>OX422210.1:61577007-62177007 GCA_949130495.1 Sambucus nigra
TGGTTAATTTATTTTTCTATTTTCTTCTTGATGCATTATAATTGCCTTATATGATTTCTGTGTTTATTTTGAATTTTGGTGAATAAATGTTAGGAATTAATCTCATGCATGTAGAGGATTAATTGTAACATAGGTTGTAACCTAGAAATCTAACAATCGATTCTTGAATTTTGATGATACAAACCTCAGGGTTATTGAGATAAAATTGGGAAATCTTGGAAATCATATGTAGGGGAATTAATACATGTTTATGATTTGTATATTTGTGACTCTAATTACATATTTATGCCCCATAATTTGATCTACACTTAGTGGTTCTTGTAGAATAAATCTGGGATTAACGATCTTAAATTCTCTTATGAAATTGGAAAATTTGGGGTAGAAATTGATTTGGTAATGTAGATTAAAAAGTTATAAGATGTTTAACTAAGTGTTAAATACCCATTCACGTGTTTATATAAACGAAATCACAATTTGAATGAACATTGGAGAAGAAACAAAAGAATTCGTAATTAATAAACAAGCAAATTGGGAAATTGCAAGATTCAGAAATCGATTCGGCTGAAGATAATCGATTCGGTTTGGCAGCGAATCGGTTCAACCAAGAACCGAATCGATTCAGCCCTAGGGGCTGAGTGCACTGGGCCTAGTATTTACTTTGGAATATTTTTAGATGTTCATATGGGTTGGTGGGACCATGCTGAGGCCAACGAGATATTTATTAAAAATGTAAACATGCCTACATTTAATTGGAATATCACATTTAACTACATGGTTAAATAATTGTTCAAGGAAATGAAATTAATAATTCACTAAATGCTCAATTTTTAATGAATGGATAATTGTGGACATTATGTGGAATTATTTTAAGGTAATTATAGAGTAGTTACCTACATATATTATATGGGATGAATAATATGTATTTGTGTATATCTACGGGACATACCAATGTTCGTGGACAGTCGTAACGGCTTGGGATTTCATGCGTTCGGACTCGTAGCACACATCGGCACAGGTGGGCTAGACGATGTGTAAGTCATTTAGATACTACCTATTAGTGCCATCTACGAGAGGTAGGTGTTGATCCGCCTTTATCACCACTAAGTATGGGCCGTGAACTTGTATACTGCATAGGGATCACCCCAACTTATATGTGTGTAAAATGCTGTGTGATACCAATTAAATTATTTATTAGAACACTTATTTAATTAGGTGTATAAATTTAATCAAACCAAATTCAATTTTAGATTAGCCCCTAAACATGCATCTAAGTGTCATAAATCATTCAAACCATACACGTGAAACAAAGACGACAAATTCAGGAAAAAAAACTTTTGGGTAAAAAACTTTTTTCAACACATTTAAAAGTTTAGAAGACCATTGACTTAAATACAACCTGATATTCGCTCACAAGTGTAATGCATGGTGTCTTCATCAAACCTTCAAAGCTACGAGAGACAGCGAAATACCCTCCAGGTGTCGGTTCGTTGTCTTCCCCTCATCCACATGCAGACTAAAAATGCCAGGTCTCTCAATAAAAAATGGAGTTGAAAAGCCTATTTATAAAATACTTAAGGTGGTTGGTCGCTCAAACGAAACATGTCGTTTGAACTAAATACACTATCGTTTGAACGACATGTATACTTCGCGTGACAAGCTGTCATTTGAATGACATATGGTGTAGTTCGAACGAGGTTTTTAACATTTTTTTTCTTTTCCTCGTTAAATGCGCCGCCTCAAAAACTCCTAAAATTATATTTTTGATAAAAACATTTAAATCTCCGCTCCAACACTTAGAAAATATTTTATGAAAAATAGTCCCAATACTCTAAGTGCATTATTAAGGTACTCTAAAACGTAACCTTACCAAAGTTAACCTTACGGAGACTGTTTGTTGAAGAACCTTGATTATTCGGATCCGTCTTGATGTGAATGTTATCTTGAACTTCTTCGACGGTGTAGCGGTATAGACATATAAATTGACAATGGATAAAAATGTCCTTAGAAATCTCCCTCTATGTCTATGCCGGTACAAAATAAAAACATCTGAATTATCAATCAAGATATGACCTATACAAATATACCCTCCCATAAACCCAAAACTGAAAAGGTAAATGACAAGTCTTCAAACTTTTTCAATCTTCAACAAACTTAAAACATTCTTTGTCACATCAGGGTCTGTAATCCAAAAATCTTCAATTCTACCTACACACACGAGACAAAGAAAAAATCTCGTGACGTATCGAGTTTGAAAAGATATCAACATATAAAACATGTAAGCATAATCAAATCTCCCCTATACATAAACTCCCCCATAATATCATAATTCGTCCTCCCCCTTTTTATTTGTCCGAAATAGATAAGAAAAAGAATAAATCAAATAAATCAAATCGGGGTGTCACGGTAAACAAGGCAAACAAATATGACCAACGTGCTCAATGCAGGATATGCTAAAAAAAACTATACAAACTATTTTTTATTTTTTATACAAAAAATGCAAATATAATGTTATAAAAATCACACACCATGAATTTACACTAAGGCAACCAAATCGTGCAAGCGGTATGAATGGGTGTGAACAGATTCGATAGGAAAATCAACTCAATCATATCATATGTGCAAGATGCATAAGTATACTCCTAACAAATGAACATAAAAATAGTCCTTAGGTGTAGAATTGATGAATTTAGATGACATCGTCTTAGTCGTATCAAATCAAAGTACAAATGATGTTCTCACCAATAACGTCCAAAACTATGTATTGCTTTTTCATGACTTTCAAGAACGTGCAAACCGTTGAAAATTCTAACCAAACTCCCTCATTAAAAAAATAATGCTTTTTATTTATTAGGTGATGAAACAAAAAATTGGCCCATTTTTTGGCATAATTTTCTTTTTATTGCCTTTTAATTTATTGGGGGCACTTTTAAACCTCATTGAACCCCGGATAATTTTCAATTCCTCACTTTTTTAGGTCCATTTAAATGGTGGCTTAATCGCCATGGATAAATGAGTACCTTTCGTAGCCCTTCCTCGTTTTTCAAAACAAAATCACACAATCTCACAAACGGTTTATAACATGCACTACTTTTTTTCAAGTTTTATCGCATTTGGTTCGTTGTATAGACATAATTGAGATGGAAACACGCAACCAATATGTGATAGACAAGCACAAAAGTAAAAAAAAATTCATGCATGTGTGCAATAAAGGACAAATAGAGTCAATCATGTAGGTAGTAACACTATATTATCTCAAAGACTCCAAACTTTGTAAAGCACATGAATAACACAACATATTGTCTCAAAACACTATCAAATAGTCACATGGAGATGGCATGAAGTTGTGACTTGCTCATCCTAATTGTCAATTCATATAAGGTGCAAACAAAATATAAAACTCATTTTGGATTTTTCAAAATTTTTCTAAACTGAAAATCTTTTAGTATCTTTCGAACACTGTTCAGAAACAACCTAGCGGTATCAAATATTATATCAATATGAAGCGAAGGACTACAAGCAAAAGAGACAAAATTCTCTAGGGGTCGCTCGAACGAGAAGAGTTCTCGCGCGACTGTAGAAGTCTCTCGAACGAACGTTTATCTCGTTTGAATGAGAAAACAAAATTTTCACAGTTTTCGAGAATGACATGCATTTTGTCCAATGAAAAAAGTTCCCGGAATGGGCAAACAGGTCCAAAAAGTGATAAAATAGTACCAAAAAATAAGAAAAGAAAAAAAATACTAACTAAGTATAAACAAAATGGTACATACTATCAATAGGCATAAGATAACATCATGCAAATCAACCTATGCTAGAAAACATGTCAGGACCTCAACCGGTAGGTGCGACGGAGTTTTCCAAAGACGGTGATATCTTTTGAAACAACTCCATCAAATCCTGAGAAGTCTTGACCAAAAACTTTACTTGATCTCGAATATGTGCAAACTCTCTATCATTATGTGTAAGTAAAGTATCATGGGTGGGTGGATATGTACGAATATGAGTAGGAGCAAAGTGTGACACATAACCCAATTTAAAGCAAAATTCCCTATGGTGTCCTCTCTTTTTGCAATGGTAGAAAACATAAACTGTCCTAGGTACACCTCTCTCAACAACTCTAGAACTTTCTCTCTTAACATGTGCGGGACGCTTAGGTGGGTTAGGTCGAGTTGCCAAGTGAAAATTGACTCGGGTGCAATAATAGAAGTGGATACACCGTCATGACATTTTCCTATATTTTCACCACCACCCAAAACAGGATTGAGAACCATCTTTTCAACTTTCTGAGATGCGTTATCTAAAGGGATTTTTACCTCTTGAGGACGTTCGATATTACTCTCGAGTTGGGATACACGTGTCATCAGACTAGACACCATGTCAATTAAATCACACTTTTTCCTCCTAAAAACTTATTTTTGTTTCTCCAAATCTAAACTTGACAATCTATATCTCTATTATACTTATTTTTTTCAAGGTCTCGGTGTACAAATCCCTAAAAGCCTTTTGTAGCTCACTTTCTTCTCCACTCTCAAACTCTCTCTCATCTCCACTAGAAACACTCGAGTCATCCCCGTCACTCTCGTGAACACTATCATCGTGAGATAAAGTGGGTGTGCTCACACGATTAGAAAAACCTACCCACATCCTATGTGCTAAACCTTTATTGGACTCATCTCCCTCATCTTCCTCATCTCCCTCACTACCAGTAAGTGTGGAAGGCATAGCAGTTTATTTTCCCTTTCTCCTTATTCTAGTAGGGAACTCTTTAGCTATGTGCCATTTACCCTCACACTTAAAGCACCTGATCTCATTTTCCTTATCACTTTCTTTGGCCTCCTCCTTCTTTTTATTTTTCTCAAAAGATCGCTTTTTATTGGAAGAATTTTCTTTAGACATTTTGAGAAACTTTTTAAAAAAATTCGCGAGTAAGGCCATGTCAAAATCAGACTCGTCCTCAGATTCAGACTCACAAAAACTCACCTGCTTTTTCTTATCCCTCTTCCTTGAAACATCCTCACTCAATCTCGACTGTGACCTCAGTGCAATCCCCCTATCTTTGGGTTTGATAGTTTTGGAAAACATATCTAATTCGTAAGTCTGAAGATCACCTACCAACTCTTCTAACTTAAGAGGGCTCAAATTTCCCATAGAGTTTAAAATAGTGACTTTCGAAACAAAACATTTTGGAAAGGATCTCAAAATCTTTTTCACAGCCTACATGTTATCAATAACCTTACCCAAATTAAAACAAGTGTTGACAATGTCCGACAAATGTGCGTAAAACTTATCAAAAGTCTCGAACTTTAACATAGTAATGGTCTCAAATTGGGTGGCTAGATTTTGCAATTTTGACCCTTTAACAATGGTTGTACATTCTTGTGTCAATTTTAAAAATCACATGCCTTTTTAGACGTGGTGCACGTCATAATACGATGAAATTCGTCGGGAGTGATAGCTCCAGAAATAGCACTCAAACCACGGGAATTAAAGTTAGACAATTTATAATCGTCCTCAGTCCAGTTTGACATAGGTTCTCAAGAGGTGGCATTATCAACAGTCACGATGGGATGAGTCCTACCATTTTCAACCAATAACCAAACACGCCCTTCTATGACTTTTAAAACAAATTTCATGCGATCTTTCCAACAGGCATAATTATCGTCGTCAAAGATGAGCACCCGATTAAATAAGTGATCCATTGAAAAAACTTGCGATTTTTAAATAAAATTAATATCACACAAGTTTGCGAAAAAATAGGAATACACGATAGATTAGCGCAACCTTCTTTGATACTAATTTGTAAAATGTTGTGAGATACCAATTAAATTTTTGTTAGAACACTTATTTAATTAGGTGTATAAATTTCATTAAACCGAATTCAATTGTAGATCAGCCCCTAAACATGCATTTAAGTGTCATAAATCATTCAAACCATGCACGTGAAACAAAGACGACAAATTTAGGGAAAAACATTTCGGGTAAAAACCATTTTTCTAAAATTTAAAAAGTTTACAAGACCATTGAGTTACATACAACCTGATAATCTCCCACAAGTGTAATGCACGGTGTCTTCGTCAAGCGTTCAAAGCTACGAGAGACAACGAAATACCCTCCAGGTGTCGGTTCGTCGTATTTGGCTCGTCCACACGCACAATAACTAAGCTCAGTTTCCACCGATACGATATGGAGATAACTTCTCCATAGAGGTTGAACTACAGCAAAGTATGCTTTGGGTTCCACAAAACAACTCACATAAAGAGTGGGATTTATTTGTGAATTGTAAAAAAGGATTAAAGACCCTAAAAGGAGAAAACCTAAATCTATTGTTTTCGCAGTTTTGTGCAGAATAAAAACGTCAGGTCTCTCAATAAAAAATGAAGTTGAAAAACCTATTTATAAAATACTTAAGGCGGTGGTTCTCTCAAATGAAAAAACATGTCGTTTGAACGAAATACACTGTCGTCTGAACAACATGTATACTTCGCGCGACAAGCTGTCGTTTGAAAGGAAAACGGTGTCATTCAACCGAGAATTTTAACATTTTTTATTTTTATTTTCCTCGTTAAATGTGCCGCATCAAAAACTCCTAAAATTATATTTTTGATAAAAAACTATTTAAAGCTCCGCTCCAACGCTTAGAAAATATTTTATGAAAAATAATCCCAATACTCTAAGTGCATTATTAAGGTACTCTAAAACGCAACCTTACCAAAGTTAACCTTATGGAGACTGTTTGTTGAAGAAACTTGATTATTCGGATCCGTCTTGATGTGAATGTGATCTTTAACTTCTTCGACAGTATAGTAGTATACGACATATAAATTGATAATGGACAAAAATGTCCTTACAGTGTGTTTTGTGGTGTTAACTTTGGATAAGATATACCTCCAGACTTCCCGTTAAAGTACGAATAAGACACCAACGATATATGCATTTGTTTGTCGTATATATGAAAGGACTTATATATATATAAATTGCTTGAATTAAATAAGATGAATTGAATTGCCTGAGAACGTAGACATATATCATAGACTTTTACTGTGTTGTGTATAATAGATGTTTGTGTCATTTTTGTGAGAGATATAAGACTAAAATACCTTGGGATTGGGTAATTAAATATAGTCGGCTATGTTGTAAAAATTGAGTATAATCAATCCAATAAATATTAATCTGGCAGGATGGTTATATTTATTATTTGGAATTTTGTCGAGATGCGGGTAATATCACACTTAGATAAGGGGTGCGATGTTAATCGCATGTGACTGACAATGGGGAATATTTATTTTGCATCTATTGTATTTATTGCACTTTAAATTAATTAAGTTAATTCTTGCACATCTAGGGCCCTGGCCCAAATTTATATGTTTTCTCTCCCCCCCCCCCCCCCCCCCCCCCCCCCCCGACCCCAGGTGTTTAGCGAGATTGTTGATATATCAGTCTTGCGATCTATTTTGCTTATCAAACTTTCATATTCATTAACTCTAGCATAGGGGGTTTTCAGCTATAGTTATTTATTTCATTTGAGACATTATATGGGCATAAGCGCGAGATTTATTTACATTATGTTGGGTTGAGATATTTACTTTCATGTTAAATTTATTATACACTTGGTGTTGGTTTGGATTTATTTGTTTTTATGAAAATATTCATTAAACCACAATTATGGGTCTTAATATATCATTTATATTATATTGATATTGAGAATGGTATCAATTGACACACAAGCTCCATTTTTAACGTATTGTGTCTCACCAGCATTTATGTGAGAAAATGAAAATTATTACAGTCCACCTCATTAACCTCCAAACCCCGGGGAGAGCAAAATAAATAAGAAAAACTCGTGTTCTCTTGTTTTTACATATCTGTTTTGAAATACGATTTTACCAAAGTCTTATCCCACTCAATAGTTAAATGCTTTTGTATGCAGTTCTCTCATTTTTGTCAAACTTTCTTTATTAGAAGGAACCGTGAGTTCTCTCATTTTTGTCAAATCTTTATTAGAAGGAACCGCGAGCGACAGGACATAAAATAATGCTATTATTTGATGTTACTACGTAGAGGAACAAGAAAATAATCTCAATATTCCTTTTACCTTCATCGTTATATTCATAATAGTTTGATTTGGGAGTCCTAATTATTCTAGATCTAGAGTTATAATTATTTTGAGTAACTAACTAATTATGCATAATCAACATCTTACATTTCCAAACACTGTCCTTGAATTATTAAGGACCGCAATCCTAATCAAATAATATTCCTAGACTTGTGCCTGTCACTCACATAGGAGTTCCGTGCACACGAAAGTCAAGTCATCAACATCAAAACGAAATATATTTGTGAGGACTTCCACAATTCAAATTGAATTAGTCCACAAAATATTATTTTATATTTGACCCATTGCAAGTTGATCACGGAATCAAACCGTAAGATCAAACAACACATCGTTGGGTGTCTATTAGCATGATCTGCTAAAAATATCTGTTGAATCACACAAATTTTATTAGAATTGAGATAAATCGAGAGAAATCAAATATTCCAAGCATCAAATCATTTTACTGGAATATATCTAGAAATTTTAAGTCCAAAAAAAATTCATAACAGGCAGTAATTAAAATTTAAATTTACTTCTCGTGTCTAAATAATGTGAGGAATAAATGAAATGTGAATGTTAAACCTACAAAATTAAAAATTAAAAATCTGAACCAATTTAAAACTTTTTGCAACAATTTAACAAAGTCCAACAACTAAATAAAATATTTTCACAAGCTTGAACAATTTATAAATTAATAAAACATCTATTTTCTTATTAAGATATAAAGTTTATTTTCACAATTTGGAGCATAAAAACTTTGTTTTAAAATTAAATAAAATAAAGTACAGAGAAGCTAAAGTGTCCCTGCATCTCAAAACTCCAACAATGTTATGATCAATCCAAAACTCGTACAAAATCTAAAATTGTGTGGAAAGCTCAATAGGCTTGTATATACTACAAGTGAACTACATGTACTTGTGCATGCTCATATATAAAATTGTATGCATATGACCGCTTAACCTCCCAAGACAAATTATATTTAAACCTAAGATCTCCCCGTCCAAAATCCCATATAAAAAACTTCATTGCACGTTCATCGGTATGGTAAATAATCTCATTCACTCGATTGTCATTTTATCCTTTGAACACTCCACGACCCAAAACAAACTTGAAAAGGCGTGTAATATCGATTTAAATAAAATTCACAAGTTTTCAAGTACCCCTTATTTAATTAGAGTCCCTAAACATGCATCTAAGGTGCGTGTGTCAACCCATAAATAAATAAAGCATGTGACACAAAAATATGCTGAGACACAGATTTCAGGAAAAAATCTCTTTCGGGTAAAACCTTTATTTCACTATAAATATATAAGTCGCAACTTACAATTACATAGAGAAATCTGCAATGGATCAATGCGCAGCCAACCCACAAAGATACGCAGTTTTGAACTCAGCAAGAGAATACACGCAGCACCCTCCACGAACTCGCAGCCCAAACAACAAAGGAAGAACCGCAGCTTTCCTCAATGACACGCAGCCATAAAACTTTGTAGAGACTCCCTCGGCAATGACACGCAGCCCTCCGTTGCAAAGATCTCTCCACAAAGATGAACAACAACAAAGTTTGTGTTCTAGGGTTCCAAAAGATTCACAAAAGTAATTGGGATTTTTGTGTGTGAATCAAAAAGATGTTTGGCACATAAAAAAATGAAGTCTTGTTGTATTTGTACTCTTAAAAACGTTTTCTCAAAGACTTAAAAAAATATACCACCGAAATTGGTATATATATAGGAAATATAACTTGGTGGAAAAACAACTCACGGAACTGCTCGATTTTATCCCAGGCGGACCGGTCCGGCTAGGAGGCGGATCGTTCCGACCTCGGATCGGTTCTTTTTAAAATAGGCTTTATCGATTCTCTACCGGTCCGGGGTTTACTGGATCTGCAGCAAGCGGATCGGTCCGGTTGAGAGGCGGACCGGTCCGGGAGAGGATCGGTTCAGTAGGAAGGCGGACCGGTCCAGTTTTCCCTGAAAAATAAAAAACTTTTCAAAGCCTCATTTTGCTTGAAAAAAGTTACTTCTTGCTTTTTATAAAAACATTTTATGAAAATTTCCCAATACTAAGTATGAACTTTAAGGAACTTAAAAACAAAACTTTACCATGTTCATTCTCGTAGAGGTTATGATGTTGAAGACGCTTTGATATTTGGATCCGTTGTTGTAGATGCGATCTTGAATTTCTTCAACGGTGTAACGGCGTACGACATACAAATTGATAATGGACAAAAATGTCCTTACAAAACTCAAAATATATATATATATATATATATAAAAGGCACAATAGTGTCTTCCCATCATCGTCGTAACATAACATAATTGATTTACAACCCAAGAATATATGACATGGCCCACGCAATAAAAGACAAGAAAATAGCTCAAAAGCACACATCGTCTAGCGGGTATTTTGTCTAAGGGATGTCTACACATTCTCCAACAAAATAATGATCAAGATCTTTCTCTCAATTTATCATCTTTAAACTTTAGATTAAAATTTCGCAAATTAGGTATTACTTTTCTATCCAATTACTACAACCCAACATATGGCATAAATTTGTCCAAATACGTTTCCTCTAACTATACGACATGGAAAAAAGATAACATAAACATGTGTGCAATAAGAATGACATTTATATTTATGTATAACATATAAAGATGCAACACATAACATGATTACATATGTACGAACAAGGTTTAACATATATAGTTCACAAAATAACCACGGTAGGAAGATCAATAACCGCAAATAATTAACATCTAGTAATAAGTTTTAAATATTAAATTGATCAACATCTTACATTTCCAAACACTGTCCTTGAATTATTAATCTCCTCAAAATTTTATCATCTTTTATTCTTGATGCGCTCCCAAATTCTACGTGTAACGCATTCTAATGAAAGTTTGAAGATCTGTATTGATGGAGTATGAAAGGGTTAAAGGTTAGGGAATTTTTTCGGAGAGAGAATTATAGGTTGTATACATTATAAAAAATGTTTCAAATAAGAAGTTCTCGTAACAAACATTCCTTAAAAAGATCCCAAGCAGCAAGCCCTACGGACCAGTCATGAGGGGTCGCGAAACCACAAGGTTGCGGTCGCGCCCTTTTTTCTCGCAATCACGAATTAGAAACTCGTGTGGGCGCGGTGTCCCCACGTGGGTTCTAACCCATTTTAGTTTCCCTTTTTCTAACTTTCTTCTTATTTCATCCTTCCTGTTTATTTTCTCTTTGGTTCTTCACTTACCTACATTACACTTAAAAATTCAGTTTTATTTAACCCTAGCTTGATCTTCAAGGTTCATCAACATACCAATTTATCTGTTACCTTTAATTCTCATTCTGTCTTAGTCCATATTCAATCAAAATCCAAAATCATTAAATTTGAAAGTAACACATGGATACAAACGTTATAAGATTAAAAATTATCTTTTAACTCTTCGGTAAAAGTCCTTCAAACTTCAAAGGTTGAATCAACACACACACAAAAATTAGTTTCGATTAATGTGATGTTCAAAGTCTTACAAATAAAAGTTGAAGACAAAATGAGATAAGTAGAATAGGGATGAACCTAATAATATGTTAACGAGGAACTCAGTGTACTGATAAATCTCGAGTCTTTTAGTTGCAAGACCACACACACAACAAGTCCACTATAACAACTGTGGCCATCACAATCCGAGCTTGGAAAGCTCGGAGAGGTCTCGCGTCCCGCTCGGGGATGCCTCAATCGTCGTCGGTGTGGTGTAAATATTAGGAGATAGAGTTGCCAGTCTATTTTTCTCAAAATAGACAAAAGATCATGTCACCGCCTCGAGAGGACGGCATCAAAGACAAATGATGCATATGAGGGGGCTAAGTTATAGAGTGGAAAAGTGTTAGGCATCCATCTCGCCCTTTTGATCTCTCATGGGCTTGTGTTATTGTTTTCCTTTATTTCTCCGTGAAATGTATGTGCGTGTATATATAATGGAGACATGAATCACTCAACTCATATCTTGGAAAAGATAGAGTGAAATCATCCAGAGGAATGTTCCCAAAGGTAATATATATATATATATATATATATATAAAATACGATTTATGCTCTTATCACGATATTGACCACTACGAATAAATGACAATATATGTCGAATGAAGCGCTAACAAAGAATTATGAAGATATAACAATTCAAGAATATGATGAAATATAGGAATAAACATTTTATGAAAATTGGAAAATCGAAAGTTGGACTCGAGTCTCGGGTTTTAATCTGAAACGTCTACGTAGCCTATAAACGCATCAAAGTCCATGTAGTTCGCATGCAGCGTGAGGTTGGGGTTTTATCCCATAGATTCGAACAAGATTGTATTATAAAAGTGTGTGTGAAAAAAAAAGTTTTAGTTTTGGAAAAGTGTTAAAGATGAATTCGTTCGAAATTTATGGATACAACCCTCTTTTTGTCGATTTTGGATTTTTTGTAGAAAATAAAGTATGTGTAATATACTAGTAAAAATGTAGTGATTAAGATAAGAACTATATTATGAATCTAATATAACTAATGCAAGAAATTTAAAGAGATAATGGAAGGGTTTGGACCTTATTCAAAGAATGAGAGCTTGCCCTTGATTTTAGATGAATTCCCTTGATGCTTGATATGAATATTGAATGAGATCTTGCCAAATTTGAGAACACACTATATGGTTGACTTACTTGAGTCTATGCCATATGGGAGTTATAACTAGTTTAGATATCGAGAAAAAAATACGATTAGATTTTTTATGAGTTACTCTCTCAAAACGGAATTCAAGATTCATCAAACGAATCCTAGTCAAAGAACACCAATGCCTCAATGCTCTACAAAAAGGAAAGTATTAATTTCTTGAACCACATTATGATACACACACACCGCATATATGTGCAAAAAATTTATATGGTGGTTTAGCCTCTTTAAATATTTTTTTTAAATTCATTAAAACAGTTTTTAAATCATTTTCAATAATTGTTCTGATTAATGGTTTTAAAATGTTCGAGGTTAAAATCACAATTTTTTTTTGTGGACTAAAAGTTGGTTGGGAAGGAATTGAACCCTCTTGGATTTTCTGAGGTCGAAATTGTAATTTTCAAACCTTTTAAAAATCTCACAATCGATTATATATTTTAGCCGAACGCGTGTTGCATTTTTACTCCAACATTTGCATCTCTTTTCAACTGAGATGTTAGGTTAGTTTGTGAACCTTCCTTCTTGATCTTATCAACGAACCAAAACTATTCTCCTCTCAATCCTTGTCATCTCACAAGAGACCAACCAAAATTTGAGTTTCCACTGCTTTTTTTATCCCTTAGATGGCCGCGTCTATTAATCATTAACAAATCCATACCCTTGGTTTGGAACCGCCTAATACCAGTCCTAAGATTTGTAGTCCGAACGTTGCAAAATGATCTCATCCATTGGTTTGAATCCCACGTTCTTGATCCTTCGTTGATGTATATATTAATGTTAGGGTTTTCAATTCAAAGATTGGTTAGAGAGAGGAGAGGTCGGTGCCTTAAGAGAGAAAATAGAGAGAGTAGAGAGATAAATCAGAGAGAGTAATGAGAGAAGAGAAAATCGCTACCTCTAAATTCCAACCATACACGGTTTCTTTTCCAATTCAAATAAACACCAAATCTTCCATTATTTTTAGATCAAAAACCAAGATTTTTAGAAGTCAAAATGCTTGGGGTTTATATGAGTTGGGATGTTGCTGGTTTGATGTGTGTTGAAGACCTCTTCACAATGCGTATTTATAATAACCATATTCTTCACATAGAATAATGTGTATATATTGGATCCTATTCTTATTGTTAATTTTTTATCCAAATTTTATGATCTCAAATAAATTTTGAGAACTAAAAATTTTGATTGAGTATATATTCAAATCTGTAAATATCTTTTTGTTTCAAAATATAATTTCACATTTAATGACATCAGTTTGAACATAAATAAATTTTTGAAACAAATCTTGATATAAAAAGATTTTATTCCAGATCTGAAATTTGTTGAAGTCTATTATTCAAAACAGATTTGAAATTACTTGCATATCATATAGATTGATTCGTAATTCGTAGGAATTTGTTGTATAATTGATTGAGAGATGTGAGATGCATTTATGCATTTAGATCACTTCACAAACATTTTCACTCTCATAAGAACACTTAGATAATTGTGGTTCTTGAAGAGATATATTGTTTGTTGAGCTGATATAATCAAGTGGACAAGGAAAAAGCAAAGAAGTTGCGGGAGGAACACCATATCAAGTCAGAAGCCTTTGAGAGTGGAGTAACTCGTGTAGGTAAATTTTCTAAACTTAGATTTAGGATCTTGTACTGCATGCTTAGTGCTGTAACTTTTGCCTTGTGATTTATGTGGATTTGTATTTCGCTTCGTAGAGGAGACCGTGAATGTTTCCCTTATTTTAGGGTTTTACCACGTTAAAAATCATGTGTCAAATTTGCTTAAATGTTCTTAATTGCTTTTGTGAACAATATCTCATTCAATAATTAATTGTAGATTTTAGTTTTAAAAACCTAAGGTAATCAAACTAATAAATCTAGAGGACATATTCATAAATGTTTAACACATCTTGTGTTGTATTTTAAAAGAATTTTGTGCAACGAGTTTGTTATCGGAGTTGACTTAATATATAACATTTTGTTATTAACTTAGTAAGCATTTTTTCAAGTGGTATCAGAGAGGATTTATCAAAAGTTATTTTGATCCTGAAACTCCAAAAATTGTTTTCAAAATCTATTTCTGAATATGGATGAAATATTTGAGAAGTTAGGTAAACTTTATAGACCACCTATCTTTGATGGAAACAACTTTTGTTACTGGAAAGTACGAATGGTTCCTTTCATTCAAGGAACTCTTAGTGATGATGTTTGGAATATGATTCAAAATGGTTATGAATATCCAATTAAGTCTTTATCTGATACTGATCCCACAAGGGTTAAGAAACGTCTTAGCGAGTTTACTACGTCAGAGAAAAAGAAGTCTCTCGATAATAAAAAGGGCAAGAATGTTATCTTTATGTCAATTAACGAGCATGAGTTTAAAAGAATATCTATTTTCTCTACCTCTAAAGAGGCATGGGACACTCTAGTCACCGCACACGAGGGTGATGATAGTGTTAACAATAGAAAAACACAAATGCTTGTCCAACAATATAATACAGTGATTACGGATGACAATGAATCCTTTGATGATTTCTATATTAGGTTAACTGATATTTTAACAAAATTACTTGCAAATGGTATAACCTATAGTAGAAAAGATCCCAAGTAGCAAGCCCTACAGACCAGTCATGAGGGGCCGCAAAACAACAGGGCTACGGTCGTGCCCTATTTTCTTGCAATCCCAAATTCGAAACCCGCGCGAGCATGGTGTCCCCACCTGGGCTCTAACCCCTTTTAGTTTTCCTTTTTCTAATTTCTTCTTATTTCTTCCTTCCTATTTATTTTCTCGTTGGGTCTTCACCAACCTCCATTACACTCAAAAATTCACTTTTAGTTAACCCTAGCTTGATCTTTAAGCTTCATCAAAATACCAATTTGTTTGTTACTAATAATTCTCATTCTGTCTGAGCCCATATTCAATCAAAAGCCAAAAAATACAAAACCATTAAATTTGAAAGTAACACATGGGCACAAAAGTCACAAGATTAATAATTCTCTTTTAACTCTTTGGTAAAAAGACCTTCAAACTTCAAAGGTTGAATGAACACGCACAAAAATTAGTTTAGGTTAATGTGATGTTCCAAGTCTTACAAATAAAAGTTGGAGACAAAATGAGATAAGTAGAAGAGGGATGAACACAATAATACGTTTACGAGGAACTCAGCGTACTGATAAATCTAGGGTCTTTTAGTTGCAAGAACAAACACACAACAAGTGCACTATAACAACAGTTTAAGTACAAATTACAGTTTATGTAATGCCCCGTATTTTTCTCATAAATAGTTAATGATGAAATATTATTTTGAAATAAATAATTAATTCTGGAAATTGGACCTAAATAAATATTTCCATTCAAAAATGTCAAGTGAAAATTTATTGTTTCGTATACTTGTGTGTGACTCCTTTTTATATGCATGATTATGATATTTGCATATAATAAAAGAATATACATGATTTATGTGCGACACAAATTAAAAGTGACTATTACGGACATAAATTATTGGGAACATATTTTGGGACTCATATGGACTCGTCTAGATGAATTAATCCTTTAAAAATGGTCCTGGGTCAATAGTATATAGGTTGGGTAACTTTTAACCTTATTGGGTTATGGATTCGGGTCCATTTGAGGGTCCAAAAGTTGGGTCTATGACCCAACTCGGGATTAGCACTAATTGAGGGGTTAAGTGGGGGTAAACCACTATCCCATTATCACAAATCAAAACCTAAAGTAGTATCCATGGGAGAGAAAAGAGAGAAATACCAAGAGAAGGAAAAAGGGCAAGAACAAGGGGGAATCTAAAGCTTTCAAGGGTTTCTCCTCTACAAAAATTAAAGGCAAGAATTTTCTTACATAATCTATGTTTCTAATTTATTTCTCAATGAATAATTTTATTACCTTCAGATTTATGGAAATTATAGTTGATTATGTTTGATTTGATGATGAAAACCCACATGTAGACGAAGGATGTACATGTAGAATGTATTCCAGAAATTAGGAATCGAAAGTCTGTATATTGATGATTAGATTTCCTTTAGTTTGATAGTTATTTGGAGAATGTTGGTTAATCATTGTAGAGATTATTATCGATCATTACTGAATTGAATTCTATATATAGATCACCAAATTTATTACCCTTTCTTAGTGAATTTGTTAGGATTTTATGTTGGCGAAGCAATCCGAATGTTTAAATATTCAACTAAGGTTAAATGGAGTTTTATGAGGTTGTATTTAAGGTGTAAACTGCTGGGTTTTCATACTGATTTTTTTTTGGGTTTAGAATACTGGACGGACTGTAATGGGAAAACGAATTTGGGGAAAGGTAAGGGGTTGTTCAAACGACCCGGGGAGTCATTCAAACTACAATCCCCCATCGCACAAACGGGACCCCACGTCATTCAAGCGACGTGTCCCATTTTCTCTCTCCTCATCCTCCTTCCTACTTTGACCTAATTCTGAGAATTCGTTTATATTAACTGCTTTACCTCTTGTACAGTAGGTAGATGATGGTTAAGAAAAATAAGGTTTAAGGGTTAATTATTATACCCACTTTTAAATTGATAATAACAGATAACGAGGTAGTTAAGTAATTATTTATGGAACGAAGTTAATAATTTATTAGATTATAAAGTATTAATAAAATAGAAATCTTGTGGATTTTTGAATGGGAGATCTTAAATCCCTATTACTTGTTGGATAAAGTTAATAATTTATTAGGTTATAAATTATTAATAAATGTCAATTATCATAAATTTTAATTGGGAAACTTGAAGGTAATTATAGAAAAATTACTTGTGCATATTATAGAGATAAATAATACTTATTATTGTGTGATTATGTGGACATACCATATTCATAGACTGTCCTATCGGCTCGGGGGTTCGCGCATTTGGGATGCGTACCACACGTCGGCGGAGGTGGGCTTGACGATGTGTAGGCCATATAGATACTACGTGGAGGCTCCACCCATGTAGGTGTTGACGTTGACCGTTCCTGTATCACCGCTGCGTATGGGTCATATACAGGTGTCCTGCATAAGGACCACCCCCAATGTATATGTGTATTTGTGATGTCCGCTTAGGAATAAAAGAATTTATTGAAAACGTAGACCCCCAATATTAAAATCTTTCACTTTAATTTTCTGTAGATGGTTACTAACAAAATTTGATTTTCCAAAATTTATTTAATTTTCTTTTCTTTAAAAGATGGAAAATTATAGTGAAGAAAAAATTTAATTTCTTAAAACAAATTAAAATTAAACACTACAAAGTGAATTAAAGTAAACACACACACACATTAAATTCACTCAAACCAAATTAATTTAATTATTATGTTTAAACAACTTAGGCAAGAATATTATCCAATTAATTTAGTGCCAACTTGAATTAAATTAACTTAAATGAAACTTATCCAAATAATTAAACATGCACCATATTAAGCAAGCTTGCGAATTAAACCCAATTTTTATCTTTTTACCCTAATCATGCGTTTTAGGTGATTTTTGTAAAAGATAAAATAAATTCACAACCACTACGTCGCGATGTGCGAGAAAAAATCAAATGGGAAAAACCTCGGATGACCCTAGCCTTAAGTCCACTAGGTACAAAATTTTACAAATACAAGACAGATGACTTACACAACTCGACTCAAATCTCTTCAAGCCCCTAAAGCATCTTCTTGTACCAACATCTACTTAGCCAATAATCCTGGACTCCACTGGAACCTTGGACTCCTCTAATGAAGCCTTTTGGGAACTCGTTAACCAAACACGGTGCCTTTTACCGTATGAGAATGATGTAGCAAAAACACGACTTCTTCTTTTGTGGGAAATAGAAGCAAACCCAAAATTCTCCTTCTTGTGGTAGGGATGAACCAATGGTGCCAAACAAAATTCCAAGTGATAAATATATATAAATCCAGAACTTGGAATGTTAAACAAAACTAAATGGGTGTATAATTTTTATGTTTTGAAAAAGTTTAAGCCATCTAATTAAACACACAAAAGGGACTTTTCAAACCATGAATTTTTCTCTCAAAAGCTCTCTATAATAATGTGAAAAGTCTTAGAAAAATATGGTCCCGAAGCGGTTAAAACCGTCAAAAAGTAGTGGGACAAAATAGAGGGAAAATGCCAAAAATTGCCAAAAATTGTTCCCGCCTGCAATCTCGTTCGAACAATTTTTTTGTTCGAACAACATTTTGTTCGAATGACTCATATAACGAAAAGTCAGTGTACAAAAGGGAAACTGTTCGCAAAACTCGTTCGAACGACATTTCGAACGAAATGTCAGAATGTGCATTTTTCGATTTACACCCAAAAATTGTATTTTAAATAAACATTACACCCATTAAAAATTAATCCAAGTCTCTCTCTCTCTCTCTCTCTCTATATATATATATATATATATATATATATATATATATATATATAGCATTCATACCTTATTGGAGACTTGAAATATGATGAATTGTTGACGACACAAAATGGGGCACTTGAAACTCGGCAAGGATGATGACTTCACGTTGAACTAAGCCGATACGTCTTCTACTCAAACTTCAAAACGTCATAGGCTTGGAGGATACTCATGATTACTACCCTATGACTCAAATATTTGTGTCTGGAATTGATCCAACACTACATTAAGACTCAATTGAAATTTTTTGTCCTTACAGAATTCCTACGAACTTACCGATAGAGTATGAATAGACACCAACGCTGGATGCCCTTGCGTGTCAAAATATATGAAAGGATATGTGTATATATATATATTTGACCTGATTGGAATTAAATAAATTTAATTGTCCAAGGAAGTGGAAAATATTCATACATGAGACCCTATAATGTATAATAGATGTTTATTCCTTATTGAAAGAATAATGAGACTGAGATAAATAAATGTTGGCAAATGAAATGTAGGAATTACATTTAAATATTTAGTTATTGATGTACCTGTTTACAAATAGAGTTGATGTCATTATTCATTATTTAGCATTTGTTGGGGTGAGAAAGATATCACACTTAGATGAGAGGTGGGCTGTTTACGCATGTGAGTGACGAAAGAAGGAAGAATTATTATGCATCGACTATATTATTACATTCATATATTATTCAAGTTAATTCTTGCACACCACGGGCCCTAACCCAAATATAAATATTTTTCCCCCAGGTGCTCCTAGACAGGGATGGTTGGATTGTGCTGTAGTAGTCCCACGATGTCGCTTTGAAAACGCGATAGGCCCCGAATTTAAATCTTATTACAAAAATTAATTCAATTTCCTTTTAAAGAGATGCGTAAGCGATAGATGGTTCAATTAAACACACACAAATAAAAAATTTTACTTAAACCAATTTAACACAAGTCCGGGAAATTTTCCCAAAAATAAATATTCATTTTTGCCATTTAGGTCAAATAAAAGTTTATCCAATAAAATTAACGACTCTAATTAAATTAGCATTTACCCAAATTAAATCAACACCAAATTAAGCAAGTAGTGATTTTATCTTTTAGTCCTTAGCATGCATCTTGGTGATATAGCAAGATAAAATAAATCACAAACCACTACGCCGCGATGTACGAGGAAAAACCCACAACGAGAAAAAACCTCCGATGGCCCTAGCCTTAAGTCCACTAAGTATGGTAATTTTACAAGTACAAGACAAATGACTTACTCAACTCGACTCGACTCTCTTCAAGCCCCTGATGCGTCTTCTTGTACTAACCTCCGTTTAGTTGACAATCTCGAACTCCACCGGAACCTTGGAATTCATCAATGAGGCTTTGGGAACAGCCATCAACCACACATGGTGCCTTTCACCATATGAGAATGCCGCAGCAAAACAACAAACTTCTTCTTTGAGGGATGTAGAAGCGAACCCAAACAAACTCTTCAACTTGGTAGAGTAAACCCAGTGCCAAACACTCCAAGCAAGATATTTATATGAAAACTTGGAATAAACAAACTATGGGTGAAAACAAAAGTGTTTAAGTATTTTTTTCTTGAAAAATAAACACTCAAAACATGAACCTTTTCATTTGAAACTAAACTCTCTAAAACTCTCTCTAGGATATGAAGGAATATGAAAAGTTGGTTTGAAAGGGTTGGTTCCCCGCACATATTAAGTCTGTCAAATGTTAGTGGGAAAAAAGTAGGGGAGAGAGGTGAAAAACTGCCTAAAAATGCCAATTAAATTTTTCGTCGGAAATCTCGTTCGAACGAAATTTTCGTTCGAACAACACTTCTAACAAGTTCTAGTGGCAAGTCGTTGGCAAACCTCGTTCGAACGAAAATTTCAAATGAAAATCTAGAAAGATTAAAAATATGATTTTAGCCCATAAACTTTATTTTAAAGTTTTAAATAAACCTTCTGAAAATAAACATTAGTTTAAACAAAAATTACACCCAATTAAAATTGTTTCATGCTCCTATATAAATATGTAATGAATTCATACCTTAGGAGTAAATGGAACACATGTTGTTGACCTAGAAACGAGGCACAACAAACTTGGCATTTGATGAAGCTTTAATCTTGGCCGCTACATCTTCAACTAACATGTCATAGGCTTGAATGGATAAACTTGAACTCTATCCTCTGACTCAAATGTTTTTGTCCGGAATTGAGCCAACATAACATTAAGACTCAATCGGAGACTTGTGTCCTTACAAATCTCCCCCTTTGGCTATTTCGGGACAAAAACTAAACAAAAATCCTAAAGGGCCATCAAGATCTACTAGACTCAAACATCCCACCCGAACTTGACTCAAGATCCAAGGATCAATTTCTTTGCCGATGAAGAAAGTTTCGATATTTAGAAAATTCCTACACACTTAAGCAAACTATCAAACGCATAGGTAATATCAAGAATATTAAATGCAATTAAAATAATTACTCCCCCTAAATTAATTCTCCCCTTTATCAACGATGATCAACCTAAGAACATAGCGCTCTCCCCCTAAGTTAAATCTCCTAAACTTAGATAAGATTATAATAGGATTAGATACCTTTTCTCCCCCTTTTTGTTCAGGAATAGACAAAGGTGATAGAATTAAAAAAATGCGTACAAAGCATATAACATGAAAGCATATAGGCAACAAAATCATAATAAATCCATACAAAGAATAGAGGATACCAACTAAGATGCAAGAAAATGATACCAATATGATACATAAAGTATTAAGCATGTGATATCAACAAAATATGCAACCAGATAGATACCAATCATGAAGTAGAAGCATAGGTGGACTAGAAAGCAAGGCAAAGACAAATAGAATACCTCGTAAATGAGCACATAATAAATATCATTAATGCACACGCACATATACTAGGTATAAACACCACACATGACACAAAATACAATAAGCTTTTCACACTAGTATGGCAAAAATGTGTCATATGAAAACGGAAGTGTTGGGGGTGTGAAGTAGTAACAATTAAATTTAGACCCAATCACTTAAAATATGTTCACGGAGTTCTCAATTTATTGCAAACTTCATCACATTTGAATATAAACTCATGTGACAATATAGATTGAACTCAATGAACAAACATACATAATGCATACAAGCCGAGAGTTTTGATGATTCTACAAACCAATAGAGTCACGACATTGAAAGTACAACTAAAATAAACGGACATTGTGCAAACCGCTGATATACCATACAATCTCCCTTAATAAGCATATATATTTTTGAATGAATATATCAATTAAACATAGGCCTTGGCAATGATTTTTCTTTTTAATGCCATACTTTATTTTTAGGCCTTTGGACCACATATTTCTTTTAGGTCCAAGCAAATGGTGGCTTACTCGTAAAGGATGATTTTTCCTTTCGGAGCCCTTCCCTGTGCACACACACGCACACACACACACATATATATATATATATGTCTCACATAAATCTCATGTGTAACGGATTTTAACATGCACTAGCCCTCCTAGGTCACATAACATGTAGATGATAAGATTAGTAGGAGAACATCTCACAAAGCTCAAATATAAATATGAAGTTATAGTTTCAAGTGAGCTCGTGCATGTGTGAATTGAGGCATAGAAAAATAGAATCCATTATATCAACACAAAATCCAACTACTCCATGTAAGCATGGTAAAGAACATTTTAAGGATGGGGAATCTAAACCAAAAGTTCTAGCCACATGAAAGAAAAAAAAAAGTAGGGATTCAAACACAAGTATATGCCACATAGAGTGTGTCAAATTAAAATACACACAAAAAAATCTTTTTGAGTTTTTTAAATTGTTTACCAAACAACTAAAATATTCTACTCCAAAAGACAAACAAAAATCATTTGTATTTTTCATTAACCCTAAATTATAAAAAGATGAAACACAAATGATAAAAAAAATCTTTTTGTATTTTTCATTAAATGCTAATTAAAGTGAAAAAATATAATACAAAAGATAAACAAACATAATAATTCTAGCATGTGATATGGCATGAAATATAGACTAGAATAATGACTAAAAATGCATACACCTAGAAATTATATATAATAAGAAGCACAAAAATCTAGAGAATGCAAACAACTAACACATTCAACCTTTATATTTTGCAAGGGAAGAAGCATGTGAGTGTAAATGAGAATCAAATTTCCTTTCTTATAAAGATACCAAGTCGGATATCCCAACCCAAACTAATGACGAATGATTATCTCGGGGTGTAGGACTCTTGGCTACCTCGGTTGCCTTACATTGGGATTTTCTGGGACCTCGTTTAAGATCAAAATAAAATTTCCTAAGATGACCTTTTCGACCACAATGTGAGCAGTTAAAGACTCGACGAAAAGACTTACCTAAGGAATGATCTCTAATGGCTTTCCTAGGCGATTCTCCTAAAACATTGGTTTTGGCTTTATGAGTTGATTCATTACAAGTATCAAACCCTAAACCATACGTGTCATTTTTTATTTGGACCGTGCCTAAGATTTTATCTAGTTTTTTGAACCTACATTCCAAATCAAATTTGACTTTACTAGAGTCTTTTAATTGTTCTCCTAATTCTAAAATTCTAGACTCTAACAAAACATTTCTCTCTTCAAACGCAAAAAGCTCCTTTTTCAAGGATTCTATTAAGCCTTTAAGGCTATCTCTCTCGCCTTCTATATATTCAAGCTTCTCTCGAAGAGTCCTCTCACGTGTACTAAGGTCTTCAACCAACACACTATCATCAATGACCTTGACACGCTCTCGTAAACTCGCTTCTAACTTCAAATTTGCTCTTTTTAATTTAATAGAATCTACAAAAAGTTCTTGAAAAGCATTTTGAAGTTCACTCACATCAACCTCATCATTTTCATTCTCTCTCTCTTCTTCACTCTCACAACCATAAAAAATAAGAGAATCATAAACTTTGACCTTGGAAGTGTCATGTGTTAAAATTTCATTAATAGAGGAGTGCTCACTATCACTCACATGACTAGCCATAAAAGTCACAAAATTGGGCTTAGTGGGGGAATCGGGTCCCTCTTCCTTATCACTATCACTAAGGGTTGCATTATAAGAAATTGGTTGCTTACCCTCTCTCCTTAGTTTAGTGGGGAACTCTTTCTCCCTATGTCCATAACCCTCACAACCGTAACACCTATTTGACTCGTCCCTATTTAAATTTTCATTAAAAGTTTTAGGGATCTTCTCATCTTTGTCATGCTTGGAATTTTCAAATTTCTTAAAATAATTTTTAAATTTATCTTTGTGAAATTTAAGAAATTTTCAAAACTTCCTAGCGAACAAGGCCCGATCTTTCGAGTCACTCTCACTTTCACTCTCTACTACTTCTTTTTTCTCATTTCGAACTTTCAAAGCAACGCCCTTTTTTATTTTATTTTCAGTTTTAGAGGGAAATATGTATAGTTCATAGGTTTGTACATCACCTACGAGCTCTTCTAATTTCGTAGAGGCTAAAGTGGGTAAAGAATTTAACAGTGTCACCTTAAGAATAAATCTATCAGGTAGGCACCTTAAAATTTTCTTTACTACTCGGTTGTTGGGTATTTTCTCTGCCAAGTTAAAAGATGAATTAACTATATCAAAAAGTCTAGCATAAAATTCATCAAAAGTTTCTTTTTCATTCATTTTGATGGTTTCAAATTGAGTGGTGAGGTTTTGGAGTTTCGAAGATTTTACGACACTAGTTCCTTCATGAGTGAGTTGTACAATATCCCAAGCTTCTTCAGCGATTTCACACGTCATAATGCGGTGGAATTGATCCGGTGTGACTGTGCTAAACAAGGCATTTAAACCTCGAGAATTAAAATTAGATAGTTTAAATTCATTCGCATTCCATCTATCGGCGGGTTTGGGAACATGCTCATTATCTACTAAATGTGTTGGTGGGGACCACTCATTAACAACTGACAACCAAACCCTCTCGTCGATATATTTTAGTGCCGATTTCATCCGCGCTTTCCAATACGCATATTAGAACCATCGAAAATAGGAAACTTTAAAAATGGGGAAAATTCCATTTTAGCCAAAAATAGTTAAAAAGATCTTAACGAAGTAATTTATCGTTTTGGCTCTGATACCAATTTAAAAATGCGATAAGCTCTCGATTTTAAATCTTATCACAAAAAGTAATTCAATTTCCTTTTAAAGAGATGCGGAAGTGAAAGATGGTTCAATTAAACACACACAAATAACAAATTTTAATTAAACCAATTTAACTCAAGTCCGGGAAATTTTCCCAATAATAAATATTTATTTTTGCAATTTAGGTCAAATCAAATTTTATCCAATAAAATTAATGACCCAAATTAAATTAACATTTACCCAAATTAAATCAGCACCAAATTAAACAAGTAGTGATTTTATCTATTAGTCCTTAGCATTCATCTAGGTGATATAGCAAGATAAAATAAATCACAAACCACTACGCCGCGATGTACGAGAAAAAATCCACAATGGAAAAAAATCTCGGACAACCTTAGCCTTAAGTCCACTAAGTATGGTAATTTTACAAGTACAAGATAAATGACTTACTCGACTCCTTCAAACCCTTAATGCGTATTCTTGTACCAATCTTTCTTTAGTTGACAATCTCGGACTCCATCGGAACCTTGGAATTCACCAATGAGGCTTTAGGAACAACCGTCAACCACACATGGTGCCCTTCACCATATGAGAATGCCGCAGTAAAACAACGAACTTCTTCTTTGAGGGATGTAAGCCAACCCAAACGAAATCTTCAACTTGGTAGAGTAAACCCAGTGCCAAACACTCAAAGCAAGATATTTATATGAAAACTTGGAATAAAAAAACTGTGGGTACAAAAGTGTTTAAGGATTTTTTCTTGAAAAATAAACACTCAAACATGAACATTTTTATTTGAAACTAAAACTCTCGCTAGGAGATGAAGGAATATGAAAAAGTTGGTTTGAAAAGGTTGGTTCCCGTACATATTAAGTCTGTCAAAAGTAAGTGGGGAAAAAGTAGTGGGATAGAGGTGAAAAACTGCTTAAAACTGCCAATTAAATTTTCCACCGAAAATCTCGTTCGAAATCAATTTTTGTTCGAACGAAGTCTCGTTCGAATGACACTTCTAACGAAGTTCTAATAGCAAGTCGTTGACAAACCTCGTTCGAACGAAATTCTCGTTCGAACGAAAATCCAGAAAGTTTAAAAATTCGATTTTAGCCCAGAAACTTTATTTTAAAGTTGTAAATAAACCTTCTGAAAATAAACATTAGTTTAATGAAAAATTACACCCAATTAAAATTATTCCAAGCTCCTATATAAATATGTAATGCATTCGTACCTTAGGAGTAAATAGAACACATGTTGTTGACGTAGAAACGAGGCACAATAAACTCGGCATTCGGTGAAGCTTTAATCTTGGCCGCTACGTCTTCAACTAACAAGTCATAGGCTTAAATGGGTAAACTTGAACTCTATCCTATGACTCCAATATTTTTGTCCGGAATCAAGCCAACACAACTGTAATACCCCGTATTTTTATGATATTTATTTATGGGTTTATTTGAATTAAATGTGTATTAATTGAGAATTAATCCGGATAAAATACTAACGAGATGTGAGTTGGTATTTGATTATAATGCGTATATATGGCAATATACGAATATTGAAAATATTGAATTTGTCGTGAGATAGAAATACGGCAATTTGGATTTGAAAATTTTGTTGGGATGCGTATGACAGTCGCGTCAGGAATATAATTATTTTAATTAAAAAGTGAATTTTATTTTTATCAACCGTATGGTCATTTTGAGTGCTCCAACGTGTCCGGAAGGATCGAAATAGTCAGAAAACACTAGCCGGGGGTTTAGTTTGGGTCCCGGGGCATTATTGGGCCATACCGGCAACTTAAAAGGATATTTTGGTAATTTTGAAAATCGGGGATTTATGATTAACGAATTTTGGGAATTAAAAATAGGGAATTTAATAACCCACTAACCCACTAACCCATTACCAGCAATTAAGTGATTAGAGGGCAACGGGAGTTAGAGGAGGAAGTTAGAAGAGTTCCCAAAGAGAAAACCTTAACCTCCATCTTCAACCTTCAACCTTGGGAGAGAAAGAGATAGGGCAACCTTTAACATTCAACACCAAATTCGGAGAATAATCCAAGGCAAGTGGTTTAATTACCTGTGACACCCCGACTAATTAAATACCGGGTAGCTACTCCTTTATTAAAATTAATACAAAATGCCAAGTTGGTTCAGTTAATAGCATCACTGTCGAAAACATTTTAATGATTACTAACCACCTAGTATTTAAAAAGCGAGTTGCCAATTTTTAATTAAATCTGATTAACATGAAGTAAGTGAATAATAAAAATAACATAACCATACACAATAAAGTCCCAATAGTGTAATCAACAAGTAATAAAGAGTCTGGAGGAAATACTCCTCACAACAATCCCACAACTGAAATAATAAAACACGTTTGAAAGCTGAATTAATTGCAATCCACAATCTGAATAACTGAAATATAAAAATGTCTCTAATAGAAATGGGTGACATGCCCTACAAATGATGAAACTAAATATGGAGTCAAGACAAAAGAACCGTCTACTAGCAAGGCCCTGTAACTTCCATAGCAGCTACAGCTCGTCACCTGAATGGAAATCCTATGCATGGTGTCCTTGTGGCTGGGCACCTAAAAGGTTTTTACAAAAAAATAGATTTGAAAGCAAACGGGTCAGAGCCTGAAAGTGCAGAGTATTTTAAAAATAGCAAGTGTTTTAATGACATTAAAACAATGAATGCAAAATACATGTTAGGACGTGCACTCAGATGAAATCCTCACCCCTCGACTAATTGTTCACTCCTAACGTACCGTACCCATCTAAGTGACATTCATATCTAACTAAACCGTCATAAGTTATACCCCTTTTTACTCGATTCCCATTATACATTCTAACGTTATCAATTAAATAGAGGTTTTACTTAAACTCGAATTCTCAATTATTAGTAATACAATTCACTACAGGTTATCCCTTTTTATTTTCTCAAAGCGTTACCATAATTATACTCACAATACCAACATGAAAGTTCTCATTATTTAAGCGTATATTATTCACGTCATGAATATACAATACAAGCACCCGAGACTAAGCTGCGGTGCACACATACTCCGCTATCCATCCCAGTACATCACGCACATAGGGATTACGCATTTCGAATCTCTCAGGAATCGTTCTCAGAGAACAACAATCACAAACAATGGAGGCGAACACAGTCACATCACATGGGTCACACACATACCTACGCTCCCACGATCAGCGGTCTTATTAACTTCCCAATAAGTCCTTCTCTGACCTATGTCCTCGAGGTACCAATCTAAATCCGGGCACACAAAGATTAGATGGCCCTAAGAGAACGTAAACCTCCCGTGATAGCAAGTATGGTATGTAATACCCCGTATTTTTTACTATAGTTATTTTGAGGATTAATTAATTAAATGCGTATTAGTTGGAAATTAATCCGGGATAAAAATACTAATGAGATGCGAATTGGTATTTGATTGTGTGCATATACGATTATATATGTATTTGGTATTATAAAATTTGTCGTGGGATTTATATACGGCATTTTAGAAATTTTGTTGAGACGCGTGGGACCGCCGCGCCACGGTATAATATTTGTTAATAAAAGTGAATTTAAAATCTATAATCCATATGGTCATTTTGAGTGCGCCAACGCGTCCGGAAGGGTCGAGATAGTCAGAAAACACTAGCCGGGGGTATAGTTTGGGTCCCGAGGTATTTTTAGGCCATACCGGCACCATAAAGGGTATTTTGGTAATTTTACATTTTGAGGAAGTAAAAGTGACGAAAATTGAGAGTTGTAATCTGATAAGGAATTGACCCAACCAACCCTTATTAACCCAACAAGCTATGGAGGTTTATTAAATTAGGTTTTCATAACTTTTCCCAAAGCAAACCCTAGCCACCATAGCCTTTTTGGAGAAGAAAGCTTGGAGAAGGAGAGAGAGAGAGGAATTCTGCAGAAATTCTTCATCAAATCAACATCAAATCAGAAATCAAACCAAGGCAAGTGTTTTAATCATATTTAAATTCGTAGAATGTTTCCTCCATGTTAGAAAATTGATAAATTACAACTGTTCTTGAAAGATAATGAAAACCCATGTAGTTTGAAGTTTAGAACTTGGAGATTATGAAGAGGATTGCTTGTAGTATGATAGGTAGATGATTTCCCTTATATTAATTGTGATTTGAAGGAATTAAAACGAAATAAATTCTGGGATTTGATGATGATATAAACCTAGGGTTCATGTTCTAGAGAAATTGGTAAAAGTGTAGAGATTTGTAAATTTAGTTGATGGTATGATAATTAAACCTTGAAAACATGTTAGGAGATGATGTAGATATATTTAGGATGAAATAGAGACCCTAAAACGTTATTGGGATGAACTTTGGAGAAGGATTGAAGTGATAAAAATGGTGAAAAACGAATTGGGGAAAAATCTGGGCCGAAACTGGTAGCTCGTTAGAAGCAGCCCCCAGGTCGTTCAAACGAACTCGTTCAAACGAGCTTCTAACGAGTTGACCAGTCGTTATTAACGAGTAGGGATTTTCGTTCGATATTTCGTTCGAACGAGTTATCGTTAGAAGGGTCAAATCGTTCGAACGAACTGGGATCTCGTTCGAACAGCCTCGTTCGAACGAGACTTCTAACGACCTGACAGTCCAAACTCGTTCGAAGTCTCGTTCGAATGAGACTTCTAACGAGTTGACAGTTTGGGCCATTTTGGACTGTTTTGACTTTTGGAGTTCCGTAAACTGATTTGAGGATATAGATATCATTCCGTAGATGTAGTAATGATAGGATTGGGACATTTGGGTATTTATGAGGGGAAATTCACATACGAGAGTGGTATTACATGGGCGGTTTGGGTCGAGACGTGAGTGTCCACTACGACGTGAGAAATAATTATGACACGTATGATTATAAACCAGTATAGAATATATAGTGATAATTATGAGTTAGTACGAGAATGAGAAAAGTACTACGATTAAAATACGGTATTACTAAGATGTGTGTTTGCTTAGTATTGGTATATGGATTGTGTGTATGACATACCTACCATACTTGCTATCACGGGAGGTTTGCGTTCGCTTAGAACCCTCTAATCCTTCTGTGCCTATGGGGGGGATATAGACTGGTACCTTGATGAACATAGGTGATAGAAAGACTTATTGTGATATTAATAAGTCCGCTGACCGTGGGAGCGTAGGTATGTGCGTGACCCACGTGATGGTGACTGTGTTCGCCTCCACTATTTGTGATTTGTGTTATCTGAACTATTCCTGAGAGATTCGGAATATGTGATCCTTATGTACGTGATGTACCGGGATGGATAGCAGAGTATGTGTGCACTACAACTTAGATTGCGGGGTGCTTGTATTGTATATTTATGATATGAATAATATACATTAAATTAATGGGAATCCTCATGTTAATGTTGTAACTGTATTACGGTATTGTTTCGAGATATATAAGGAGTTAACTGATAATTATATATATGGCATATTTAGTAACGGAGTTTACGTTAAACCTCTATTTAATTACGAGCGTTATTATGTTAAATGGAACCGTGTAATATGGGTAGAACATTTGGCAGTCTAGCTAGTTATGTTGTCAGTTAGCTAGTAGTATGGGTCGATATAGATGGGTACTTGCGTTAGGAGTGCACAATTAGACGAGAGGTGAGAATATCATGTGAGTGCACGTCCTAACATGTACTTTGCATTTAATGTTTTAAATGTTTTTAAAGCACTTGCAGGTTTTTAAATATAACTCCACATTCGGGCTCTGACCCGTTTGCTTTTCAAATCTATTTTTCTTTGTAAAACCATTTTAGGTGCCCAGCCACAAGGACACCAAGCATAGGTACTCATTCAGGTGACGAGTTGTAGCTGCTTGTGGAAGCTACAGGGATTTGCATGTAGACGCTTCTATCTTTTTGGATTCCAGAGTCACTATCTATCAGTTGTAGGGCATGTTGCCCATTTCTTTAGAGACATCTTTTACATTTCAGATTTCAGACTTTAGCATGTATTTGTTTCAGTTTATTTATTTCAGTTATGGGATTGTAGTGAGGAGTTTTCCTCTAGACTTTATTTACTTTATTGTGATGGTTATTCGTTTTACTTCAGTATGGTGAATGGTGTTATCTATTTCTTCATTACACTTGTTGCATGTTAATCAGACTTAAATTAAAATTTGGCAACTTGCTTTTTAAATACTAGGTGGTTAGAAATAATAAAATGTTTTCGACAGTGATGCTATTAACTGAGCCAACTTGGCATTTTGAATTAATTTTATAAAGGAGTAGCTACCCGGTATTTAATTAGTCGGGGTGTCACAGGTGGTATCAGAGCATCAGGTTCTAGTGTCCTTTAGGATCTGTACGGCTATTATGTTTCCGCTACGTTTCTTTGATATAGAACCCTATATTTTAGGACTGTTGTACTCTTTTTGTGTATGCTTCGTTCTTCAGCTATTTTAAGTTTATAAACTGCGAACTTATAAACTTTGTTCTTATTTCAGATGCCTCCACGACGTGCACGACGAGTTCCCAGGGATGCTACGCCCGAACCACAGCCCGCTCCAGTTCAGGGTATGATGAACGCCGCTGAGGTTGTTGCTATAGTAGCTCAAGCGGTAAATGCCGCGATTGCCGTGATTCAGCAGGCACCGCCTCAGGCGCCAGTTGCCGCGCCAGTACAGGTTAATGCATTCCCGTCTGCTTGGGAACGTGTACGTGACGCTTTTCAGAAAGCGCATCCGCCGGAGTTTGCAGGAAGCTCAGATGTAGTAGTCTCGAGCCAATGGAGGAAGGACATACAGAGGCATTTGAGGATGCATGAGTGCAATAATGTTCAGAAATAGGTGCTAGCTACTTTCAAGCTAGTGGGATCTGCACTACAATGGTGGGAGTCTATTACCACCGCGGAGGAGAGGGATACTCTCACGATTCAGGAGTTCTGGGTGCGGTTCGACCGCAAGTACTTTCCGTCCGCAGTTCATACAGAGATGAGGAGGAAGCTGATGAGTTTGAAGCAGGAGGGCAAGACAATGGCCGAGTATGAGGCCGAGTTTACTAATCTGTTGAATATCGTTCCAGATGAGATTCCAACAGAGAAGAAGAAGATAGAGAAGTTCACTGATGGGTTGAATTGGAGGATCCGTCAGCATCTGCTAGGGAACCTATCGTTGGCCACGTATTCTGATGTGGTTAACGCTGCATTATTGCACTGCCAGGACCACCGTTTTCATATGGCCGAGGGCAAGCGGTCGGGGGAGTCTAGCCATCAGGGCAGGACTGGAGGACATAGTGCCAGCGGGGCACAATCGGGTCAGGGGCAGAGACAGAATGAGCAGGGTACCCAGCAGGGGGATAATAAGAGGTTCCGGTCAGGGAACTACAGGCAGGGACAGGGAGGTTTCCGTCAGGGCCATCAGGGTCCAAACGGCCATCAGGGCCAACAGGGACAGAATGGGCAGCAGTTTCATCAGGGCCAGCAGGGCCAAGGGAGGAATGGTAACGGCCACCAGGGCCGAGGACAGCAGGGGCAGAGGGGAGGGAACTTTCCAGGGAAGTGCTTTACTTGTGGCAAGACTGGCCATAAGAAGCAGGATTGTCCTGATAGGGGCAGGGCCCCACAGCAGCAGGAGTAGGGTACTCGCCAGGAGCCACAGAGACCTATGTTTCCCGCCGCTCTTCCTGCACCGCCACAGATGGCAGCTTTGCCACCCATTCCAGCAGTCCCAGCTCAGCAGGGGCAGCTACAGTATGGACGTGTCTACAATGTTCACCAGGCTGCAGTTCCACAGGCACCGCCCGCGATCGAGGGTACGTTTCCTATCCATGGCACTATGGGTCGGGTGTTATTTGATACGGGTGCTACACACTGTTTTATAGCTACTCACTTCGCGAAAGCTTTAGGATTGTTAGCTACGGCAGAGAGCACACTGATGTGTGTCGACTCACCATTGGGGAGTGGGTCACTTATTTTCTTTATATGCCGGGGAGTGGGGGTAGAGATCGGTGGTTTGGTATTGCCTGCAGACATGTTAGTGTTAGACATGCATGTTCACGATGTGATCATCGGTATGGATTGGCTCGTAGCATATAGGGCCATGATTGATTGCTTCAGCGGGAGCATTGTTTTTGCCATTCCGGGGCAAGAGATGTTTATAGTGGCGATGCCTCGCCCAGAGGGAGGATCGACCGCTCATCTGTATTACATTGAGGAGGATACCTCTAAGGAGGTTGTGATTCCTTTAGATTCGATCCCGGTTGTCAGGGAGTATTCAGATGTGTTTCAGGAGATACCAGGCTTACCGCCCAGTCGGGAGATAGACTTCGTTATAGATTTGCTACCAGGTACGAGACCTATAGCACGCGCACCGTACCGTATGGCTCCAGCTGAGATGAGAGAGCTACGGGATCAGATAGAACAGTTGTTGGGACAAGGATTTATTCGCAGGAGTACCTCACCTTGGGGCGCTCCTGTTTTGTTTGTGAAGAAGAGGGACGGTTCACTGAGGTTGTGTGTGGACTACCGAGAGTTGAATAAGGTCACGATACGGAATAAGTATCCGTTGCCTCGAATCGATGACTTATTCCACCAGTTGAGGGGAGCTTCTTTCTTCTCGAAGATTGACTTGAGGTCGGGATACCATCAGTTGCGTATCAGGGAGGAGGATGTCTCGAAGACCGCGTTCTTGTCGAGATATGGTTCTTATGAGTTTTGGGTTATGCCTTTCGGCTTGACCAACGCTCCAGCAGTGTTTATGGACTTGATGAACAGGGTGTTCAGAGATTTCCTAGATCATTTTGTCATTGTCTTCATTGATGACATTCTGGTTTACTCTCAGACAGAGGAGGAGCACGCCGAGCATTTGAGGCAGGTTTTGCAGACACTTCGTCAGAACGAGCTGTATGCAAAATACGAGAAGTGCGAGTTTTGGCTGAAGGAAGTCCAGTTCTTGGGTCACATTATTTCCGACCAAGGAATATCTGTCGATCCGGGGAAGGTATCAGCAGTGAGGGAGTGGGGACAGCCCACGACGCCAACGGAGATTCGTAGTTTCTTGGGTTTAGCAGGATACTACAGGAGGTTTATTCAGGGTTTCTCAGAAATAGCAGGTCCTTTGACACATCTTACTCGTAAAGGTGTGCCGTTCATTTGGAGTGATGCCTGTCAGTTGGCATTCGATGAATTGAAGGACAAATTGACCTCAGCACCTGTGTTAGCATTGCCGAGACCGGGAGTTGAGTATTTGGTTTACACCGATGCGTCTTTGCAAGGACTGGGAGGTGTATTGCAGCAGGAGAGACATGCCATAGCTTATGCTTCCCGTAAGCTTAAGCCTCATGAGAAGAATTACACCACGCATGATTTGGAGTTGGCAGCAGTGGTATTTGCCTTACGGATTTGGAGGCACTATCTTTTGGGGGAGAAGTTTCAGCTGTTCACGGACCACAAGTCACTACAGTATCTGTTCACGCAGAAGGAACTGAATATGCGACAGCGTAGGTGGCTTGAATTTGTGAAGGACTACCAGTTCGACATCCAGTACCACCCGGGTAAGGCTAACGTGGTAGCAGACGCGTTGAGCCGCAGGCCAGCAGATGAGGTGGCAGAGGTGTGGAAAGCTAAGTGGAAGGAATTGGGACACCAGGATGCAGTGGCCCGATCTTTCATGTCTGTGATGACCGTTACACCACAGATTATCACGAGGATAGTACGGGCACAGGCTAATGACTCGTTCTATCAGGAGCAGATAGTTCGATTACTTGCAGAGGGAGCCGAGTCCTATACCGTTAGCTCAGACGGGGGATTGCGCTTCAATGGGAGATTGGTAGTTCCGGAAGGGGAAGAATTACGGCACGATGTGATGGCAGAGTCGCACGGCTCACGGTTCGCGGTACATCCCGGAGGGGACAAAATGTACCAAGACATGAGACGACAATATTGGTGGAGCGGTATGAAGAGAGATATCGCTGAGTTTGTCTCGAAATGCGCCACTTGTCAGCTTGTAAAAGTGGACCATCAGAGACCAACAGGATTTCTACAGCCGTTGGAGGTTCCGGTGTGGATGTGGGAGAGCATATCCATGGATTTTATCATGGGGTTGCCTACGTCGCAGAGGGGTCACGACTCCGTTTGGGTAATTGTGGACAGGTTGTCCAAGGTCGCTCACTTCTTACCCGTAAGGACTGATTACACTACGGGACAGTATGCCCAGCTCTTCATTTCAGAGATTGTGAGACTTCACCGTGTGCCCCTAAATATCGTGTCTGACAGAGACAAGATATTTGTTTCGAGGTTTTGGGAGAGTTTCCAGGAGGCAATGGGCACGAAATTGCGGTTGAGTACGGCTTATCATCCGCAGACTGATGGGCAGACAGAGCGCACCAATCAGATGTTGGAGGACATGCTACGCATGTGCATTATTGACTTCGGGGGTGGATGGGAGCAGTACCTTCCACTGGTAGAGTTTGCTTACAACAACTCCTATCAATTCACGATTGGCATGGCTCCGTTTGAGGCATTGTATGGTAGGCCTTGTCGTTCCCCAGCATGTTGGTTGGAGATGGGGGATAACAAACTACTTGGGCCGGAAGTGATCCAGGATACTTCGGCAAGGATTGAGTTGATTCAGAGTCGCATTCGGGTAGCTCAAGACAGGCAGAAGAGTTATGCTGATGCAAAGAGGTTTTTCAGGGAATTCTAAGTGGGGGACCAGGTTTTGCTCAGGGTTTCTCCGATGAAGGGGATTATGCGATTCAGGAAGAAGGGGAAGTTGGCACTGAGGTATGTGGGGCCGTTTCCTATTATTGAGCGGATTGGACCGATTGCGTATAGACTTGGACTACCGGAGCACTTGCATCAGATTCACGACGTGTTCCATATTTCCTCGCTAAGGAAATACCTTAGAGATGATTTGGCTCATTCTCACATTGTTGTGGAGGACATCGATCTCCAGCCGGATAGCTCCTACGAGGAGGGGCCAATTGCTATTTTGGACCGAAGCGAGAGGAAACTGCGGTCAAAGATAGTTCCGTTAGTGCGTGTTCAGTGGCGACATCACAATGTTGAGGAGTCCACATGGGAGCGCGAGGATGAGATGCGCGAACGTTATCCAGAGCTATTTTTAGCAGGTACTTTCTAGTTTCGAATTTCGGGACGAATTTCAGTTATTAGGGGGGAAGTCTGTAATACCCCGTATTTTTTACTATAGTTATTTTGAGGATTAATTAATTAAATGCGTATTAATTGGAAATTAATCCGGGATAAAAATACTAATGAGATGCGAATTGGTATTTGATTGTGTGCATATACGATTATATATGTATTTGGTATTTTAAAATTTGTCGTGGGATTTATATACGGCATTTTAGAAATTTTGTTGAGACGCGTGGGACCGCCGCGCCACGGTATAATATTTTGTTAATAAAAGTGAATTTAAAATCTATAATCCGTATGGTCGTTTTGAGTGCGCCAACGCGTCCGGAAGGGTCGAGATAGTCAGAAAACACTAGCCGGGGGTATAGTTTGGGTCCCGGGGTATTTTTAGGCCATACCGGCACCATAAAGGGTATTTTGGTAATTTTACATTTTGAGGAAGTAAAAGTGACGAAAATTGAGAGTTGTAATCTGATAAGGAATTGACCCAACCAACCCTTATTAACCCAACAAGCTACGGAGGTTTATTAAATTAGGTTTTCATAAGTTTCCCCAAAGCAAACCCTAGCCACCATAGCCTTTTTGGAGAAGAAAGCTTGGAGAAGGAGAGAGAGAGAGGAATTCTGCAGAAATTCTTCATCAAATCAACATCAAATCAGAAATCAAACCAAGGCAAGTGTTTTAATCATATTTAAATTCGTAGAATGTTTCCTCCATGTTAGAAAATTGATAAATTACAACTGTTCTTGAAAGATAATGAAAACCCATGTAGTTTGAAGTTTAGAACTTGGAGATTATGAAGAGGATTGCTTGTAGTATGATAGGTAGATGATTTCCCTTATATTAATTGTGATTTGAAGGAATTAAAACGAAATAAATTCTGGGATTTGATGATGATATAAACCTAGGGTTCATGTTCTAGAGAAATTGGGAAAAGTGTAGAGATTTGTAAATTTAATTGATGGTATGATAATTTAATCCTTGAAAACATGTTAGGAGATGATGTAGATATATTTAGGATGAAATAGAGACCCTAAAACGTTATTGGGATGAACTTTGGAGAAGGATTGAAGTGATAAAAATGGTGAAAAACAAATTGGGGAAAAATCTGGGCCGAAACAGGTAGCTCGTTAGAAGCAGCCCCTAGGTCGTTCGAACGAATTGGTTCGAACGAGCTTCTAACGAGTTGACCAGTCGTTATTAACGAGTAGGGATTGTCGTTCGATATCTCGTTTGAATGAGTTATCGTTAGAAGGGTCAGTTCGTTCGAACGAACTGGGATCTCGTTCGAACAGCCTCGTTCGAACGAGACTTCTAATGACCTGACAGTCCAAACTCGTTCGAAGTCTCGTTCGAACGAGACTTTTAACGAGTTGACAGTTTGGGCCATTTTGGACTGTTTTGACTTTTGGAGTTCCGTAAACTGATTTGAGGATATAGAAATCATTCCGTAGATGTAGTAATGATAGGATTGGGACATTTGGGTATTTATGAGGAGAAATTCACATATAAGAGTGGTATTACATGGGCGGTTTGGGTCGAGAAGTGAGTGTCCACTACGACGTGAGAAGTAATTATGACACGTATGATTATAAACCAGTATAGAATATATAGTGATAATTACGAGTTAGTACGAGAATGAGAAAAGTACTACGATTAAAATACGGTATTACTAAGATGTGTGTTTGCTTAGTATTGGTATATGGATTGTGTGTATGACATACCTACCATACTTGCTATCACGGGAGGTTTGCGTTCGCTTAGAACCCTCTAATCCTTGTGTGCCTACGGGGGGGATATATACTGGTACCTTGATGAACATAGGTCATAGAAAGACTTATTGTGATATTAATAAGTCCGCTGACCGTGGGAGCGTAGGTATGTGCGTGACCCACGTGATGGTGACTGTGTTCGCCTCCACTATTTGTGATTTGTGTTATCTGAACTATTCCTGAGAGATTCGGAATATGTGATCCTTATGTACGTGATGTACCGGGATGGATAGCAGAGTATGTGTGCACTACAGCTTAGATTGCGGGGTGCTTGTATTGTATATTTATGATATGAATAATATACATTAAATTAATGGGAATCCTCATGTTAATGTTGTAACTGTATTACGGTATTGTTTCGAGATATATAAGGAGTTAACTAATAATTATATATATGGCATATTTAGTAACGGAGTTTACGTTAAACCTCTATTTAATTACGAGCGTTATTATGTTAAATGGAACCGTGTAATATGGGTAGAACCTTTGGCAGTCTAGCTAGTTATGTTGTCAGTTAGCTAGTAGTATGGGTCGATATAGATGGGTACTTGTGTTAGGAGTGCACAATTAGACGAGAGGTGAGAATATCATGTGAGTGCACGTCCTAACATGTACTTTGCATTTAATGTTTTAAATGTTTTTAAAGCACTTGCAGGTTTTTAAAATATAACTCCACATTCGGGCTCTGACCCGTTTTCTTTTCAAATCTCTTTTTCTTTGTAAAACCATTTTAGGTGCCCAGCCACAAGGACACCAAGCATAGGTACTCATTCAGGTGACGAGCTGTAGCTGCTTGTGGAAGCTACAGGGATTTGCATGTAGACGCTTCTATCTTTTTGGATTCCAGAGTCACTATCTATCAGTTGTAGGGCATGTTGCCCATTTCTTTAGAGACATCTTTTACATTTCAGATTTCAGACTTTAGCATGTATTTGTTTCAGTTTATTTATTTCAGTTATGGGATTGTAGTGAGGAGTTTTCCTCTAGACTTTATTTACTTTATTGTGATGGTTATTCGTTTTACTTCAGTATCGTGAATGGTGTTATCTATTTCTTCATTACACTTGTTGCATGTTAATCAGACTTAAATTAAAATTTGGCAACTTGCTTTTTAAATACTAGGTGGTTAGAAATAATAAAATGTTTTCAACAGTGATGCTATTAACTGAGCCAACTTGGCATTTTGAATTAATTTTATAAAGGAGTAGCTACCCGGTATTTAATTAGTCGGGGTGTCACATGGTAGGCATGTCATACACATAAAATCATATTCATATACTAATCATGCACACATCCTAGTAATTATCATAATTTATTAGTGGTATACTTCTCATTCTGATACTAACTTATAATGTTACGCAATTCACATATCCCCGGTTAATACTAACATTTAAATCGTCAATTATTATCACATCGTAATTAGTCACTCACGTCCTAATCCACAATTTTCATTTGGTTCAAATCACACTTCTATGTTTTACTCCTCAATATATCCCAAATATCCCAACTATATCAATTAGTCATCAAGGGAATGTTATCTTTACAATTAAACCAGGTTACGGGACATTAGAAATCAAATCAGGCCAAAAAGGCCAATCTGTCAACTCGTTAGAAGTCTCGTTCGAACGAGGTCGTTCGAACGAGGTCGTTCGAACGAGAGTTCATTCGAACGAAGTGGGCATATAACGAACATCCAACTCGTTAGAAGGCAAACTGTCAACTCGTTAGAAGCTTGTTCGAACGACCTGGGCAGGTCTTCTAACGAGGTGACAATTTCGAGCCCAGAATTCCTAAATTCATTTTTCCTCCAACTTTCTCTTCTCAAAACTCATCCAAACATTATCCCAACAGTGTTTTAAGGTTCCTAATCATTCCTTAACATACTTAGGTCGTATTTTAACATATTTATGGGGTCAAGTCTCCCTAAACATCACCCAATTATCAAATCTCCCAATATTCCCCCAACCCTTATGAATATGAACCCTAGAAAATTAAAGTCATCAATATCCGAAATTAAATCCGTTTTTGTAATATAAAAGATGTATTTCTAACAATATAATTGCCCAAACATAATTCTACATGCAATATCTTTATCAAAACATGAATTTATAACTCCAATTACATGGTTTTTTACAAGTCTCCCAATACAATGCAATTATATCAATTTCTAAGCATGGAAGAAGCATTCGCTTGAAATTAACATAATTAAACCACCTGCCTTGGATTATTCTCTGAATTTGGTGTTGAATGTAAGGTTGCCCTATCTCTTTCTCTCCCAAGGTTGAAGGTTGAAGATGGAGGTTAAGGTTTTCTCTTTGGGAACTCTTCTAACTTCCTCCTCTAACTCCCGTTGCCCTCTAATCACTTAATTGATGGTAATGGGTTAGTGGGTTATTAAATTCCCTATTTTTAATTCCCAAAATTCGTTGGTCATAAATCCCCAATTTTCAAAATTACCAAAATACCCTTTTAAGTTGCCGGTATGGCCCAATAATGCCCCGGGACCCAAACTAAACCCCCGGCTAGTGTTTTCTGACTATTTTGACCCTTCCGGACACGTTGGCGCACTCAAAATGACCATACAGTTGATAAAAATAAAATTCACTTTTTAATTAAAATAATTATATTCCTGACGCGACTGCCATACGCGTCCCAATAAAATTTCCAAATCCAAATTGCCGTATTTCTATCTCACGACAAATTCAATATTTTCAATATTTGTATATTGCCATATATACGCATTATAATCAAATACCAACTCACATCTCGTTAGTATTTTATCTGGATTAATTCTCAATTAATACACATTTAATTCAATTAATCCCATAAATAAATATCACAAAAATACGGGGTATTACAACAACATTGAGACTCAATCGAAGACTTGTGTCCTTAGACGTTTGCTCTCCAGATTCAGGTTCAATTGCTTCTAGCATATGTACTTTTCAGCTTCAGTCATTTATTATTTGGAACAATTGTAAGGCCAAAACCCCTATACTCTTTTCTTTTATGTCGATTGGGATTTTATTACTCTAATTGGATATTATTATTATTATTATTATTATTATTATTATTATTATTATTATTATTATTATTATTATTATTATTATTATTATTATTATTATTATTATTATTATTATTATTATTATTATTATTATTATTATGGTGGTGGTGGTGGTTTGGAATATTGGATTTTTGTGTCTGTGTTCTTTGTTTTACAAATGCATAAGTTTTGGAAAATAACTTATTCATATTTACTTTGTGCTAAGAATGATATTAATTGACAAGCAAGCCCTATCTTCGGCATATCATGCCTGACTAGCCGTACATGATAAAATAGGAGTTGTTACAGTTTATAATATATAAATGAACAAGTACTCCCAATACATCCAATATTCTAAGACAATCAGTAAAAAACCTCACAACTATTGAATCTGGCCAAACAACAAATAGTAGTCAAGTACAACTTTACACACAAAGCCAAAGTATCGAGTGAGGAGGTAATAAAAATAAGTTTGAATTTCACTAAAGCTTGAGAGATTAATTTTAAATAAATGGCAGAAAAGTCTTGCTTTAGGAATTGATATTTCAACATTATGAAAAATCGAAAAAGTTTGTGTGATAAAAATTAAGGTTGCGAGTTTAAAAAAAATCATAAAAGGATCCACACAAGCAAATCACAACTAAATCATGTTAAAGTATATATATGAGATTAATATACAGAATTAGTTTTAAACAAGATCTAATAACACAAAGTTTATATATTTTTTATCATGTTAAATGATCAACATGAGAAAATATCTTCTCAAAACTAGGGTTTGTAAAAAAAAAATTAAAAACAATTTAACTCACTTAATCGCTAAAACACAGAAGAAAATATCGCATATGGCTTTGCATGTAAAAAAAATAGTTTAGAAAAATATACCCATAAACATATTAAGGGTTTCACACTAGAACCAACTTCCAAGAAAAGTCAAACAAGCTTCATATGTCTCAACTTTCACAAACTAGAAAACTCCCAAACTCCGTGAAAAACTAAACACTTATCCTCACAAAGTATATACCGTAAAAATATAGGATTAAAGGTGTTTAAGATATTTGTCAAGACATATAGGGCTTTGAAAAATTTAGAGAGAGAACGATAAGTAGAAATTTTGGCAAAGTAATCTGTAGGTTTAGGAAACAAAATTCTCTCTAAAAAAATACTTACCTTAAGCTCTCTATTTATAGGGAAACAACGGTGGTTGGTTGGTTTGTAAATAATAAACGCTTAAGGGGGAAATGGTAAAAGATCAAGGGCATCAACAATCGAAAACGTACAAAAGCCCAAATGGTGGGGACACATGCATAATAAAAACTAGTGTACTCAGAGCGGAAAAAGGGTTAACACACCATCGATAGGCCTCACCACAGTGGTAATGCGTGATAAAATTGTGTGTGAAACAAACACAATCATGATTGGTCCAAACTATTAAATACGGACTGCCAACAAAAACCAACCCAAAAATGCAAAACACTGTCATTTTTATTTTTACTAATTTCAATTTAAGAAACAAAAATTATTTTTCATTTTGTTTTATAAATGTTTCAACTAGTATTAATAAATTTAAAAAAAATGATTTAAAATATGAAAATTAATTTGTAAATTATGATAGATTATAAAACCAAGAAAACTATAATATTGAAAATATCCAAGTATAAAATACATATAAGATCTATAAATACAAAAATATGGAATATATTACATGAAATCAAATTAGGATTTTGCAAAATAATTTTTTTTATTTTAAAGTTCTTAAAAAATCTTTTTAGGATTATTTAGTGTGTGAAATAAAACCTTGTGTATTTGGCAATGTTGTTATGAAATGGAGCCAACATAAAATCAAGGGACACGAGAAAGTACTTTCAATCTCCCCCTTTGGCCAATTTTGGGACATTCCAAATTGAGACTAAAAAAGATAAGTCTTACGCACACATAAATAGGTAATTTAATTATATACATATTTATTGAAAAGAAGAGAACATAACTCAACTAAAAATATATCTCCTAAAAAGAAAAATACATAACTCAACTAACTACATATATCCTAAAAGACCCACATTCTCCAATACTAAAACTAGGATTCTCATATTCTTTTCCTCTTTGTCCCAAAGGGACAAAAGGAGGACCCTAGAAAGATGTTAGCACCAAAATATATTATGATTAAAGCGGTACTAACATAAAATCCTAACACATTAACTAGGGTAGGAACAAATATCAATAGACATAATAAGAGTTCTAAAATAATGATTGTGTAATGTTTTTGCGAAAAGGCATGCCAATTGATTTGTAGTGTTAAGATATTCAATTTTAATTTTTTTTGAAAATTAATTCTCTAATAAAATGTTCTTCAATTTTGATACAGTTTTTTCGAGAATGAAAAATAGGATTCTTGGAGATATTAATGGCACTTTAATTGTCACATTGAATTAAAGAAGGCTTCATTTAAACCATAATCACTTAACATTTATTTCATCCACAGAAGTTGAGTAAAACAGCTGCCATCAACGATGTATTCATCTCCTACTGGGGAAAGAGAGATACAATTTTATTTTTTAGATGACCACGAGACTAGATTGCTCTCTAAGTAAAAACATCCACCAGAGGTGGTTTTACTATCATCGACCCAACCATCCCAGTCAGCGTTAGTATACTCACTTATTATGGAGTTGATGACAAAAGTGTACATGATACCATACTTTATAGTTCCTCTTATGTATGTAATAATATGTTTTGGGGCATGCAAGTGGGATTATTTAGGATCACATTAATATTTACCACACATACACACACATAATGCATTATATTAGGTCTACTGGTAGTTAAGTAAGTTTCTTATCATACTATGATACAAAATGATATCAATCTTTTTCTGAGACAAGTCTTTTGACAGTTTAATAGAAGAACTCATAGGTGTTCTAGCAGATTTAGCGGTATTTAAATCAAAATGTTTAATCAAATCAGCAGCATATTTAGATTGACATATAAATACCGCTAAATCTGCTATTTAGATTGACATATAAATATATAATCATGTTTTTTAGCTACATAAAGACCTAAGAAAAATTGGAGTTCTCCCATCATAGACATTTGAAACTAATATTTCATTTTATTAGCAAAAGTTTCAGGTTTGAATTGAAAAGTTGATCGAAAAATGATGTCATCAACATAAACTTGAGCAATTAGTAAATAATTTTTGTTACGTTTAATAAAGATGGTTAGGTCAACTCCCCATTGATTGAAACCACTTTCCATTAACAAATTTTCTAATTTCTTATACCAGGCACAAAGGGCCTATTTTAAATCGTAAAGAGATTTCTTTAAGCTAAAAATACCATTAGAAAATAAAGGATCTAGAAAGCTGTCTGTTTTTTCAACATAAATTTCCTCATTTAAAATTTTATTTAGAAAATCGAATTTTACATCCATTTTATAGTGTTTGAATCTTAAATGACACGACACAACTATTAAGAGACTAACGGATTCAAGTCTAGCAACACGAGCAAAGGTTTCATCAACATTTATGATATCTATTTGAGAATAACCTAGTGCTACTTTAACTATCCTTATTTCTCAAAATATTTTTAGATAATTCACACTTATTCTTAAATATCTATTTTGTTCTAATTATATTAGTGTGAGTATAACATGTGACTAAATACCAAACATCATGAAGTTTAAATTGTCATATTTCTTCTGGTATAACTAATAACCAGGATTCATATATTAAGGCTTATTTCACATATTTAAGTTCAATTAAAGGCACATTAGAAGAAAATAAAGTAATAAAAGTTTTAGATTTAGTTCTTATGGGGTCTTTAACATTTGAAATAATGTTTTTCTTGGGGTGATTTGCTTTGAACCAATGAGATCATTTGGTTCATCACATGGTAGATAGTCAGAATCACCATTTGTTGACTATTTAGGTAGATTTGTTTCATTTTCATTTTTAGATTGGTCAATAGGTATAAGAATTTCAGTTTCTTTCATGTGATTTGAAACACTATCATTCACAACAATATTTGTATATTCCATTGCAGAGTTTTTCTTATATTAAGCATATGATATGCACGACTGTTTTGAGAATAACCTAAAAGGATGGTCTTATTTAGTGTTAATTTTTTTTGCAATTGTTCACTACACCAAAAATTTTAGTTTTTAAGTGTTTTAAACACATACAAATCTTTTTATAACTATTTAAAAATCTTGTAATTCATTGAGTTGTAATTTTATTATGAAAATCTTACACCATTATAAATTGCTATTTGTGATGGGTTTTTGTGTAATAAATTTTTTGCCAATATCAATATCTATAGAAATTTTTTAATGGTTCAAAATATTTACAGATTTAGTAAGTTTTCAGGATCGTTACAAAATGAATGGTTTAATTAACTATTAAAAACAATTACAAATTGAAATTACATTATAATTGGAATTTCTAAACTGTACTTAGATTAATTATATATTGTAACTGTTAAAAACTGTTTCAAACTTAGATTACCCTTAAAAATTTATTAATTAATCTTTTTTCGAATCATAATTTCTCTCTTTCACTGTCATCTCAAATTGGTGACATTCAAATGCATCACTCTATATAGAGAATAAAAATGGAATTTTCCATATTTTAAAAGAATAAACCAATTAAAAATATAATTCACAATCCACAAACATAAATACATACTAATCTGATCTCCAAAGTTATCACCATTTCAATCAAAATACACAAAATGAGTTTATGAATTCATACACAAGATGTCACTTAAGGTAATAGCATGATAAACTAAATATATAAAACATAAATGGTTTTAACATCGTTAATTACTTCATTTTATAAAAAAAATAATACAAAATAACTATAGTGTGAGCATTTACATTCTTGTGTCTTGCGTTATGAGTATGAATCTTTTTTCCTGCGAGAGTATGATCACTTCTCTTCCTGTAAGAATGTCTCGATCTTGATCGAAAAAATATTATTACTTCTTTTATTCCTCGTAGATAGTTCATGTATTAAACCGAGGCAGAAAATTATATATATATATATATATATATATATATATATATATATATATATATATATATATATATTGCAATTCATTCGCCATCACTACTCGACTTGGTATTTAAAAGCCAAAATACAATAGCCAACTTTTCACTATGGCTACTCAACAAATTCTCCTAAACATAATAAAAAATGCCCCAACAAGAATAACTATCATTAAAAATTATCCATAATGAAATCAGATGAGTTAATAGTAATATGATTTTGGTTCCCAAATAATATTATATGTGGAAACACATAACTTTTCCCATGCAATCTTAGTCCTTAGACAATAAAAAATCCATAGCTTATGTTCACATTGTAGAACAATAGAGTATAGATAATGAGTAAATTATTATATAATAAAAATAAAAGATATGTACCATAGTGAGATTTAAATTGTTAAAGAGAAGTAAATGCATATTTATATGCATACGCATGAAGCCAAAGATAAACCGCCACGACTCCTTACATCTTTACATCTTTTATTCGATCTCTATGTAAGAAGCCTAAGAGAGACCAATATGACTCATGTCACACCCCACTCTCTTTATATATTTCTTTATTTGCGTCATGATTTATTGCATATTGATTTCCCACAACACCATTCTCTATTCGAGACCCATCAGAACATGTTTCCTTGTATATCGATAGAAAATCGCATATTTCTTTGTATATTTCCAACATCAACATCGAAAACTGCATGCAGAAAAATTATTTAAAAAGGATGGTAATTAACAACCGACGCGACTAAAAATGTGCCTCAGAAGTGCGTACTCTCTAGGCTCAAGTGCAAGCCTGTCACGTTAGTAATAATCCGATAAGTGGGGTATCAATCCTTAAGGAACTAGGACAAACGAGTTGTAACGACGTTAAACAGACGAAGGAAACCTAACTTTGACTGTAAGAATAAGGAAAAGGTGATTTGAATGACGAAATATCTACAACTAAATTCAATTACTCTAAATTACTTAAAAGACTGAAGAAGATTAAACTAAAACTTGAATTATATGATGAGAAATACAGGACGGGAATACAATCCCTCAACCCTAGAGTATTGATGGTATAAAACTAATCGTAAATTTAAGTGATTAAGTAGACCTAGAATTTAGTACTCCCAAGCATTACATATATGAGGTTCAATCCCGCACCATACATAATCAGAGGACGAGTAAATCGGTATTGTGATAGTTACACTCGAATTGCATTCTGAAGCATCCCGGTTACCCTGAAGCAAACGAGATCCAAAGATCTTCAATTGTCACGTTTCTACGCAATACGATCGTAATAAATCAATAAATTTAGAGGATAATTTTATCCACATAGAACTAGCACATCAGGTTGAGTTCATGTATCCCGACCTTAAGAATCTAGCCGGACATATGAAACTTAAAGGCAACATGTTTGGAATGAAAGAAAACATTCTTTATACTGAATGAAGATGAAGAGAATAAAAAATACTTACTAATAAAATAATTAATGCAATAATTAAAGAAGAAATTGGAAGAAATTTACTTGAATTGCAACTGAAATCAAAACTAGGGTTTACATGTTATTCTCCTCTAAAACTAATTACGAATTTGCTGCCTTCACGAAGTAGAATCCTCCTCTAATGTTTTGGAGGAGTTCTAAAATTTATAATCTATGAAATATAAGAGTTTGAACCAAGTAGGATTCTAACTTTTACAAATGGATAAGTTTGGATAATCGATAATAGAACTGATCCTGTTAAGGGGTTTGGTTTGGTTCTTTCTTTGACAGCCTTTACAGATAATTCTTTGAGCACCGGTTCGGTTCTTTATTTCCTCCCTTTAGTTCGGTTCAATATTGTTAACTCTTCACGTGAATTTTTACAGGTGCAGGATCGGTTCATTTTTTCCTTCCTTTGGTTCAGTTCCGTCTTGACAGTTTTTACAGTAACTTTCCCAGGATGGAATCGATTCTTTTTCTTGCCACTTGGGTTTGGTTCCATTTTGTCAGCTGTTGCATAAACCTTTCCTTCTTGTGTTTCTTTGAAGCTTTTGGTGCGAAACTCGAATCAAATCACGGAACACCTGCGAAATAGACGAAGAACACATGAAACTCGACGTGCTCATTAGAAACTTGTCAATAGTAATGATACCATATAAATTCACTTGAATTATACTTTGCGGAGCGATGAAAGCGTCTAAATTAAGGGGATAAATGGGAAGAATTTATGCCCAATCAAACCCCCCTAACTTAGAACTTTAATCGTCCCGAGCAATGTAAAAGAATCAAAACATGGTCTAACACAAAAATGGGATAGAATACATCTTTCGCGGGGGAGCGAATGCATTTAGCGTATGCAAGAAGCCTTTAAACCCCTAGGTTACCCTATTAGGATGAGTTGTGTCTCGTGAGGGTTTGCAGAGAATATAACCACAAAATTCAACTCAAAGAAAACTCAACATATGCAAAAATTGTATAATTCAAACTTTTCCTGAAAATAGTCATCATCAATTCATGTTCAAGAGTCTCAAATCATAGTGCGCGTGTGTGAACCTAAAAATTTAACCGCGAATTTCCACCGATTGACCATTACGTTACTTATTCAAAAATTTGTTTTGATTTCAAAATCTCACGAAATGTTCTCACAAATGAATCACTCGGAATGTGGCTATTCTCTTGGTATGCGGGATTTATAAGAGTAAATGTAGTGGAACAAAGTTCACGCACACAAGTAGAAAGATGAAAATTTATGGTAACCGGATCTCATCATTAGATTACGGATATGAGAAAATGGGAACATTGCCTCTAATTCACGTTTTTGATCTCTTTTATTATCTTTCGGTGTTTTACCTCTCCACGCGGTAACGAATTTTGCATCTTTGGACTCGATTAGGAATTTTTTGGGCTAATGGTGTATTGGGGAAAATGAGAGTGGTACAGGAAATCTGGAATTGGAATGTTTTCTTATGATGCCCGTTAGTGCATTTTCGGGCTTTTGCTCATTTTTTCTTCATTTTCTATTTTTCACGCTTCTCTTTGGCTTGCTATTTTTGTTGATCATAGTTATTTTTTCTTTCCCCTTTTGTGCACATTCTGGACTTAATTTTTGGGATTGTCCCCTTTTCACAGTTCCGGGCCAATTAGGGTTTTTCGAGTTGTCAAACGAAAGGGAAAACTTTATTCGGCTCAATTTGGGTTAGAAAAGGGATAATTTTTCGCTACTTTTTCTGGCCAATATTTTTGGGTGACAAACGAGGGCCTACTTCATTGTCCAAAATACTAATTACGTTACCATATACATTTAGAGATGAATTAAGTTTAGAGATCTATTTTGGCACATTTTTCAAGGCAATATCACACACATTCTCCATAACCGATCAAAGTGAAAGGATTGAGATCCTCGACGACTTATTAGACGCTGAAAAGAACTTTTGAGTTAACAATTAACTCGAATTGATTTATAAATTTCATAAAGATGAAAGGCTCGAATCTCACCGGGGTTGTTAATCTCCACACTTATTCGTTAAGTTGCCTATGTTCGCTCAATTTCCATCTTTGGTCAATTTCGGCTTTGTGCATTTTGAATTTTTCAACTTGAGACTTTAAACCGACTTTTGATGATATTTTTGAAAAATTTGAATTCCAATTTTTATTTATTTTGAACAAAATAATATATTTGGGTTTTTCAATATTTTATGATTTTTTTTGAAATATTCTGAGCATTTTTGAAAATTTGTGATGTTTTAGAAACACGCACTTGTGACCCCCCTAACTTAGAATTTTTCAATGTCATCATGCAAAAATGACTAAAATCTAACTCAACACGAATTAAAAGTGCTAGAAAATAAAACAAACAAATGAAACAAAAATGTAACATTTTTATAGATAAAAAAACATCTGTGTTATAAGGGGTAAGGAAGAACACACAACCAACACTGTGTAAACAACAACCACGACACACACAAACAGCTAATAATAAACAAGGGCTTCATTGGGGCAACAGATTTGAGGGCCCGGGTGCATTAGGATTATAGGGATCATAGAAGATGGTGGGGGGCGGTCGACCGAAGTTGAGCTCATATAGGTGGGCTTGGAGGTGATGCATCATACTTTCTCATGAGCTTCGCAAATGGCCTATTGCAAAAGTTCGTGCCATTATCACTAATTATTTCTTTCGGAGCACCGAAGTGGGAAAGTATGTGTTCCTGTAGGAACTTAATCACCACTTTTCTATCATTTGTCTTGGTAGCTATAGCTTCCACCCATTTAGAAACGTAATCTACCGCGACCAGGATGTATAGGAAACCAAAAGATGGGGAAAAAGGGACCATGAAGTCAATACCCTAGCAGTTAAAGATCTCAATACTGAGTATCGGGGTTAATGGCATCATGTCTCGTCGGGTAATCGCTCCCATCCTTTGACACCTATCACAAGATTTGCAATAATTGTTCATATCCCAGAAAATTGTGGGCCAATAGAGGACGTATTGAAGAATCTTAGCGGTCATCTTTTTCATCGAAAAGTGGCCTCCACAAGCTTTCGAATGACATAATTGAATGATTTTTGGGATCTCGTCTTCCGGTACACATCCTCGAACGATTTGGTCATTGCAATATTTAAAAAGGAAAGGATCGTCATAGAAAAACATGCGTGACCAAGTGATGAACCTCTTCTTATCTTGCGATGTCCAATCAGATGGGACGGCTCCCGTGACAAGGTAGTTCACTATATCCACAAACCAGAGCAAAAAAGAGGTGTCAAAAAGTTGCTCATCTGAGAAATATTCATCTATGGGTTTAGGATCACTAGGTACGTCGGACGAAAGCCGAGATAAGTGGTCGGCAATGACATTTTTTACTCCTTTTTTATTTTTAATGGAGAGATTAAACTCTTGTAGGAGTAGGATCCACCTTATGAGGCACGACTTTGAGTCTTTCTTCGCAAGTAGGTATTTCAATGTCGCATGGTTAGTGAAGCAAGTGATGGGAGAATCGATTAGATAGGACCGAAATTTGTCAAGAGCAAAAACTACCTCTAGAAACTCCTTATCTGTAGTGGAGTAATTGAGTTGTGGTCCGGTAAGAGTCCGACTAGCGTAGTAGATGACATGAGCCTTATTGTCTTTTCTTTGGCCCAAAATTGTCCCTATCGCATATTCGCTAGCACCACACATAATCTCGAATGGTAAGGACCAATCCGAAACTTTCATGATGGGAGCAGACACAAGCATGATTTTCAGTTTTTTAAAAGAGCTATGGCATGCTTCTGTCCACTCAAATGGGGTGCCCTTCATAAGAAGGTTACTTAAGGGTCTAGCAATGGAGCTAAAGTTCTTAATGAAATGTCGATAAAACCCCGCATGGCCCAAGAAGGAGCTCACATCTTTCAGCTATTTAGGCAGGGGTAAGTCAGCTATGACATCTATTTTAGCTCAATCAACTTCAATCCCCTTTAATGAAACTATGAGGCCAAGAAATATTCCCTCAGTGACCATAAAATGGCATTTCTCCCAATTTTGGACTAAGTTCTTCTCCACACACCGGGCAAGTCTTCAAGCTTTTCCAGAAAAAGATCGAAAGAGGTGCCAAAAATGCTAAAATTGTCAATGAACACTTCAAGTCCTCTCTCAACCATGTCGCTAAATAGGCTCAATATGCACCTCTGAAAGGTTATAGTTGCATTACTCAAACCGAATGGCATACGTTTATAGGCAAACGTACCAAATGGGAAAGTGAAGGTCGTTTTCTCCTGGTCAAGTACGTCTACCTCAATTTAGTTATATCCAGAAAAACCATCAAGGAAGCAATAGTAAGGGTGGCCTGCTACTCTCTCAAGCATCTGATCAATAAATGGTAAGGGGAAATGGTCTTTCCTAGTTCCCGTATTGAGTTTTCGATAATCAATGTAGATGCGCCACCCGATGGTGGTACGTTGGGGAACTAACTCTCCCTTAGCATTCTCAATCATTGTCATGTTATAATTCTTCGGGACAACTTGAATAGGGCTCACCCACTTGCTATCCTAGATTGGGTAGATAATCCCTACATCCAATAACTTAATGGTTTCGATACTCACCACTTCTTTCATATTGGGATTTAACCTTCTTTTCATTTCTCTTGAGGGCTTGACATCCTCCGCTAGGTGGATTTTATGGGTGAAAATCAAAGGACTTGTCCCCTTTAAATCAGTAATACACCAATCTAAAGAACCTTGGTGCTTCCTCAAACTCTTTAACAGTTTACCCTCCTCCTCTTCATCTAGGCTAGAGAAGACAACAATAGTAAATGTCTCTTACGCACCTAGGTATGCATATTTAATATGGGCGGGTAGTTTCTTCAACTCGAGGGTCAAAAATTTATCACTAGAGGGAACCATGCGTGTCTCCCTTGGCAGTAACTCCTCGAATCGAGAAACCCAACTTACATCTCTCGCGTCCTTGTCTGACCCTCTCTTATCAAGTAACTTTCTCAACTGCTCAACTTCCCTCTCGAATTCAGTATACGTCCCTTCACTCTTCTAGATAGATACTAAACAGGACCCTAGGTCATCTCCACAATAATTTTCCTCAAAGTACTCCTCTACGATCTCATTGATTAGGCTCACTATGTGAAGATCATCTTCTTCCCCTGTATGTTGGGATATATGGACGATGTTAGTCTCTAAGGTCATGTTCCCAAAGGTGAGTTGCATCTGCCCATTAAGAGTATTGATAATTGCGTTAGCCGTAGCTAAGAATGGGCACCCAAGAATGATGGGAACATGATTATTCGAGGCGAAGGAAGGTTCCGTGTCCCAAATGACAGAATCTACCAAAAAGTAGAAAGTGTCAACTTGAACGATCACGTCCTCAACTATACCTCTTGGGATCTTCATGGTTTGATCCGCTAACTGGAGAGTGATCTTTATGGGATTGAAGTCGCCCAGATCGAGTTGCCTATAAATGGTGTAAGGGAGGATATTGACACTTTCTCCCAAGTCAAGTAAGGCTTTTTTAATTTTATTTTCTCCAACGATGCAGGAAATGGTGGGTGCACCGGGATATTTGAATTTCGGTGGGAGATCATTAAGTAGAATGAAGCTCACGTTTTGTACTAGAAATACGTTTTCCATTACCTTCATCTTCCTCTTCAATGTTAGCAAGTCTTTGATGACTTTTGCATAATCAGGAATTTTCTTAATGGCATCGAGGAATGGTAAATTTAGCTTTACTTGTTTTAGCACGTCTAGCACTTTATCGTGGGGGTTCCCTTTGTGGGAAGGAACCAGCCTTTGAGGAAATTGTGTCACGGTGGGTGGTTTCACTACTACCTTAGGCTCACTAGTGTCTTATTTATCACTCTCTTTCAAGGGGACATCTTCGGCCTCTTTAGTGCCGGGTAAAATCTCCTTGTCTTTGGTTGCGTCGTGTGGGGGAGGTGATAAATCAACGACTCTCCCACTACGAAGAGTAGTCATAGCTTGACATTTCTCCTGATGTTCTGTCAAGGTAGAGCTAACACTAGTTTGACCTTGGGGCAGTCGCTGGCCTTGGGCAAGAAATTTGCCCTTCTCTTGGATATTCAACGATGATTGCATTTTTAAAATATTTGCATTTATGTCGGTGATCATGCGATCATATCTAGCATTGGTTGCATTCTGGTCATTTATAAATTGGTTCATCGTATCCTCAAGATTTCTCCGTGGTTGAGTAATTTATGCCCCTTGAGGTGGTAGTGCTTGCACATGCCCTTGCATGTGTGGAGCTTGTTGAAAGTGCGATGGTGGAGGAGGGGCAACATGTGAATTGGGATTCATCATAGCATGTTGTTGCCCATAGCTAAAACCTGGATGGTTTTTCCATGAAGGGTTGTAAGAATTACCGTGCGGTGCCCGAAATTACCCTTGAATCCTCCTATACCATTTACTTGCTCTTGAAGCATCACTTTGTATGTGGGTATTGTCGGGCATTCCTCTGTTAAATGACCCGCCTCACAAATCGCACACACCTTCTTGATGGGGTTTGGGATGGATCTAGTTAGTCCTCTTACCTATACCTCAAGTATTTCTCATATTCTTTTATCAAGTAAATCGAGTCGGCTATGCATCATAACATTATTTTCCACGTGCCGATGGAGTGGTGGTCGCTTAACGAGTTCGATTGTGAGCATTAGGGTAAGATGTATCCCAGGATTGGGTAGTCTTGGCGACATACCTCAGGTGGAGCTCGGCATCATTGGCATCTAATTCGATAAAGGTACCTTCACACATAGCCTCAACGAGTTGTTTGGAATTCATATTCAACCCATTATGGAAGAAAGAAATGATTTTTAGTTTATGAAGTTCATGATGAGGGCACGAAGTGAGTAACTCATTAAAATGCTCGTAACATAGATCGAATGACTCATTTTCTAGTTATTGGAATGTTTGAATTTGAGCCTTGATGGAGTTCGTTTGATGTGTAGGAAAGAATTTCTTGAGAAATTTATATTGTAACTCATTCCATGATGAAATCGAGTTTGGAGGTAAAGACCATAGCCAGGTCTTAGCTTTATCCTTTAGCGATAAAGGGAAGAGTTTGAGGCGGATCACATCTTTTGTGCAAGTTTGATCTCTGAGGGCCTCGCATACCTCCTCGAATTCCATGATGTGGAGATATGCCTTTTCTGAATCCATTCTATGGTAAGTGGGAAGTATTTGGATCATCCCATTCCTAAAGATAAATTTCCCTGCATTATACGAGAGTAAAATGCATCCCGGAGTGACAGTGCGCTCGGGATATAATAGTTCTCTCAACAGGCGGTACAGGGCCTCTTCCTTACCGGCGGCTGCACTACCATGTTGTGACATGTCTCTCTCACTCAAAGACTTTGTGTCCTCACTGGTTATACTCGGAGAGTGCTCTGAAGTGTGTCCTAAGAGGGAAAACAGAGTGTTATTTACAATTGACTGTGACGGTGTGAACAGTAGAACCCAGAATTGTGGAGCGTTAGGAGTGTGAGGGTTATCGGGGTCATACTCAACTATCGAGTTTTCGTGAATGTGGGTTAGAGTATTGTGGGGAGTTGGACTGAGTTCAGAATTTTGCATTAACATGCTTATGAGAGATGATGAGGAATATTTTTGTGCTTTTAAATTTTTTTATGTTTTTGGATTTTTGGACATTTTTGGTCAAAGCTTGAGATTGACTTGATCTAATCCTAAGTCTAAGTAATTCTCCGGCAACGGTGCCAAAAACTTGACGCGACTAAGAATGTGTCTCAGAAGTGCGTACTCTCTAGGATCAAGTGCAAGCCTATCGCGTTAGTAACAATCCGATAAGTCGGGTATCGATACTAAGGGAAATAGGGAAAACGTGTTGTAACGACGTTGAACAGAAGAAGAAATCCTAACTTTGACTCTAAGAATAAGGAAAAGGTGATTTGAATGATGAAATATCTATAACTAGATGCAATTACTATAAATTACTTGAAAGACTGAAAATGATTAAACTAAAACTTGAATTATACGATGAGAAAAACAGGACAGGAAAACAATCCCTCAACCCTAGAGTATTGATGGTATAAAACTAATCATAAATTTAAGTGATTAAGTAGAACCATAGTTTATTACTCCCAAGCATTACATATATGAGTTTCAAGCCCGCACCATACATAATCAGAGGATGAGCAAATCGGTATTGCGATAGTTACACTCGAATTGCATTCTAAAGCATTCCGGTTACCCTGAAGCATACGAGATTCAAAGATCTACAATTGTCGCATTTCTATGCAATACGGTCATAATAAATCATTAAATTTAGAGGATTAATTTTATACACATACAACTATCACGTCAGGTTGAGTTCATGCATCCTGACCTTAAGAATCTAGCCGAACATATGAAAACTTGAAGGCAACACGTTTGGAATGAAAGAAAATATTTTTTATACTGAATGAAGATGAAGAGAATATAAAATACTTAATAATAAAAGAATTACTACAATAATTAAAGAAGAAATTGGTAGAAATTTACTTGAATTGCAACTGGAATCAAAACTAGGGTTTGCATGTTATTCTCCTCTAAAACTAATTACAAATTTGCTTCCTTCTCTAATGTTTGGAGGAGTTCTACAATTTATAATCTACGAAGTATAAGAGTTTGAACCAAGTAGGATTCTAATTTTAACAAATGTATAAGTTTGGATAATCGATAACAGAACCATCCTAATAAGGGGTTCGGTTCTGTTCTTTCTTTGACAGCCTTTACAGAGAATTCTTCGAGCACCGGTTAGGTTCTTTATTTCCTCCCATCGGTTCGAATCCATCTTGTTAACTCTTCACAGGAAGTTTTCCAGGTGTAGCATCGGTTCGTTATTTCCTTCCTTCGATTCGGTTCTGTTTTGACAATTTTTAGAGGAACTTTCCCAGGATGGAATCAGTTCTTTTTCTTGCCACTTGGGTTCAGTTCCATTTTGTCAGCTTTTGCATAAACCTTTCCTTCTTGTGTTTCTTTGAAGCTTTTGGTGCAAAATTCGAATCAAATCACGAAACACTTGCAAAATAGATGAAGAACACACGAAACTCGACGTACTCATTAGAAACTTGTCAATAGTAATGATATGATATAAATCCACTTGAACTACACTTTGCGGAGCGATAAAAGCCACCAAATTAAGGGGATAAATGGGAAGAATTTATGCCTAATCAGCAAAAAATTCATTCAAAGAAATGAAAAGGAATACGAATTCCAGTGCCCAACTGAATTTCTTATTTCCATCATTGCGGTTGAAAGCATGCCTATGACACCCCGCCTATTTCGATCACAATTGATCATTACTTTACCAAAATAAATAGGAATCTCATTTGCTTCATTCTTAGCATCACCATAAAAAACCTTTTAAATTACTAACCACCTATGTGAAATAGGCCGGTGCCAAATTTTATCTTTTTATTAAACAACAATAACCACAACAATCAATTCAACTATATTAATATAAACCATCCACATAATAATTGGAGTCTATAACATCACAAGATTAAATAAATAATTGAGTACTCGCCGATAAACCATCGTCTCCAAAATGCAATATCCAACTCATAAATCTAACTGTAGTGAAATGAAACTCAAAACATAGTCTGCACTTGAATGGATTAAATACAATTAAGAAATCTAAACTGAATAGGCAACATGCCATACCTTAAAATAATTGAATCCGAATTCTGAACTAGGAATGAAATGACTGAAGCATCTACAGAAGTCTTGCATGCCTCCACAACTAATGCAACTATTCATTCGTGGAATGAATCATCAGGCATGGCGTCCGGTGGCTAGACACCTTAAAGTTTTTGGAAAATCTATTTGATACGAGTCAGAGACCAAAACCTTTTGAAAAATATTTGGCAAGTATTTAAAATGCAGTAAGAGACGTTACTATAAACACATGTTAGTTTTGCGCACACTCTCTTGAGTTCCTAACCTCTCAACTATAATGCACACCGAACTTCTCCTACTCTACCCACCTAGTTATGCTACCCACCCTAACTAGTCCCAAAGCATCTATTTTCACTACTATGATTGCTCACCCGTACCTCCCATACGATAAACTATTATAAAAAATTAATCAATATTGGTCAATTGTTATGTTTGAACCATTAGTTAAGTTTCTCTTCACTACACTAAACCTAGATACTTGTCATGGTCAAAAACCTTGACAAGGAAAACTTGTCACAGTAAAAAATCGTGACAAGTTTGGGGGTGATAAAGAAAATTATCATGGACTTCTCAAGGTCAAAGTACGCGACAAGAATTTGATTGGTCACGGATTTTGACCATGACAAGTTTGTGACAAAGGAAAAATTATCATGGTCAAAGTCCGTGACAAATCTGGGCAAAATTAAAAATAACTGTTGGGTAGTATGGCCACTGCCATTTACCATTAGTATATTTTGACCTGTTACAACATATCTAAACCCATTCAAACAGTATATATCTATCAAGCAACATTCAACAATGTAGTGACGCAAATTTCCATTTGAGTCCTTTATATTTTTGGCTCAATTTCGGACAAAAACATTTGAGTCATAGGATAGAGTATATTGATAATCTTTCAAGCCTATGACGTGTTTGTTGAAGACATAGCGGCAAATAGTATAAATCTTCATCAAAATCCATGGTTTATGTGCCTCGTTTCAACGTCATCAACAGTGGTTCCATGCTCCCAAGGTATGAATGCATTACATATATATATAGGAGTTTGGAACATGTTTATATTGGGTGTTAGGTTTTAAAAATGTATTTTGTTTTCAGATGTTTTCTACTAAAACTTTTATAAAAATTATATAATGTTTCTGGGCTTAAAAAGAAATTTTTGAACATTCTGTGAGTTCGTTCAAAGTGTCGTTCGAACGAGATTATCGTTCGAACCACAAGTTGTTCGAACGAGTTTGCCAACGAGTTCCCAGTATAGGCCTTTGAAATGTTGTTCGATATGTCGTTCGAACGAATCTTATGTTTGAACGAGATATCAAATGAGATTTCTAACGAGTTCAATATGGAACTTCGTTAGAAGTCTTGTTCGAACGAGATTTCGTTCGAACGAAATGTCGTTCGAATGAGATGTCGTTCGAACGAGATGTCGTTCGAACGAGATGTCAGGCGGGAACAGTTTTTAGCAGTTTTTAACCCATGTTCCCCACTGCTTTCCCCACTATCTTTTCACAGCATATCTAAGTGCGGGAATCATCATTGAAGTTTTAACTTTTTCATAACATACTAACTCCTAGAGAGAGTTTTGTGAGTTGCTTCTTCCAAGAAAAAGTTTATGAGTTTGAGTGTTTATTTTATAAAGAAAAATCCATTAAACACTTAGTTACACCCATATTTGTTTCTTCCAAGTTCATATATACATATACTTTTCTTGGAGCATTTTGGCACTAGTTTATCTCTACATTGTTTAAAGAGAAGTTTGGGATTTCTTCTATATCCCTCAAAGAAGAAGAGTTCATTTTGTTGCAGCATTCTCATGTGGTAAAAGACACCACGTGTGGTTGACGGTGTACCTATTGTCCGATTGGTGAGTTCAAGATGGTGGTGGATCTCCGTGGTTATCCGCTAGGAAGAGGTGGTTACAAGAAGATGCATCAAGGCTTGAGAGGGTTTGAGTTGAGGAAGTAAGTCATCTGTCTTGTAAATGTGATTCTGGAATTGGTGGATTTGAGGCTAGGGCCGTCCGAGGTTGTTTCCCGTTTTGGGTTTTTCTTCGTATATTGCGGCGTAGTGTGATTGATTTATTTTTATCTTGCATAATGACTTAGAACTCATGCTTAGGATAATTCAAGATAAAAATGGTTTTAATTATCACACTTAATTTAATTGGGTGCTAATTAAATTCGGGTAATTGTTTATTTAATTCAAGTCTATTGTTAAAACTGGTTTGGCCTAATTTGGAAATATTAATAAATATGACTTAGGCAAATTCTAGGACTTGGATTGATTAACTTGGTTTAAGTGAAATTTCAATTGTGTGTGTGTTATGAGTTAATTTCACTCGGTTTAATTTTAATTTGTTAAGAAATTAAAATTTTGTGTTTTTATGTTGTGAACCATCACCTCTTTACGCTTCCGCATATATTTCATAAAAAGGAAATAATATTTCTTAAAGAAATTAAAAAGGGGGGACCTCCGGGCGACTCCAAATTGGTATCAGAGCCGAAGCGATAAATTATTTCACTAAAGATCTTTTAAATAATTTTTGGCTAAAATGGAATTTTTTCCATTTTCAAAATTTCCTATTTTCGATGGTTCTAATTACGCGTATTGGAAAGCACGTATGAAATTGGCACTAAAATCTATCGACGAGAGAGTTTGGATGTCTGTTGTTAATGGGTGGTCCCCACCTACTCAGTTAGTAGATAATTAGCGTGTTCCCAAACCGGCCGATAGATGGAGTGAGGGTGAATTTAAACTTTCTAACTTTAATTCTCGAGGTTTAAATGCCTTGTTTAGCGCTGTCACGCCGGATGAATTCCGACACATTATGACGTGTGAGACCGCTAAAGAAGCTTGGGAGATTTTACAACTCACTCACGAAGGTTCAAGTGTCGTTAAAGCTTAGAAACTCCAAAACCTCACCACTCAATTTGAAACTATCAAAAACAATGAAAAAGAAACTTTTGATGAATTTTATGCTAGACTTTCCGATATTGTTAATTCATCTTTTAACTTGGGAGAGAAAATACCCGACAACCAAGTAGTAAAGAAAATTTTAAGGTCCCTTCCCGATAGATTTATTCCAAAAGTAACCGTCTTAAATTCTTTACCAACTTTAGCCTCTATGAAATTAGAAGATCTTGTAGGTGATTTACAAACCTATGAACTATATATGTTTCCCTCTAAAACTGAAAAGAAAATTGAAAAAGGCGTTGCTTTAGAAGATCGAAAAGAGGTCAAACAAGTAGTAGAGAGCGAGAGTGATAGTGAATCGGAAGACATGGCTTTGTTTGCTCGTAAATTTAGAAAATTTCTTAAATTTAACAAAGATAAATTTAAAAATGATTTGAAAAAATTTGAAACTTCTAAGTATGACAAAGCCGAGAAGATCCCTAAACCTATCAATGAGCAATTAAATAGGGACGAGCCAAATAGGTGTTTTGGTTGTGAGGGTTATGGACATAGGACTTCTGAGTGCCCCACTAAACTAAGAAAAGAAGGTAAATGGCCCATTTCATATAATGCGACCTTTAGTGATAGTGATAAGGAAGAGGGACCCGATTCCCCCACTAAGCAAATTTTATGGCTTTTATGGCTAGTCATGTGAGCACCGAAAGTGAATCTTCTCATGAAGATACTCAAACTCATGACACTTTCGAGGTCAAAGTTTTTTATTCCCTTATTTTTTATGATAGTGAGAGTGAAGAAGAAAGAGAGAGTGAAAATGAATAAGAGGTTAATGTGAGTGAACTTCAAAATGATTTTCAAGAACTTTATAAAGAATCTATTAAATTGAAACGAGCTAATGTGAAGTTAGAAGCTAGTTTAAAATAGAGTGTCAAGGTCGTTGATGATAGTATATTGGTTGAAGACCGTAGGACACGAGAGAAAGCTCTTCTAGAGAATCTTGAATATATAGAAGGCGAGAGAGATAGCCTTAGGGGTTTAATGGAATCCTTGAAAAAGGAGCTTCTTGCTTTTAAAGATCGAAATGTTTTATTAGAGTCTAGCATTTTAGAGTTGCAAAATAAATTAAAAGACACTAGTAATGTAAAATTTGATTTGGAGTGTCGTTCGGAAAAATTTGATAAAATCTTAGGAACGGTCCAAATTAAAAATGACATGGGACTTGTAATAAATCTACTCATAAAGCCAAAACCAACGTTTTAGGAGAATCTACTAGGAAAGCTTTTAGAGATCACTTCGTAGGTAAATCTTTTCGACATGTTTTTAGTTGTACACATGGTGGTCGAAAAGGTCATCTTAAGAAATTTTGTTTTGATCTTAAACGAAATCCTAGAAAATCCCAACGCAAAGCAACCAATGTATTTAAAATTCCCACACCCCAAGATAGTCATTCTTCATTAATTCGGGTTAGGAAATTCGACTTGGTTGCCTTGCAAAATAGGGTTTTTGATTCTCATTTAATTTCACATGCTTCCTCCCTTGCTAAATCTAAAGGATAACTGTGTTAGTGTTTACATACTTTAGCTTTTGTGCTTCATGCTATATTATCATGCTAAATGTATGCTTATTTAATCATTTTCTAGTCATTACTTCATCACATATCTCATGCTAGAATTATGATTTTTGTTCATCTTTTGTATTATATTTATTTCATTTTTAATTGCATTAAATGAAAAGTACAAAAATATTTTTGTTTATCATTTGTGTTTTTACCTTGTTAGTTATTTAGGCTTAATGAAAAATACAAATGAATTTTTGTGTGCCTTTTGAGTATATTTTTATTTGTGATTAAAAATTCAAACACTTAAAAAGATTTTATTTTGTGTATATTTTGGTTTGACACACTTTATGGGGCATATACTTGTGTTAGAATCCCATCTTTTGCTCCCACGTGGCTCAAAACTTTTGGTTTAGATTGTCAATCCTTAAAATGTTCTTTACCATATTTTTTATGGAGTAGTTGGATTTTGTGTTGATATAATGAATTATATTTTTATATGCCTCTTTTCACACATGCACGAGATCATTTGAAATTTTAATGTCACATTATATATTTGAGCTTTGTGAGGTGTTCACCTTCCAATCTTGTCATCTACATATTTGTGACTTACGAGGACTAGTGCATGTCAAAATTCGTTGCATGTGAGATTTATGTGAAAAATGAAAACATGATAAATATAAATGTGCACGGGGAAGGGATCCGAAAGGAATAATAATCCTTTGCGATTGTAAGCCACCGTTTGGAATGGACCTAAAATAAATACGTGGTCTAAAGGCCTAAAAACAGAAAATATGGCATTAAAAAGAAAAAAAATTTGCCAAGGCCTATGTTTGATTGATATGTTCATTCAAAATTAATATATGCTTCTTGAGGGAGATTGGATGGTATATCAACGATTTGCACAATGTCCGTTTATCCTTGTTGCATTTTCAATGTCATGACTCTATTGGTTTGTAGAATCATCAACACGCTAGGCTTGTATGCGTTGTGTATGTTTGTTCATTGAGTTCAATCTATATTGTCACATGAGGTTATATTCAAATATGGTGAAGTTTGCAATCAAATGAGAACTTCGTGAACATATTTTTAAGTGATTGGGTCTAAATTTAATCGTTACTAGTTCGCATCCCAACACTTCCGTTTCCATATGACACATTTTTGCCATTCGAGTGTGAAAGAATCCTATTATATTTTGTGTGTGTCATTTGTGTGTCTATATATGTGTACTTACGTCTATTAGTTATATCTTATGTATACATATTTGATATTTTTGTGTAATCTTTGCTTTGATTTCTAATCCATATATGCTTTAATTCATACTTGGTATCCATCTTATTGCATTCCTTGTTGATGTCATATGCTTAATAATTTATATATCATATTGGTATCATTTTATTGCATCTTAGTTGGTCTAAGTTGTTATTTGTTGGATTAGTTATAATTTTTGTTGCCCATATGCTTTATTTGGGGGAGCTCAGTCAATATTTGATTCTTTAAGCCTTTGTCTATTCCTGAACAAAAAGGGGGAGAACAAATGATAGGGGGAGAAATGGTATCTAATCCTATTATTATCGTATCTTAGTTTAAGGGAGATTTATCTTAGGGGGAGACGTCTTTCTAAGTTGATATAGTTGATTAAGGGAGATAATTAATTCATGGGGAGTAGTTAACTTTAATTGCATTAATTATTTTGATATTCCCTATGCGTGTAATGTGTTTGCCTAAGTGTGAAGGAATTATTTTATAAAGCAACAATTTTTAACGGCAAAGATTGTTGAATCCTTTGGGTTGTTTGAGTCAAGAATTGTATTTTTTTTATGGGACTTTTTATTAATCTAACAGAGCTTGACGATCCTTTAGGATTTTTGTTGATTTTTGTCCCGAAATAGCCAAAGGGGGGAGATTGCATCAAATGATAGGGGAGAAATGGTATCTAATGCTATTATTATGGTATCTTAGTTTAAGGGAGATTTATCTTAGGGGGAGACGTCTTTCTAAGTTGATCATACTTGATTAAGGGAGAGAATTAGTTCAGGGGGAGTAATTAAATTTACTTGCATTAATTATTTTGATATTCCCTATGCATGTAATGTGTTTGCCTAAGTGTGCAGGAATTATTTTATAAAGCAGCAATTTTCAACGACAAAGATTATTGAATCCTTTGGGTTGTTTGAGTCAAGAATTGTATTTTTTTTGTGGGACTTTTTATTAGTCTAGTAGAGCTTGACGGCCCTTTAGGATTTTTGTTGATTTTTGTCCCTAAATAGCCAAAGGGGGGAGATTGCAACAAATGATAGGGGGAGAAATGGTATCTAATCCTATTATTATCGTATCTTAGTTTAGGGGAGATTTATCTTAGGGTGAGACGTCTTTCTAAGTTGATCATACTTGATAAAGGGAGGGAATTAATTCAGGGGGAGTAGTTATCTTTACTTGCATTAATTATTTTCATATTCCCTATGCGTGCAATGTGTTTGCCTAAGTGCGCAGGAATGATTTTATAAAGCAGCAATTTTCAACGACAAAGATTGTTGAATCCTTTGGGTTGTTTGAGTCAAGAATTGTATTTTGTTTTTGGGTGGGACTATTTATTAGTCTAGCAGAGCTTGACGGCCTTTTAGGATTTTTGTTGGTTTTTGTCCCAGAATAGCCAAAGGGGGGATATTTGTAAGGACGCAAATTTTCAATTGAGTCCTTTGTAGTTTTGGCTCAATTCCGGACAAAAACGTTTGAGTCATAGGATATTGTATATTGATCATCTTTCAAGCCTATGACGTGTTTGTTGAAGACGTAGCGTCAAAGAGTATAAATCTTCATCAAAAGCCATGGTTTATGTGCCTCGTTTCAACGTCATCAATAGTGGTTCCATGCTCCCAAGGTATGAATGCATTATATATATATATGATCTTGGAACATGTTTATATTGGGTGTTAGGTTTTAAAACTGTATTTTTTTCAGTTGTTTTCTATTAAAACTTTTATAAAAAGTATATAAAGTTTATGGGCTTAAAAAGAAATTTTTGAAAATTCTGTGAGTTCGTTCGAAGTGTCGTTCGAACGAGATTGTCGTTCGAACCACAAGTCGTTCGAACGAGTTTTCCAACGAGTTCCTAGTATAGGCCTTTGAAATTTTGTTCGATATGTTGTTCGAACGAATCTTATGTTCAAACGAGATATCAAACGAGATTTCTAACGAGTTCAATCTGGAACTTCGTTAGAAGTCTTGTTCGAACGAGATTTCGTTCGAACGAAATATCGTTCGAACGAGATATCAAGTGGGAACAATTTTTGGCAGTTTTTGACAGTTTTTAACCCATGTTCCCCACTTCTTTCCCCACTATCTTTTCACAGCATATCTAAGTGCGGGAAACCTCATTGAAGGTTTAACTTTTTCATAACATACTAACTCCTAGAGAGAGTTTTGTGAGTTTCTTCTTCCAAGAAAAAGTTCATCAGTTTAAGTGTTTATTTATAAAGAAAAATCCATTAAACACTTAGTTACACCCATATTTTTTTCTTCCAAGTTCATATATACATATACTTTTCTTGGAGAATTTTGGCACCGGTTTATCTCTACATTGTTTAAAGAGAAGTTTGGGATTTCTTCTATATCCCTCAAAGAAGAAGTGTTCATTTTGTTGTCGCATTCTCATGTGGTAAAAGACACCACGTGTGGTTGACGGTGTACCTATTGTCCGATTGGTGAGTTCAAGATGGCGGTGGAGCGTCGTGGTTATCCGCTAGGAAGAGGTGGTTACAAGAAGACGCATCAAGGCTTGAGAGGGTTCGAGTAGAGGAAGTAAGTCATCTGTCTTGTAAATGTAATTCCGTACTTAGTGGATTTGAGGCTAGGGTCGTCCGAGGTTGTTTCCTGTTTTGGGTTTTTCCTCGTACATCACGGCGTAGTGTGACTGATTTATTTTTATCTTGCATAATCACTTAGAACTCATGCTTAGGATAATTCAAGATAAAAATGGTTTTAATTGTCACACTTAATTTAATTGGGTGCTAATTAAATTTGGGTAATTGTTTATTTAATTCAAGTCGATTATTAAAACTGGTTTGGCTTAATTTGGAAATATTAATAAATATGACTTAGGAAAATTCTACGACTTGAATTAATTATCTTGGTTTAAGTGAAATTTGAATTGTGTGTGTGTTATGAGTTAATTTCACTCGGTTTAATTTTAATTTGTTAAGAAATTAAAATTTGGTGTTTTTATGTTGTGAACCATCACCTCTTTACGCTTTCGCATCTATTTCATAAAAAGGAAATAATATTTCTTAAAGAAATTAAAAAGAGGGACCTCCGGGCGACTCCAAACAATTCATAAAAACTACATATGAATTATCAAACAAATATTCATAACCAACCAACATTTCATATCAAATCAAATATCCAACAATTAATATTCAATATTCAAATCATAAATATAAATAATGTCAAGTGCTTGAGTTTTTAACAGGTTTGATAAGGAAGGTAGGCCACACTACATATGAATTGATACATTCATCAATTCGTCCAATACCGCATTTCTCTTCCAATCACAAAGGTGCTTTCTCTCTTCCGGACACAATATGCATGATGAGAACCTTTGCCCCAATATCTTGCAATACACATCCATTAACCCCACTACCCAGGTGTGTGTCCGGGTCTCTCAAGCCCCTAGCTATAGGCATACCACCAAAGAGGACTGTTAAATACACACTCAGCTAATCTATTGTTGACATAAGTCATTTTACGGGGGTCAAGGTGGAAAATGGATCATATGCAGGTGACAAGTGGGTTCATATCAGTGATGAGGGTAAGAGAGATGGAGCAGTGGAGTCCGTGTCTACCACCTTCCCATTGCCCTCAGATAAGGTAGACCCCAACTAATTCTTCATGTACCTTAACATATTGAGGACCTTCGCCTCCAACCTTTCTAACTTATAGCCATAATGTAATACCCCGTATTTTTATGGCTTCTAATTATGAAATTTATTAAAATTAATTTGGGATAATTAATTGGAAAATAATTCGGATTTAAATGCTAGCGAGACGAGAGTTAGTATTTGATTATTATAATGTCGTTGAATATTACTGAGTGATTATGGTAATATGTGATTATTGAATTTATTAAAATTATTGTGAGTTAAAAATACAGCAGTTTCGGTAATTAAGATGAAATGTGCGTGTCAGTCATGTCAGGATCCAATTTATTGGATTTAAAAGTATTTTATTTTTATTTCATCCGTATGAGCATTTTGAGTGCACCAACATGTCCGAAAGGTTTGAGATAGTTAGAAAACACTACCCGAGGATTTAGTTTGGGTCCCAGGACTTTGTTAGGCATAATCGACAACCCGAGAGGGTATTTTAGTCATTTCTATTTTTAAGTGAATAGTGACCCACGAATTTTAGACAGTTAATATCAGCCAACACTTGAGTCCCTTAGGGTTTCTCAACCAAAAATCATGAAACGGCCATTAGAGTGGAAGAAAATGGAGTTTTCAAAGGAGAACTACTAATTATAGGCTTTTTCACCACCGTCACCACCACCGGATAGATCGAAAAGCAAGGATCATCCACATATCATCTACTTCATCGGATCAGAATTACCAGGCAAGTGATTTAACTTGCAAAAATTTAGCACATATATCATTCATGTTAGGTTAGAATTGAAGAATAACCTTAAATAATGAAAATTGAATGGATTTGAAGAATTTAAATCATAATCTGGGCATGTCTTACATGTAATTTAATGTTGGAGATAATAGCAGCCACGCAATTATGCTTTATGGGTAGAGAATTATGAAATTTTATTGAATTATATAGTGTTCTTGAAGAAATAGGAAAACTAGGATTTTTATATGAAAAATTAGGAAAATTGATCCAAGAATTTGATGTTCTACTTTGATTTGATGATTATAAAATGTGGGAAATAATGCAAACATGTTGGCATGACAATTAGTATACTTGGTTGGGAGTTTAAGACATTGTAATGAAGAATTAAAGGTGTAGAAAGAGGAAACCCCATAACTGTTTAAGAAAATCTGGGTTGATACCTGCTTGATCGATCGATCGACTGAAGAATGTCGATCGATCGACGATCGACCCCTTTTCTTAGATCGATAGACCCCTTGTGATTTTTGGCAATTATTTTCCCTTAAGGCTTAAAAAAATCTCAAGGGTGATGATGATTCTTAGGATGTTTAAATTGATATTTTGGGACTTAGTTAAGGTCAGTAGGGTCTTAGTTGAAGCTCGAAAAAATGGATTACCTTAGGGATTTGAATACTATTGCTTACGAGGGACTACCGAGTGAGTTAAAGTAAGAAATCATTCAAATTGAAACTATAATGGGAATAAACCCTGAGGTAAGGATAAGAACAGTAATGGAGGGACTTTAAGTTACTGAGATAACATTAGAAACTAATAGGAGGCCTAGTAACCTTTTGGGGTAGGTTTAGGTACTCAAATTGACACGATGAGAGAAAGTTATCAAGTTAAATATATAATTACGTATGATGTTCGGGATAATCTTACTACGTACGAGACTTACTTGATGGAATGTGAATATCTATATTGAAATATGATTACTAAGGATGTGTGAATGCCTAGTGAATGGATTTCTTATGTGTATGACATACCTACCATACTTGCTATCACGGGAGGTTAGTTTTTTTTTAAAGGACCCTCTTATCCTTGTGTGCTTTCAGGGGGATTTATACTGGTACCTTAAGGACATATGACTATGGATGACTTATTTGTGAGTTGACAAGTCAGCTGACCATAGGCGCGTAGGTATGTGCGTGACCCATGGGTATGTGAACTATGTTCGCCTCCAATATGTGTGATTTTGCTTATTGAAACAGTTCTTGAGAGATTCGGAACTCGTAGTCCCTATGTACGTGATGTACCAGGATTCGATAGCAGAGTATGCGTGCACCGCAACTTAGCCTAGGGGTGACATATATGTGTTTATGTACTGAGAGTGATATACTTATATACTTGTGACTGGTTCATTGTTACTTAGTAAATGTGAATAACTAAGATATTTGAATGGGCTAAGAATGAGAATTTAATTAACACTCGAGATAAGTAATTTTAATGAATGCGAATATGGGTTATGAATATAACTGTTTTGGGTACTAAGAGTAGGCATCCTATGGTAGAATGCGAAAGCCGAAGAGGTATAGACTAGTTAGTTAGTGACATAACTAGGATGGGTTAAGGTCATACGTTAGGCGTGCACATTAGTTAAGAGGTGAGAAGCTCATGTGAGAGTACGCAACTAATATATTTATAATATGTGTTGTTTAATTGTAATTTAAACACTTGCTAAAGTTTTAAACGGTTTCCACCTCAGGCTCTGACCTGTTTTCCTACAAATCTACTTTGTTTTGTAAAAATATTTTTAGGTGCCCAGGCACATGGACGCAAAGCATGGGAGTTTCATTATGATGACGTGATGTAGCTGCTGTGGAAGCTACATGATCTTGGTATTAGACGCCTTCATATTTATCTTTGGTTCCTTCAGAGTCATTTGTATCAGTTAGGGTATGTCGTCGATTCTTATTTAGAGGTTGTAGTTACAGTCTATCATTATTTTGGTTATTGGTTTATTTATTCAAACTCTTGTATTGGGACTTTATTTACTCTGGCATTATTATTATTGGAGTGTTTACTCCAGACTCAGTTGATTTCATTTCGTTGGTTGTTCATATGAGATTGTTTATGTGATTGATGGTTAATGATTTAATTCTTGGTCATTTGATAACTTAATTAATAAAATTTGACATCTCTCTTCTTAAATATTAGGTGGCTATTAATTAATTAAATATTTTTCGACGGTGATGCTAAGACTGAACCAACTTGATATTCTATATTAATTTAATAAAGGAGTAGCTACCCGGTATTTAATTAGACGGGGTGTCACACATAAGTGTCCACCTTACGAGCCAACCCGATATTTCTTATCTTAATCCCGGCGAGCCTCCACTTCCTTACGAGAGAGCTTACCCCTTGTCCTTCCCTTGTGATTCACCCCGAGCATTTAGATTAGTGTGTCCGTAGCCAGAGATGACTTTTCGTCATCAAACTACGAGTTGTGCACTTCCTTAAGCTTTTCCTAAAATGATGAAAAGTACATTATTAGTTAAGTTAATAAAAAATTATAACATAATTAAAAAAATTAAACAATTATAAGATATTTATATAACTTACAGTCATGGCTTCCACGCTCAGGGACACCTCCTTATCCTTGCCCTTCTTTGTTCAAATTGCCACATTGGCATCGAGCCTAAGTGGCCTACCCCCATGTCAACTCCCCATCTCCTGAAATAACAAAATGCAAATTTACTAAGTAGTGCAAAGTAATGCTAAATTCAAATAACATAAAACTAAAAGAAAATAAAATAAAAAACTTACCATCGTGTGCTCCACCTCGGCGTAAGATGTACGCTCGAAGTAGTGCACGTCGACTTTTTCCTTCGATTTGCCTTCCCCGATTGACGAGATGTCAACTTTTGCTCTTGGATCTCACTGTCGACAAACAGATGCCACTGTGCCAATGATATCATCTCCTTAGATGGTACGGTGTCACAGACCATCAATATGGACTCCTGATCCCGTGCAAAGTACTGTGCCCACATGTTTTTCATCCACTTTGATGATGCTGGAAACATCACCACCCTTCAAGGTGTTTGTGAGCTCAATTAAATGGTAACAATGGCAGAAAAAGGGTTGATACACACATAGTAGAAGGAGGTGAGGAGAAGATGAGTCACACCAAAATATAAGTGGTTCATCCAATCTGGCCTACGTCCACTGTGCAAGTGTATGATGTGTATCACTGTATGAGGGCTCTAATGTCCATAGATACAATCTCTCAAGCTTTCTCTCTCTACTGTGTATTTGAACAGAGTTTCAGCTAGGGTTGCTAATTTCGATCTTTTGCAAGGTAGAGGATGACCTCTATATATAGTACCTGGGGGGTGTAATGTACCCCCTATGCATGCAATGAGCATGTGTGTGTTGATCTAGCCAATCTGAAGAAGACATCTGTCACTATCACATGTAGAAAATGATGATGAAATATTCCCCCCACGTGTGGGGAATGATTTGTTATAACTGATTTGTGTCCACGTGTCCTTATCCACGTGTTAATAAGTACTCGGCCTTCGTGCTTGGTCATGACCTCAGCCTGGAAGAGTCTGAGGTTGGTAAGGTCTAGCTGCCTATCCAATTAGAGATGCGCCATAAAGGTCTCGCCTTAAGTGAAGTCGAGGAAGGGAATCGAGGTCATCCTGGGCCGAGGTTAGGCTGGCATGTGCCTGGAACATCGGCTGGTTTACTGATGAGGTCAGAATTGGTAGAAGTATGGCTCCTTACGACCTCGGCCTACCCCCGGCTGAGGCTATCATTCCCAGGTGAACTGACAAACTACGAACCCCCTGATTGATGACCTCAGACCCTTGAAGAGGTTGGTAGTGGTGTCGGCCAGGGATGACCCTGATATGGCCGAGGCCTGTGGTCACTGATCCAAGGCCTTTCCAACTTCAGCCATGTCCTCGGACGAGGTTGATGTCTCTGAGCCGAGGTTGCACATTTGGGGCATATCAATCACCCCAGCCCTTAGTTACATGTGAGAGCAGGTGACTATGGGATCTCTACACCTCCGAGGTCTTTCTCCTATGTTCCACTGTTCATTTGACACTTGTCCATTACTGAAGTGTGGCGTTCCTAGCAAGCATGTGTTGTCAGTTTCCCTTTGGGGCTCCCAAGGCTATGATGGGCCTTGGGAAGAGTGCACCCATATTTAAGGGTTTAAACCCTATTTTCCTTCCTTTATTCTTCATTTCTCTCATTTCTGGCTTGATTCGTTTCTACAACGCTTTCTCTCTCTAGAAAGATCTTGGCTTGAAGCTTTTGGTGGCGATTCTTCACGTTTTTCTTCCTTCTCCCTTAACATTTCATCCTTAGGTATCCTCTTCCATTCCTTTTCCTTTATTTTCCCTGTTTTCCCTTTACTTTTGCATTTTCCGGTGAGTTTTTGGAGATTTTCGGCGAGGTCTCCATATTTTCAGGCGACCTGTTCTTGCTCTAGGTTTTAAAGTTTCATCTTTAGTTGAATCATTCCATTAGTCAGTTTTTGTTTGTTGTTTAGGAGAGTTGTAAGTGTAGGGTCTGCCTCTGATGCTCAGACCCCTTTACCAACTTCTAGAGGAGTTCCCTTCTCTCAGGGAGAAGACTTTAGAGAAAATTAGGCAAATAGAAAGAGCACATGAGGAAGCTCGTAGGTCAGAGGAATTCCCCCTCAGACCTATCTTTCCACCACCTCTGAAGGTAGTATACCCTGAACCATCAGAACCCACAAACCAAGCCGAGGTACCTGCTGGACCATCACCGATGTCTGAGTCTGAGTCTTACATATAAGACCTTATGTATGTGGATTCGTTCCAAGAGGCCACGGACTTCACAAATCAACAAGATTAGGTCCCTGATGAAGCAGAGGTCTCCATTCGAGCCTCGTCCCATAAAAATTCAAGCACATCGTCCTCTTCCTCAGAGGTTGAGATTATTGAATCGAGCGTGGCTATTCCACCAATACTTGATGCCATTCCCCTATCGGATGTCACCGGGGCTAAGTTTGCTCAGAGGTTCCCAAGTAATCCTCCAACGTCTACTCCGACCGACGTTGAGCTGGATGATGATGATGCTGAGAGTGACGTCAATGTCTCTGAGGCGGCCGAGATTGAGAGTTCAGTTACTGAGGTAGACCTTCTCTGCTTCAGATACCTATACTCCATCAACCCCTCCATAAAGCTCAGGAGACCTCTGAGGGAAGAGAGGGCTTACCACAACCGAGATGGTGAGATCTTCTTGTACGAGCAGATGTTCAAGTTAGGGTTTCGTCTTCCCATCCATCCCATTATTAGGTCCATCCTAGCCTACATTAATTTGGTCCCTTCCCAGTTGTCACCTAATGCTTGGAGGGTAATAATTGGGGCCATCGTCTTATGGAGGGATGTTCACCACTCAGACCTTCCAGTCCAGGTCTTTGTGGGTTGCTATATCCCTTCATCTGCTAAAAATCATCCGAGCTACAATCATTTTATAGCTCAGAAGCCTGAGAAGAAGATGCTCCAGATAACTCAGACTTCAAACCATAACTGGAAGCCTCGATATTTCTTTGCTTCAGGGCCATGGGAATTTGGTCCATGTGCTCCCTCTTCCCTGCTAGAGCCGAGGATGCCCCTAAGATGGGGTAAGGTCATAATATCTACCAAGGCCGACCCTAGTCTGAGCCTACAAAACCTTGAGAAGGTCAAAGACCTTTAGGATCAAGGGATGCATGGTCTGCTCATTAAATTTGAACACTTGATGACCCCCCCATTACCTCTCTAAGACTGGTTTAGGGGGAAGTCCTCTAACAGAGCTTGGTAAGTGTTTTTCATTCAAGTTATACCTCTGAGTTTATGCATGTCTGACCCTTTAACTCAGACCTTTCAATTTTGCAGAGCGTCCGAAGGGAATATCAGATGAGCTCTGGGAAATGGTTGCACCAAGTTTGACAAAGCTCATGAAAAAGGTAGGTCTGAATGCTCCTCCTCCTGCTCCCTCAACCTAGAAGGCTCAGGCCACTAAGAAGAGAAGTTCCACCGACCATGCCCCTGAGGATCAGAGGCGGAAGAAAAAAGGTGGGGACTCTGCCATCCCAATATCCTCTGCTGACGTGTTGGCTGCTCGTATAGAGCAACTAAAAATCAATGACAGCATCATAGGCCACAGTCTGCAGGTACTGGATGCCATCGGCTCTGCCATGATTGAGGCTGACAAACATTTTTACCGGTCAATGGATACACCCCTTCTGTTTGAATATGGTCTCCACAGGTCCATTCAGGTATGACTTCAGATTTCTTTGTAGTTTCCAAGTGTAACCTCTGATTTAACTTTCAACTCATACACACGATCACATAATTTGCAGGGCCTGGCCGCTATGCATTATCTCTCTAACTGGACTCTCTGAGGAAGTTACCCCTCATCCAGAAGGGTCAAGAGGTCGAGAAGGTGCAAAGCACTCTGAATAACAAAATAGACAGCCTGAAGTCTGAGTTTGGTGAGTCTGAGAATAAGGTGAAGGGACTGGAGAAATAGATCTCCAAGCTCAAGAAGGACCATGATGTGGCTCTGAAGGTAAAGGATGATGTTCTCTAGTAGAAGGTCGACTCTGCAGTGAAGGCAGCCCTTGAAGATGCCTCTGAAGGGATACTTACGGATTATAAAGCCTCAGATGAGTTCATGAGCTTCGGCTTTGAGTACCTTGAAAGAGGTATTAAATCTACTATCAAATGGGTGGATGTCAAGGAGAAGGAGGCAGGAAGTTTGAAGGCCTTTGATTTCATAGGTCTCGGCTTTACAAACCCTCATCTTGCCCAAGCCCTTCAAGAGGTGGAGGAGGAGGTCGCTGCACCTGCAAAGACTGTACCACTGGATGGTACGGAGATAGAGGGAGCTGTCCACAGAGAAGATGAGGCTGAGGTTACCAACATCGTCTAAGAGACTCAGGTCGAGGATACCAACACACCCCCTTCGAATCCTTAGGCTCAATTGTGAAGCTTTCTGTACTTTTTGTAACCCCTGATTGTATGTAGCCTGTGAAGAACATATATAACTTGTGTTTTTGAATTGTTACAATTGGATGACAACCTCTGAGGAGGGTTTTTACTTTATTTGTTTTGTTTTTTGGATGCCTACTTGCCATTCAATGTTTTAGCTCTGAAGTCTTGTTGTAATGATGTCTTATTGAACTAAATTAATAGCCTTACCTCAGACCTTGTCACCACAGTGATGTTATAAGGTCTGAGGCCATCAACTAAGAGGTCACCTTCATAACTAATTTCACTAAATTAATGATGTTAAGGGTCTGAGGTCATCCAAGTATGGCGTCTGACTTCAAACCTTATCACCACTTAATGATGTTATAAAGGTCTGAGGTAATCACCTAAGATGTTATCCTCATTATTAACTTCATTAAATTAATGATGTTAAGGGTCTGAGGTCATCCAAGTATGGTGTCTGACCTCAGACCTTATCACCACTTAATGATGTTATAAGGGTATGAGGCCACCACCTAAGATTTTATCCTCATTAATTAACTTCACCAAATTAATGATGTTAAGGGTCTGAGGTCATCCAAGTATGGTCTCTGACCTCAGACCTTGTCACCGCTTAATGATGTTATAAGGGTCTAAGGCCATCACCTAAGATGTTATCCTCATTAATTAACTTCACCAAATTAATTATGTTAAGGGTCTGAGGTCATCCAAGTATGGTGTCTGACCTCAGACCTTGTCACCACTTAATGATGTTATAAGGGTCTGAGGACACCACCTAAGATGTTATCCTCATTAACTAACTTCACCAAATTAATGATGTTAAGGGTCTGAGGTCATCCAAGTATGGTGTCCGACCTCAGACCTTGTCACCACTTAATGATGTTATAAGGGTCTGAGGCCATCACCTAAGATGTTATCCTCATTAATTAACTTCACCAAATTAATGATGTTAAGGGTCTGAGGTCATCCAAGTATGGTGTCTGACATCAGACCTTGTCACCACTTAATGATGTTATAAGGGTCTGAGGCCCTCACCTACGATGTTATACTCATTAACTAACTTCACCAAATTAATGATGTTAAGGGTCTGAGGCCATCCAAGTATGGTGTCTGACCTCAGACCTTGTCACCACTTAATTATGTTATAAGGGTCTGAGGCCATCACCTAAGATGTTATCCTCATTAATTAACTTCACCAAATTAATGATGTTAAGGGTCTGAGTCCATCACCTAAGATGATATCCTCATACTTTCTACCACTAAAGCATAATGAAGCAAAGAATCGGCATGGAAACTGATCTTTTATTGATAACCTCTTCATAAGATGGTACATTTACATAACTTTTTGCAACATCATATGTAATACTTCTTTAGGTGATCAGCATTCCATGGGTTAGCGAAAGGTTCCCCTTATAGGTTTTCTAGCATTTAGGTCATGGGCAAAACCTCTTATGTCACCTTGTAGGGACCATGCCAGTTTGGGTGGAGCTTGTTCGTTTTCTGTAAGGTCTTCTTCAGTTTGACTTCAGCCTCTGATTGTAGAATTTTTCCGCTCTCTGCTGGTAAGTTTCTTTTCTGATTTCTGCATCTTCTCTTCTCTCTTCAATTAGATCTAGGTCTAGTCTCCTATCTTGCCCATTTATATCAGGGTCATAGGTCTGAACCCTATGAGTTGGGAGCCCCACTTCTGTTGGTATGACAGCCTCTGAGCCATGCGCTAGCATGAATGGCGTTTCATCTATTGGTGTCCTTATCGGGGTTCTGTAGGCCCATAATACAGTGTAAACCTCTTCAGTCCATCTTCCCTTCGCTTTTTCTAACCTCTTCTTGATTTCGTCGAGGATTGTTCAGTTCGTGACTTCGGTCTGACCGTTGGCCTGAGGTCGGCCAGGAGATGAGAATAATTGTTTTATCCCAACTCTTACGCAATACTTTTCTAAAGAGGAGTTCTTCAACTGGGTTTCATTATCCGAGATGAGAGTTTTTAGGAGGCCATGTCTGCATATGATGTTCCTCTAAATAAATTGGAAGGTCTTCTGTTCTGTAATCTTTATCATCGTCTCTGCCACCACCCATTTTGAGAAGTAGTCAATGGCTACTATCAGGAACCGGTAATTGCTGGCAGCTCTTAGTAGGGGTCCTACTAAGTCAATTCCCCATACTACGAAGGGACATGGAGCGGTGATTGACGTCATAGGTTGATAAGGTTGATGAGGAATAGTGTAGAATCTCTGACATTTATCGCACCTCTTCACGTAAGCTGCAACGTCTTTGGCCAAGGTTGGCCACCAGTATCCCTGGGTAATAATTGTCTTGGCCAAGGGTCTTCCTCCTATGACTGGAGCTAGATCCCTCGTGAACTTACTGTAAGATGTGGGGAACTTCGGTGGGATGAACACATCTGAGGAGAGGTAACAGAAATCCCTTCTTATTAGGAAGCCTCCTACTATGGAGAACTTGGCAGCCCTATATCTCAATTTCCTCCTCTCTAGATTGGATTCGGGTAGCTCTCCCTCTTTGATATATCTGACGAGGGGGTCCATCCATGAGTCTCCTAGGTTAAGATTGAGACAAGGGTTGCATACCTCTTCTTCCTCAATGGTCGCTTTTCCTAAGACCTCGACCGGAACTGTCCTTCTGATGTCTGTCTTTGTTTCCAAGGCCAACCTTGTTAATGCATCTGCGTGGCTGTTACTTTATTGAGGTACTCTCTTGAGTTTCGTCTCTTTGAAATATTCTAACATCATTCTCACCCTCTTAAGATACTTAGCCATCCTTTCATCTCTGGCTTCATAGACTCCCAATACTTGATTGACAACTAACCTTGAGTCGCTACGAAGTAGGAGTCATCTTACACCTAGAGTCTTTGACAATGAGAGACCTGCTATCATGGCTTCATATTCTGACTCGTTGTTAGATGCCTTGAAGTTGAACCTCAAAGCGTATTCAATGTTGGCACCATCTGGAGCTGAAAGTATCAACCCAGCACCGCTTCCACTGTCGCAGGAAGAACCATTAACGAAGAGGTTCCAAATGTCTGTATCCGATGAGAAGGCCCCTTCTGACATGATTCCTTATTTAAAGAGGTACCGATCTTACTCATTCTCTACTACTCTGCTCCTGATCTTTTTGGATACGACCTCTTCTTGGCCTCGAAAGACGTTCGGTGACACCTCCTCCTGCTCTCGAAAGCCGTTTGGTGTCGTCTCTTCCTGATTTCGAAAGACACTTCTATTTGTCCCTTCAGCACCCTCTAGGTTATTCTCTACCTCGACCTCTTCCCATGTGAACTCAGCAACAAAGTCTGTGAGGGCCTGCCCCTTGACGGTTGTCCTAGGTTGGTAGGTAAGGTCATACTTCCCCAACTCAATGGCCCAAGTCATCAACCTTCCATATTTCTCAGGTTTATGTGGGACCTGTCTTAGTGGGGAGTCGGTGAGGATAACCATGGAATGGGCTTGGAAGTAGGGATTCATCTTCCTTGAAGCATGTATCAGGGCGTAGGATAGCTTTTCCATACGAGGGTAGTTTTGTTCAGACCTTTGAAGGGCTTTACTGTTGAAATACATAGGCCTTTGGATTCCAACGTCTTCCCGCACTATGGCTGCTCTGATGGCTGATTCGGAGATCGCTAGATACACATATAATTTCTCTCCTACCATGGGCCGAGATAACAACAAGGGAGACCCCAAGTAAGACTTGAGCTAGTTGAAATCTTTTTCTCACTCGTTGTCCCACTAGAAGGCCTTTCTAAGCACTTTAAAGAACGGAAGACACTTGTTCGTCGCTCTGGAAATAATCCTGTTGAGTGCGGCCACTCTCCCCGTGAGTCTTTGGACATTTTTGATACTCCTTGGTGTCTTCATATCAAGAAAAGCCTTGATTTTCTCAGGGTTTGCTTCAATTCCTCTTTGATTGACGATGAATCCAAGAAACTTCCCAGCCCCTACACCGAAGACACACTTCGCGGGGTTGAGTTTCATTATGTACAAGTCCATAGTATCGAAGGTCTTTTCAAGGTCTGCCACATGAGTGCAGGCTTTTAAGCTCTCCGTCAGCATATCGTCTACATACACCTCCATAGTCCTTCCTATTTGATCTTCGAACATCTTATTCACAAGACGTTGGTATGTCGCCCCCGCATTTTTTAGGTCGAAGGGCATCACTTTATAATAGTACATCCCTTTGTCGGTGATGAAGGCTGTCTTCTCTGAGTCTTCCGCATCTATGAAGATCTGGTTGTAGCCTGAATACGCGTCCATGAAGCTTATGATCTCATGCCCTGTAGTAGCATCTACCATCTGATCTATCCGAGGTAAAGGATAGATGTCTTTTGGGCAAGACTTGTTAAGGTCAGTGAAATCAACACACATTCTCGACTTCCCATTGGCTTTGGGCACGATGACTGCATTTGATAACCACTCTGGATAAATGACTTCTCTTATAAACTCAGCCTCTTCCAATTTTTTAACCTCTTCTCGAATGACGTCGTACTTCTCCCTGGAGTAAACTATATGTCTTTATTTTACTGGCCTGGCCTCTTTGGTCAGGTTGAGCGTGTGACTCATAACCTCAGGGTTGATGCCAAGCATTTCTGCGTGACTCCAAGCGAAGACACCCTGCCTCTTCCTCCGGAAGTTTATCAGCTCTTCCTTGATTTCTGTCTTTAGGGATTTGCCAACCTGGATGGTTTTTTCTAGTTCTTCCTCATTGAGGATGGTAAATTCTATGTCTTTCGCAGCCTCTCCCTTCTTCAACTTTGTTTGATCTCTTGGGTTCAATGTATCAATGCTATAGGTGGTTACTGCCCTCTTATAGGCCTCTCTCTCTCTTAGACCGAGTTGAAGTAACATTCTCGTGCTATGGTCTGGTCACCTTGCACTTCCCCTACCCCATAGAGGGTCAGGAATTTTAGCATCTGGTGGACCTTCGATGGCACAGCTTTAAACTCCTTAAGTTCCGAGGATGAGGTTATAGGCCGAGAAGACGTTTTCGTCCATCACGAATTTTTTTATCTTACGGGTCAACCTCTTAGGCCACTCATCACCCATCAGTACGTCCATCTCATACATGTCTAATAGGTGGACCTTTTTGCCACTGAAGCCCATTAAAGGATGATGATAGGGTACCAGCCTAGCTCTGTTAAGACCTTGGATCTTGAAGCAAGGCCAAAACATCACGTCCGCTGAACTCCCTCCGTCCATGAGGATCCTCTGCACCTTGCACCCATGCACCCTTGTTGTTATTACCAATGGGTCATCATGTGGGGATAAGATACTTTTATATTCGAGTCGGGGGAACCCAACTATTAGGGTGTCCATGTCCACCTTCTTTCTCTTCTGCGCTATATCAGAAGACGTTAGATTTATAACTTTAAGTTTGGCCACTGACTTGGCCTCTGTCACATGAGCTTTCCTGTCAGCCACTTTAGAGCCACCTCCCGCGAGTCCTCCGCATATGGTGTCAACACCAAAGGATATCATGCCGACCCTCTTCACCGGGGTGTTGTCATCTTTCGGCGAAAGGTCCGGATCGTCTTCATCATCACCTTCTGAATCATTATCTCTTTCGGCTAGGGTATCGTCATGGCATCTACCGTTTCTCCTCTTCTTAGGGTCATCTGTTCCCCCTTTAGGATCCTTACCATCAACATACTTCCTTAACTTTCCGGACTTTAACATATTTTTAATCTCATCCTTCAAGGCGAAGCATTTGTCTGTAACGTGGTCATGGTCCTGGTGGAACTCACACCACAAGTTTTTATTCCTCTTATGTGGTGGGGCCTTCAGTTTCTCTGGTCATCTTAGAGTCCTGTCATTCTTGATCTCGTTGAGGATATGCTCACAGCTCACGGTTAGAGGAGTAAGTGAGCGAACTTTTCATCGACTGACCTCTTCTTTCCATCTTTCTTTCTTTGGGACTTCCCGCTACTACCGCGGTTCTCATCCTCATACTTGGCGGCCATTGCCTCTTCGACATTTATGACTTCCCCGCAGTTTCCAGTAACTCGACCATAGACCTAGGAGGGTGTTTCGTAAGTTTCCACAACAACTTCCCTTTTTGAAGACCTCCTATGAGGGCGGTCATGGCTATATTCTCTTCGTAATCTTCAACCTCAAGTTTCTCTTTGTTGAACCTGGCAATGTAGTCTCTTAGGCTCTGGTCCTTGCCTTGCTTGACATACAGTAGATGAGTGGTCTTATTTTGAGGTCTTATCCCAAAGAAGAAGTTTTGAATGAATCGTTCAGCCAAGACCTTGAAATTATCAATTGAATTCTTCGAAAGAGAAGTAAACCAGCTGTGTGCTGCTCCTATCAAGGTCCCAGAGAAGGCCCTACACTTTATCTCATCTGGTATTGAGTAGATGTCCTCCGTCGACTGATACATCTCAATGTGATGTACAGGGTTGGTGCTACCATCATACTTGGGGGACACCACGGGTGGTTTGAACTTAGCAGGGGTCGGGAGCTCACTATCTTAGCCGTGAATGGAGAGCCTTCTGAGTAACCCCTTTGTACTACTTTTGATGAGGTCTCCTATCTTATCCTCAAGACATTGGATAGAGTCATTCCATGGTCTCCTACCATCGGCCTGGTCGAGGTTGTCCCCAGCCACCTCCAAGGGATGGACTGAGGGTTCCCCTGCCGCAGCACAACCTCAGCTGTTGACCTCTTCCTGGTCTCTGCCCCTTCCTTCACGGGGCCGACCTTGGTCAGGTCGACCTTATCTGTCTCCTCTTTGAGAGTCGACTTCACTTCTCGACCTTGATAACCTCTATCTTAGGTCCTTCACTGGGCCCAGCCTCTCAAAGGCTGACCCTCTGCTCAATCGATCAAAAGCTGATCCTCGTTGTTGGGCTTCTTCACCTCTTCGTCTGATACAACCTCGGCTCTACCGAAGAGGATGTACCGTATTATTTGAAACCTCATACGACTCCTAATAATCTTCTGGGACCTCTTCCTCCTCTAGATCGTCATACCTATCCTCCGGGCAAGGGTTTCCTTACCTACCCAGGCGTAAGCGCCTAGGGTCAGCAACGTCCCTCCTCCGGTGGGGTGCAGGTTGGTCCTTCATTCGTGCCTGGGGTGGTCCCCTGGCGTCAGGATGGGGCTGGACAGCCACCGGAGTGATAATTTACGATGAAACCCCAGGTGGCCTCATCATAGTTTGGCTGAGCTGTGTAAACTGCTCCTGCATAGCTTGTTACGTTGCAGCCAAAGATCTCAAGGCTGCAGCTACCTCCGCCATTTCGAACTGAGGCGGTGCCTAGATGGAATTGGTCCCTCCCCCGCCAAGAGGCAGAAGAGGCGGTGGTAATTCTGGTGCTATGTGTTAACAATAAAGATCTAGAGTAGGAGGTGAGCTTAATACCTTAAGGGGCTTCTTTCAATGGTGAAGCAGCTCCACGCAAGGGGCGGTGCCTAGTTCATCACCAGAGTCTCAGGTGAGGTTAAGCTGAAGAAGAGGAAGAGACAGCTTCTCGTTCCCACAGACGGGGCCAAAACACATTTTGTATTGATCTCTCAATCGTCCGAACATAGAGTCACTGACATATGGGTGCAGGCCGAACTGTTCCCATCAAATAGATACAAACACAAAAAATAAAGTAAAGTGTTTGGCGTATATAAATTATAAAATATAACAAAATATAAATATAAATATAAATATAAATATAAATATAAATATAAATATAAATATAAATATAAATATAAATATAAATATAAATATAAATATAAACATAAATATAAATACAAAAAAATAAAATGAGTAACTAGGGTTGACAATTTTTGGCATGATAACCCGTTTACGGTAATAATCCGAAATGATCTTAACATGACACGATTAGCTTTTATAATTTAAGAGTATCAAAAACTTATACTCTATAAGAATAAATTTTCTAGGATTGTTCTTAGCATAGCTATAGGCTAGATTGGTGTAACCCGTTGCAAATCTTCGTGCGCCGAGAAGATGAACCGAACTCAAAAATCTCCAAGTTTGAAGACTTCCTAACTTCCCGATAAGATATAAAATGACTTAAAGTTTGAATTAATTCGTAGAATTATATTTTGGGATGTTTATTTTTATTAAAAACAAACAGGAACCTTTGTTTTAAAAAAATATGTTTTCTGAGATATTGTATGCAGAGTTTAAAAAATTTTATTTACGTCCTTCAAAAGACATCCATATGTCGTTCAAACGACATCTTCAAGTCGTTAGATCCTCGTTTAAGCTTGGATCGATTTTGGATCAAATGACATGCTACTGGTTTAATTTTGTTTAGGTAATTGGTAATGAGATAACAACTCATTCGAACGACATGCTTATGTCGTTAGAATAACCTGGTCAACTTATTCGAATGACACGCCCCCTTAAGTTTGGTATAAATACTTATTTCTTGATTTGGATGCTTTAGACTTTTTATAGAACATTTTTTTGCATATCTTTTGCAAAAGTTCTTCACTATTTGTGTTGAAAATTACTTGTTTAATTCACAACAAAACATCTTGCAATATTGTTCTTGTGAATTGTTTAGAACCCTAAAAAGTTTCGTATCTTTGGATATACCTTCTGTGGAGAGGATCTCCATTGCTGACTTGTGATATCTGCAAGGACTCACTACTAAAGACGAAGGTTGAGGCTGACAATGGACTGCAGTCATGTGATTATTGCGAGGATAATAGTTGTTCCTTAGATATTTTTGAATAATAGCGCATTATACTTGTGACGGATATCAAGTGGTTTGTAAGTTGTCTCTCTTATAAATTTCTAAGTGAATAAGGGTTTTTCCCTTTGGAGTTTTTTTCCTAAAACTTGGCCTTGTCATGTTTTCTTGTTGATTTATTTATTTTTATCACCATAGATACATGATTAGGATAAAAAGATAAGATATGTTTAAAATTAGATTCCGCATTGAAATTGGTATTACAATCTTTTCTTGTTACCACCCTTGGGATTTTGCACTTTTAAAAATTGGTATTAGAGAAGGTTGCTGTAACAACCCTCACATTTGATAGCATATTTTATATTTCTTTACTATGTGTAGTAATTAATTATAAAATGATAGATGTGAAGTAAATATTAATTTAATATGAGAAAGGTTAATATTTACTGAAATGTTGTATGATTACCTGATGAGTAGGTAAAAATATCCATGTGGTGATTTATGGTGTCATAAGATATAAAATGACATTTTGGTTTAATGAGAAAACGAAACTTAAAATGAGTTATAAATTCCCAAATGATAATTTGGAGGGTGTAGTTAGTCCCGGTAGGTGCGAGACAGTCAAAATAAGTGCCATATTGCATTTTGGCTTTTTGGGCACTTTTGACTGGTTATAGCTTATATGTGTGGTTGCGATTTATTTTGTCGCGTATTAGTCACTTAGTTGGGCTTTTTAGACTTAAGCCCCATTTTATTTTTCCCTACCCCTATTCCCATTCTTCCATTTCACACAATTGAGCTTTAGAGAGGAAGAGAGAGGAAGAGAACTTTGGGAGAAAGAGAGAGATTTGGAGATTCAAGCTTGGATTGTTGCTCTCATCCTCATCAAATCTGATCCTTGCAAGTTTGAGGCAAGTAATCTACTTGCAATTATGTGATTTAAGGAGAATAATTAGTTTTGATAGTATTGAATTGTTATGGTTTAATTATTTTAGGGTTTTGTTAGGTTTTTGGGTATTAACCCTTGGAAATTGATTTGGATGATAAATGTAGTTGATGATGGTAGATCGATATACTTAGGGTGTAGTAATTGCAATAAAATGATTTAAGTTTGGTTGGTTTTGGGTTTGGGAGAAATTTGGAGTTTAGAACTCCATAGCCAAACTTGGTTATTCCGCAGGGGCGAATCGATTTGACCCCTTGGGCGAATCGATTCGCATAGATGCAGTTTCCCAGGTCTGTGTATTCGAATCGATTTGGGTTATGGCCGAATCGATTCGGCAATTACAGAAACTAAATTTTGTTGTCCGAACCGATTCGCTAGGGCGAATCGATTCAGTCCCTAGGGCGAATCGATTCGGTCCCTAGGGCGAATCGATTCTGTTCCAGCAGTTTTGTGTCTTTTTCCTTTTAAATTTTTTCCTTTTCTTTAAGTTTAGGACCTAGGAACCTTCTTAAATGAAGTAAAGCTTAGAGTCTTAGAAAATTAGTTGAGTTTGGTCGCTACCCTAGACTAGAAATGGGTTCATCTGGGGTTTATTCCGGGGAGGTTTAAAGTAATGTTAAGGCATTACTTCTTTTATTAAATTTTTTAGAAGTTAGGAAGTTAAATGCCCTAACTTGGAGACTTAGGGTCTTATCAAAGTTATATGAACTTTGGGGATTTATAGGATCATAATGATCATTTGGAGATTTAGTAATGACTTGAAATTGAGGAATATTAATGATAATCTTCGATGGGAATTTGGTTCGCATAAAATGAACCCAAATGATTTAAAGATGATAGGTTCCACTGAAATGAACCCAAGCTATGTTAATGATGACTGGTTCAAATAAAATGAACCCGGTTGCATAATTATGTTAGGTTCGAATAAAAAGAACCAAGCACATGGATATTGGAATTGGAATATGTAATGGTAATTGAAAACGAAAATGAGATTAAAATGGTAAATGTTAATTTACTGATTACACACCTTTCTAAATGACATCATAAGGGAAGTTCGCGTGTTGGTGACGCCCCCTGGCTAGTGAATGCAGGGTGGATATAGTCCTAGGCCATATGCAGGGTTTTTATATGTTTTCTGCGCTGGTTAGGGGATTTCGAGTGTGGTCCTGACTTTCCCACATGCATATGGCCGCTTCCCGACGTTGCGTTATGATCCCAGGTTGTCTTTTATAGATAGACCATGGAAGATGATGGTCATTTAGGGGCGCGCCCAGTGGGGAAACTCGGAGGGGCGGTCTTAGAATCGTTATATATATGTGAATATAACTTTTCTGCATCAAGTGGGACTTGATGGTTATATGCCATAAAGAGCATGGATACGTGCCATAAATAGCACGGGAATGAGATTAATGAGATATGTGCCATAAAGAGCACCTGATATTAATGATATTCCTATTAAGGAATGGAAAGATGAAATGGTAAGATAATTAACTATGGAAGTTAATAAATGAAAGGAAATTATATCTTCTTAATGTAAACCAAACAAATGGTTTTTAATTCCTATTAAGGAATGTAAGAAGGATATGGTAATTGGGTTAGTGAGCAAAGGTTTTAAATTTAAGTTATTTACTTTTCTTCCTTTTATGTAAATGACATTTCATTTCATCATTTTGTTAAATTGTCTTAAATTGTGATGTAGATAGCATGTCATTGTCATATTATCATTCTTATCATCCATGCATAACTGTTCATATCTATCATGCTTTTTATTTCTTCTGGTGATCATATAGAACCCGGCCCTGACCGGTTTACTTTCCTTGTTGTGTATATGATTGTATCCACTCAGGTGCTCCCCCGCAAGGACGCCCGTTTTGACGTTCCCATTCGTTTGCTTTCGACGAGCTGTAAGATTTTACAGGTTATTACAGGACATTGTATTAGACTTTGTCTTCTTGTTATTCTAGATATGATCGGGTCTTTTCTTCGGGCGTGTAGCCCAAATATTTATATTTGATTAATGAATGTATTACATAAGATATTTAAATTGTTTTGCTTCATTGTATGTAGCTGTGGATCGTTAGCCTATTCGGTCCATTTGTATACATCCGTTTTAATTGTATGATATTTACATTTTGTGGAACTCCACTTGCTTATCAGATTGGGTTGTTTAAATTTAATTTTCTTAACTGATTTAATTTCTTAACTTTTTGGCAACCCGTTTTCTGATTTATTGGGTGGTTTTCCCTTATACTCAGTTTATTTCTGTTGATGCTGAGGATGATATCCATCCATGATTCCTGTTACATTTGAGTATTGGGCTGTCCACCCCTTATCTCGGATCGCGGGTTGTCACAGTTGCCTGAAGTTATCTAGTGATCCTGATTTTTTTTTAAAAAAAATTCCTTCTGATGCCTTTTGACTTCTCATGCTGTCAAATTGGTATCAGAGCGGGTTGCATTAATTTATTGTGTAGATCCTGTTTACCTAATTTTTGGGTGGTTGTTTTTTCATCTCTCTTGTGTTTTTCTTTTTATATGATGACTTTAATCTTTAAAAGTGGCCAAAAAGGAGAGTGATGACAGAGTCCTAGTTTTAGAAAAAGAATTAGATGACTTGAAAAATTTTAGGGTTTGTGTTTATGCTAAAGAGGATAAAAATGTTTTAATTAGTGATTTTAAGGCACGTGAGAAGACTCTTAGGGATAAGTTTTCTCTTATTGAGGGGGAGAGAGATAACCTTTTGGAATGATTGAAAAATGAAGACGGAGTCCCTAAAATTAGAAGAGTCTAATTCTTTATTTGAATGCAAGATTTTTAAGTTAAAAGACGATTTAAAAGACTCGAGTAGTTTGAGTAGTGATGGTAATTGCCCATCTTATTCTTATGTTTCTAATGTTAAAGCCAAAACCATAGTTTATCTTAGAGGGTCAACCAAAACCAAGGACGTTAGAAAAGACAACACCTTAGGTAACATTCCTCCCGTTTACACATGTTCACATTGTGGTAGGAAAGGTCATCTTAGGCATTTTTATTTTGATCTTAGAAGAGGTCCTAAGAAGTTTAAAGATAGTGTCACAATGGTTCTCGTAACCTCTCGAGTTAGGTATACACCTATTTGGGTTAGAAAATCTGTTTTAGAGACGCTAAATATTAGATTGGTTGATTCTCACATGCTTGCACGTGATGCTTCACATGTTATTTCCTATGGATAATTTCTTGCATGATTTTGTTTGCAATACGCTACTTGTGCTTCATGATATATTCTTGCTAGTGTTATGACATGTGTACTTTTTGTATTATATTTTTATTAAGCCATATTGGAAAAATACAAAAATATTTTTGGTTTTATATATTTTTGAAAAATAAAAAAAGATTATGTTTTTTTGAAAAATTCAAAAACATTTTCGATTCTTTGTGTATTTTACTTTTACACATTTGGTGTGGCATATTGGTGTGTTTGAATCCAATTCACTATGCAATTTCCATCTTGCTCAGACATTTAATATGACTTTAGATGCTTAGATTGATCTTAACCATGTTTATGAAGTTCTTTCGAACTGGATTTGCTTAATGAATTCAACTTTGTATATGTCTCCACACGCACATGTACGAGCTTACTGGATTTTAACTTCATGATGTACATTTGAGCTTTGTGAGATGTTTTCCTGTCAATTTTTTCATCTACATGTTTATTTGACTATGGAGGATTTCTGTATGTAATAACCATTGTTCCTGAGAGTTTGTTTAATATTAAAAAATATGAGTTTACACGAGAAAGGACTGTGAGAGTATAATTAACTCATCGTGAAAGATACCATTTGAAAAGAGCCTGAGAAAAAATGAAGGCAATAAAAAGAATAACATGCCAAAAAGGGTCCAAATAGTTGAGTTTGATATGATCATCCAAAAGAAAAAAAATAGAATAGAAAAATATGATCATGTTTATGTTTTTAGGGTGTTTGGATGGAATAATCAACGGGTTTGCACAATGATAATGAATCCTAGTTATGCTTATTTTGTCATAACGCTATTGATTTGTAGAATCATCAATATTCTATGCTTGTATGCAATGTGCTTGTTTTGTTCATTAAGTTCAAATTTATTCGTTAATTGAGGCTAAAGCTTAGTTTGATAAAGTTTTGTGGTGAATTAGAACTTCTTGAACATATTTGAGTATTTGGGATATAATTCTTTTGTTACTAGTTCACACTCGTTCATTCCATTCCACATGTTTGGACACATCAATACTACGCTAGTGTGTAAAGCTTATGTGTTTTGTGTCATCTTTTGTGGTCGTTTATACCTATATATGTGTGCCAGATTTTCTTTGTTATATTTTTCATATATTATATATGGTATCGTATGTCGAATTTATTAAATTTGTTTTTTTAGAAAAATTGAAAAAATTCAAAAATAGTTAGTTGTTTGTCTTTGAGATTATCATTACATACGCTTGATTTACATCTTTTTTTGATGATATCTTATCTTCATATACATGATGTTTTTATTCCATGTTTGTTTGTTTCTACTTCTTTGCTTATTTGTTTATTTCGGATAAAAACAAAGGGGGAGAGCAGATTAAAATGAGTTTGATTTATGGGGGAGTGTTTATTTATGAGTTGTACTTTTTTTCAAACTCGATGCATCACGAGAGTATATTTTCTTGTCTCATGTGTGTGGGTATTTAAAAGCGGAATTATAGACACACATTTGAAGACAAAATTTGATAAAAGGGAAGGAGATGAAGTTTGAAGACAAAGAGACTTATGCCATTCCGTTTTAGGGTTGGGAAGGCTCTTAGTATTTTTGTCATGGGAGTTTTTTATTTTAATTTGGTGTTCAGGCATGTTTGTTTGTTTTGTACCGAAATAGCCAAAGGGGGAGATTTTTAAGAACAATTTTTATAGGATTTCTCATAGCATAGATTTAGGCTAGTCTTGCATATCCCGTTAGAAATCGTCATGCACCGAGAAGATGAACCAAACTCAAGTATCTACAAGTTTGAAGACTTCCTGACATCCCGATAAGGTATACAACGATTTGGAGTTTAAATTAATTCATAGAATTATATTTTGGGATGTTTATTTTTATTAAAAACGAATAGGAATTTTTATTTTTGAAAAATATGTTTTTTGAGATATTGTAGGCGGGGTTTTTAAAAAAAATCCATTTATGTCATTCAAATGACATCCATATATTGTTCAAAACACACCTTCAAGTCGTTAGATTCTCGTTTGAATCTTGGATCGATTTGGGATCAAACGACATGCTCCTGGTTTGATTTTGTTTACGTCATTACTAGCGAGGTATCATCTCGTTCGAATGACATGCTTATGTCATTAGAACGACATGCTCAACTTGTTTGAACGATGCGCCACCTTAAGTTTTATATAAATAATTATTTCGTGATTCAGATGTTTAAGTTTTTTGACAAAGCATTTTGTGCATATCTTTTGCAAAAGTTCTTCACTTTTTATTTTGAAAAACACTTGTTTAATTCGTAACAAAACATCCTGCAACATTGTTCTTGTGAATTGTTTAGAACCCTAGAAAGTTATATATATTTCCATAAACCTTTTGTGGAGAGGATCTCCATAGCTGACTTGTGATAGTTGCGGGGACTCACTACCGAAGACGAAGGTTGACGCTGATAGAGGACTGTGGTCATATGATTCTTACAAGGATTATAGTTATTCGTTTGAGATTTTCAAAGAATAACACATTATACTAGTGGCGTATATCAAGTGGTTTGTAAGTCGACTCTCTTGTAAATTTCTAAGTGAATAAAGGTTTTTCCCTTTGTTTTTTTTCCCTGAAAATTGGCCTTCTGATATTTACTAGTTTGATTTATCTATTTTATCACCATAGATGCATGATTAGGATAGAAAGATAAAATATGTTTAAAATTAGCTTCCACATTGAAATTGGTATTAAAATTTTTGTTTGGAACCACTCTAAAACTACTTGCATTTACATACTCAAATTAAAATAAATGGAACTCAAAAATGACACGACTAACCTAAATTGGCACCCATATGAGTAACTACCTGTAGTGCTCTCCATATGGCCATCTTAAACTCCTGTGGCACCTTATTCCAATCCGTGGACTCCTGACCGACAATCGTCTTGAGCAACTCTAGGGCTCATGCGAGTAAGGTTGTCTTGTTCTCGAAAACAAACCTCAATTCTCCCCATTTTGGGGGCCTAGTGGTAAACGAGCCTTCCTCACCTTCGCTACCGCGATGCCCTGATGAAGTCATTTCCTGCAAAAATTATTGTTATTAGTAAAAACATGTATATGACAAAATGATCAAATTCAAATGAATAAAAGCACTAAATTGATTAAAATTCAAATGAATTAAGCACTTGAAAAATAAATGTTAATGACATTATAATAATACATATCCATATCATCAACCAAAATAAACATTGTTTCAAATAAACGGAACACTTATCAAAAATCCAAAAATTGTTTCAAATTCGAGACATGTCACGGACTAAGAAATCATGATTAAACTGAGTAAGATCCAAATCAACATATTCAATAACCAACCCACCAATTTTGATTCAAATCCCCTGGAAATAATAAAATGCAAATGAATAAAAACATTAAACTATCATCGATATTAATAAATAACTTGAAGAATACAAGTTAATGACATCAAAAGAATACAAATCCATATCATAAACTAAACTAAGAATTGTTTCAAATAATTGGAATACTTTTTACAAATCAAAAAATTGTTTCAAATATGGGTTATCATCTAAAATGGATTGATATGAGGGTGAAGAGTGGCATTGTTGCCAATTTGGTGTAGTTCTTACTTATAAGTTACTTTAGATACATGCTATCTATATCTTCTACTACCACACATGAGTAAAACAAATCACACACACACACACACACACACACACACACACATATATATATATATATATATATATATATATATATATATAATCACAACATTCCCGGATTATGAACCACCAATGCATGCGTACTCCGCTATCAAGTCCATGTGCCTCTCGTACCAAATCAAGGACTATCGGTTCAGAATAGGACCTCGAACCATAAATCAAATAACACACAATGGAGGCAAATAGTTCTAAGACTTTATGTTATGCACATACCTAGCGTACCCAAATGACCTTCCAGTCCCACTGTTGTACACTCAAATAGTGAGATGACCTAAGTTATATGTTCTGGGGCACACATCTAAACCTCGCTGGACTTGCCAAGGTGGGATCACCCACTGTGCAGAACCTCCAGTGATAATAGGCAGTGTAGGGATGCTTCACACACATATAATAGGTATACACAATACCTATAAATATATCCAGCATAGGTAGACACACAACCTATAAGTATATTCAATATAGGTATACACACAACCTTTAAATATATCCAGTATAGGTATACCCACAACCTATAAATATATCCAGTACGTAGTATATATCTCTCAATTACCCAACGTACTAATGATTTACACTCAATATTGTTTTCTTACTTTTCAAGTATCACTTACTACCCGAAGGATCCTAGTTATCCCTTAATTATTTTTAGTAGTTAACACATCACTATCATACTTGTATCAATCTTATGTTATTATCTTTGCTTCCAGAACCCGAGTTTAATTTCTCGATACTTAACAAATCGTTTCATTTTTCTGGTCCAAATCGCATTTTATACTCATTAAGACTGGACCGAACTTTAAGTATAAGTCTCCTGATATTCCCCAAGTCCTCATATAGTAAATAAAACATTACCAAAGTCCCTAGAAATAGTTGGTAAAGAAAACTACTTAAATTAAACAAAGAACCCATTTTTAGGTTTGGCTGATCAATCAACATCCCTAGATCGATTGATGGATACCTGCTATAATAGCTTTGTCCAGTTATGTTTCTTCCATGTTTAACCCATTAATCCACCATGAAATCTTCCTAAGATCCCGTCTAATATCACTAATCCTCAATATATATATATATATATATATATATATATATATATATATATATATATATATCTGTGTGTGTGTTTGTGTGTGTGGAAAGAATCTAATGTACATTTAATAATAAATCTTCAAGGATTCAACAAAAATAAGATTTGATCTTCCATTTTTAGTATAAACCCTAATATGATTCTTTTAGGTTTATTCATAACCAAACCCAGATTTCTCTCATGTGAATCATCGTTTATTCTTATATTTCGTACCACAATAATATAGGAATAATATCTAGATTGATTTCTATCCCAAAACATGAATTGATTCTATATTCAAATCCTAATATATAATACTTTCATGTTATTTCAACCCTACACTAGCATGGGTATTATAACTACACAAAAGATTGCAAGATAAACACTTGCCTTGGGTTTTAATGATATTATTTTGGTTGGTTGATGATGGAGCTGTCCTTTCCTTTCTCTGATCTTGATTTTTGCCAATGTCGGTGATGAAAAACAGTGCAAATTGGCCTAAGGGCTCTTCTCCCACTCTCACCTATGGCCTATCTTCTCTCTCAAGTTTGTAATCCTATACTCTACAACGAAAAGAATGACAGATAATTATGAAATTTGGATCTTCTCCAACCCTACAGTTCCAAATGACCAAAACACCCTTACGTGGTGTCGGGTACCCAATTAATACTCCCAGGTACTCCATTCTGCCTATTTCAACCCATTTAGGATCAACGGTGACCTTGAAATCGCCATTCGATTCACTTTAAATAAATTTTTCGTCTCGACCTTAATATAGCCTACACACGACTTTTGGTTAATATATAATATAGTCTCATTAATATTACTCACTATGATGATTAATAATTATTACGTGTTATTTACTACACACTTAGTAAATTTATTCCATAAATATTAATCATGATCTCTCTCTCGGTCAATATTTAATATATACAAAAAAATTTATTTACTTAACTTGCTCCACGTGTGTAATTAAAATATTTGAATTAATTAAATTCATAACTATCCGAAAATAGGGGGTGTTACATACTTCCCCCTTGTGAAGGAATTTCGTCCTCAAATTTCAGACATGTCGTGTACTAAAAACTTTACATCCTTACACTCAATGCATCCGAAAGTATTCAAAGTTAACTCGCAATAATATTTTATTGTTTCCACTATACACACACCAATGGTACCATTTCACTGAAGGTTTACTCACTACAACCCAAGATCAGCTATAAGTCCATTCAAATTCTTTTGATACCAACATATTCCCTTATGCTTAAGGTCTCGCTCATATAATGACACGCAAAAACATTGTGAATCCGCTAACAATGTCTCAAAAGATGATCCTATACTCCACTGGCTTTATTATCTCTATGTTAGAAAAAGTCCTACTCTATAGGTGTCCATTTCCACTAATTACCAAACCACATAACTTCCTTCATGGGAGAAACCCACAACAACCATGTCAGACTTCAAACTTCGATTCACGGTGACATACTTTCACTATATTCCTATACTATACAAAAATGATGCAGATTAATGCAATCCTTATTAATGGACCATAAATCACTTCCGGTTCGAGAAGCTTATTACTCCCCACCTCTAACCAACCAAAGGGTGGATGATAAGATCTTCGTACAAAGCCTCATAAGGTGTCACACAAATGATAAACTACGATAAGTATCACACAAAACTCCATTAGTAGTAATTACTACTCTTAATTACCCAATAATGTAGAATACGCATTTATCGTATTCTTCAGCATCTTAGTCACCTCCCGTCTGCCCATCGACCTATAGATAACACATCTCGCTTAAAATCCAACTATGTCCCCATCACCTCCAGACACTTCCTATCAGAGGTGGAACCCAAGGGTCTCATCCTAATTCACAACAATATTAGGCACAACCTTGTGCCAGTTCATTTTCTCTATCCAATAAAATGTTGGGCATACTGCCCGTTAGTATAGCTCACCCTAAATGAATAACATTTATTCCATTTCAGTCAATTCATTCCATTACCTAAAGGAAATCCTGAATCCTCCACTATTTTGATAACCCAATAATAAACTTTATCAGTCTCCGTACCTATTCCGTCACTGGAATTATCAATCTATTAAAACAAATTGTTTGATAATCTCGCACCAACCATTTTCGTCTATGTATGGTAAACCTGAAGAAAACATCACTATGTCTCACTCAATACCAATCCACATGCTCAACATTTCACAACACGTGTCACATCTCACTCCCCTTTTCAAGGATATACCAAAACCATGCCCCGTGCGTCTCCTCCAAATTTACGCAGTTCCTGGGCTCATTCTCATTTGGTATAAACCAACATCTTATATATGCGCAAGACATTCTAGGTGTTTGAATAAGTAAGACTCCTATCTACTTTACAAACTTGTGGGGGGGATCCCTTGTCAAGAGATATATTTAACATGTGCCTCTATCGTCTTTCAACCCACCTCCATTGACATACACATAGTGGGACTATCTATTTTTCTCAAACGAAGTTCAATCCATCTTACCATTCCACTTATGTTTCTAACTTTCCCACATGCATTCATTCAACACATTTATTTCAACTCCCCTTACCCTGGATGATTTTGAAAGTCAAACTAACCAAGGCATCCATACACCCTATATCCTGTGCACTCCCTCACAATCATCATTAATGCCTCATTCTTAACATACTTATCTGAGGCTCGTCCCTGCACTATCGATGTAGCTATAAAGTAAGGCTATACTCAGTTTCCCTACTAACCATGATTTATTTCTCCTCGCGACTACCCCACCTATTAACTAGTGGTGCAAAATTTCCCCAGTGCTTTCTACACAACACTATCGTCTCCTATGGCCGCATATAGTATCAGAGCTCTTAGCTCACAGTGTTTTCACTACACATTCAATGATTAGCCTTCAGAACTACTTCCCTAGCATTCCACAACGTCTCGCCTCTCTCAATATTTAAAAGGGTTAATGCATAGAACATCCCGTAAACCAAACTTAAACAAAAGACTCCTCCGTTGTACCAACACCTAGAATTATCGATCATTGAGTTTTGTAGGACCAAAGCATATAATCGAGATACCCAAAATCCTATCCCCCAATGTATAAGTCTAACCCACAACTCCTATATCACTAAAAGGGTCACACAACATTGTTCTCGCACTATCACTAAGTCCTCAATGCTAAATTCATAACGAGCTAAGTCTCACCGCTCGATACTAATCTCGATATACCCTTAACCACATCAGTAAAAGTCCATACGCACTGGGATCAAATAAAACAATTCAAATATACAATCCATAGTCTCTTTCTACAATCTAATATATGTGCGGATTGACCCTCTTTTAGGTGAAACCTCGTAAAAATAACACATCATGCCCTAGAACAATGAACACGATAGCCTCACTGTAACCGCCCACTATTGCTCAACCGTCAATAACCACCATGCCAAGGATAATAATATGCTCTATCCTCATAAATCTTAAAAGTATAAAAACTATCACACGATATAAACATCCTCTAAGTGTCCCTACCCACTCCCCTATAGGGGCACCAAAGAGACCCGCTACCCAACGATAACTATATGCATAATAATAAGGATGATACTTCCAACGCACCCACTAAACTTGACTCACCCACAAATTTTAGTCTTAATAATCATATATTGTGATGCACCCACTTCATTAGAAAATTTCCCCATACTCATAAGGATAAAAAAAATTACCTTTAATTGCTAACTGCCTTACCTGGTCCACCACTTCCTAAAAGTGATTCTCGCATCGGAACTGACCTAAGAATTTTTTTAATGGTTGTACCTCTTGGATACCATCCTGTAGTTTCACTCTGCCTCGCTTTTGGCAATCCCTCTTTATATGGTTTGTATCCCCACAAGTCAAATAACGAATAAATTTTTTCCTGCCTCTGGCCCTATCAAAATTCCCGGGCACTCAGTCGGAATTCCCTTAATCTAAATCTCTTAAACAAGTCCCTCTATTTGTTATTCTCCCAGGTGGTTCCCCACTAGAAGTAATTACATTCATTCATTCTCTGATGACTATACTCCCCAACCTCTTAGCTCCCTTGACATGGAAGCATTGATACTACCCTCTCAAAAGTATGACATTACCATAAGTCGGCCAAGATGAATTTCCCCCTCAATGCTGACGTATCCTACCCATGAGTCCATCATCGACTTAAAGGCCCTTTTTATCCTCGGTATCTACCTCGTCGGGTAAGAATTTCGCAAAATAAGAAAATTCTCCCTCATGTTCGACCACTATCCAGCCCTCTTGCAGTAAGTACTAAAATTTCATTCACATCGCTGTTTAAACAACTAATGAAAGGATTTAGGATCAAACCACTCCTCAAATTACTCAATATTCATGGTATTTCTCCTCGGATGTGGTGACTGGATCCCATAACTACAACGCTTCTTCTATGAGCTAAAAAAATTTCCCAAAATTTAAATCCTAAGTGTCAGTACACTCCTCCATACGCAATTGCCTTTGGATGATCTCCTTCAATTTACCAATCACTCTTCTACAATTTCCCTTAACTCTTATGGATGGCCCTTCTGAAAGCCCCCTATGACTCTCTCCCTCACCAACTATAGTGGGTGAGTCTAAATTTGTTCTAATGTTTACTATGGTAGTACTTATAGAAATTACTGCGCCCTAGCGGTTATCACAGAGTCAACTGCCTAAACAATAGTAGTAGTGACTTCTACCACGATCACCATTCCCAAAATCCTCAACGACTTCAGTTGAGCCTCTCCTCCTCTAATACTCTTAATGACCCTCCTTGTTCGTCCTATATTGTTCGATGTACGAAGCCTAAGCGAACTCGTATATGATTCACATCATCTACTCACTGGTAGGAGAACGTAAGTCACATTATGAATCAACAATGCTAGACATAGGGCTCTATACCAAAGAAAAGAAACACTAAAAATGTAGTCAGTCCACATAGATCGTAAGGATTATTGAATGTGATATTCTGATACCATCTATGACACCCACATATTTTAATTACGGGTGATCAGTCCTTTACCAAAATAAATAAGAATCTCATTTGGTTCATTCTTAGCATCACTGCTGAAAACTTTTTAAATTACTAACCACCTATGTGAAATAAGTCGGTGTCAAATTTTATCTTTTTATTAAACAACTACAACTACAACCACAATAATTAATGGGACTAAATTAATATTGTAGGCCCTTATTTATTTCGAATGTGTTTTAAGGATGTCAACCAACTTTCGTTTTGAAAACCCTTTTTCAAATTTTAAACTGCACCAAGTGTGTGAACCAATTTTAGTTAGACCCAATTTTATCTTGTTTAATCCTAAATATGCATTTAGGTGATTAACGAAAGTGAAATAAATAAGTTCACAAAGGCGACACCAGATGTATGAGGAAACAACTAAGGGAAAAAACATCGAATGACCCAAGCCACACAATCACTATGATGTGGTATTACAATGTACTGAAAATATACATACTCAAAGACTCGATCTCCCATAAGTCTTGACTCTCATCTGATCCTTCAACCACTCCTCCACAGTGCCCACGCAGAAGTCCTTCTACATTTCTCATCCACAACACATGCGTCGACGTATCTTGGCAACGTCTACGATGTTTAACAAACACTCCTTCAATTTTTACCGTAAAACCCAAAGTTGAAATTGATGAACAAACTCCAATGGTGAAACCAAGATCTCTATAGCATAAGAGAACGAAATCTCGGATCTTAAAACTATAGGGATGTTTTTAGACTTTGAAAGCCTTAGAAAACTTATGTAGAAAACATATTGTATGTAAACAGATTTTTTGGTTCTACAACTTACGAAATTCTAAGTGAAACATGCCTCAAATAATAAGCTTGAGTCGGCACATCGTTCCAATGAGACGAGGTTGTCGTTCGAATGAGATCGCAATGTCGTTTGAATGATAAAGCCATGTCATTTAAATGACCTCCACATGTCGTTTGAACGACTGTGAATGTCATTTGAATCATCTAAACAAAAGAGAAGGCTCTATACGACTCTCAACAATCATTATCTCAGAATAAGCGAAGTTAAACTCTTTTAAAAGCATTTTTTTAAATAAAAATATCCTCCTAAAAACATTTTTTGATTCGCGTAAACATTATGCATTCATAGCTGAGAGATCGGAATGCAATGAAGACGTGAAACCTGCACCAAATTAATCGCGGCATGATAAATCTTTGAAGCTTGGCCTCAACATCTTCAATAAACTTTGTCATAGACTTGTGAGATTGTGACAATAAAAAATCTATCGATGACTCAAAAACATTGTTTTTGTTTTAGGAATAAGTCACATACTCACAAAGAACTCAACTGGAAATTCTGTCTTTACAAATCTCCCCCTTCGACTATTTCGGGACAAAACCCAAATAGTGAAATGCCTAAGCCAAGCATCAAGACATATGGCCCCTAAATCCCATCCCATCCCATAAAACCTAAAATAAAAAATTATATGACAAGACTAGTAAATATAGGTCCGGCAAGCATTAGCTGTCTTAATGGGATGCAGACTTGAAATATTGAACCTCTTAAGCATACCTACACACATGAAACTGAAAAATACCCAGTGAACTATGGAGGAATAAATGATATAACCATTATGATACCAGTATGAAATATCATTACCAATTTGTAAAATTAAAGTCAAATCTTTTGTTAAACATTTGAGTGAAATATTTTGATACCAATTGTGAAAAAACATTAGGGTATCAATTTGTGCAAAAATTCTATCCTCATCAAAAAACAACCCCCCCCCCCCCCCTTACATCACATACATCTCTCCCACTTATTGTCTCGAATAGAAAATAAGTGAAAAAGATAAACAAACATCATATCTAGAAAGTGATAATCAATGAAGCATATCTAGATAAACATAAACTGCCAATGAAAAGTAATGATTAAGATGGATCATCAATCTAAGCAGATGTGACTAAATGAGTAAGGCCGTATCAACAAATAACCATGAATATCCTAAACTGCATAAGAACAACCTAGAGGTACCAAAACACTTAAAGTAATATTTATCATATATAAGATAATGATACACATTTATCATACTTAAGATTTAGTTGAAATGCCCACAAATTAAGTAATATTTGTCTTCCCAATTACTACAACCCAAAATATGGTGTAAATTTGTCTAATCACGCGTTCCCCACTACACGGATTGAAACAAAAATCGCATAAACATGTGTGCAACAAAGATGACATTTATATTCAAGTATAACATATATTTTTCACCACTAAACATAATATGTATTTACAAACAAGGGTGAACATACGTAATACAAAAAATAACCACATGATGACGAACACATATCTCAAATGATTAACATCCACTAATAAGCTTTAAATATTAAATCAATCAATATCTTTGTAAGAATATAGTTTACTATAAGGGAAAAAATTTCAACAGAGTCAGTTTATATGTATATTGGCTTGATTCGATTTGGAAAAAATCCTTTGAGTAATAAGTTAGTACTTGAGTTTGTTTATCCTTCAAGCCTATGGTTCGATTGATTAAAGACTATAGTGACCAAGTTAAAGCATCTACATCATCATGCATTATTTCACACCATATTTTATCTTCAAAGTCTATGAATCTCTTGAGTTATGGATGCATATTATTTTTTTATCCTTGGATATTTCATTTTGGTGTTTATTTTAACTTTTTTGAGGTAATTTTCGTAAAAAGTTTTTAAAGATTTTGTGACTTATTATAAAGTCATTCGAATGTAATTTTTTCCCCGTTCAAACGAGTTTCAGAAAGTTATTAAAAAAAATTATGTTAGTTCAAATAGATGAGGTTTTCATGCAAACGAGGTTCAAATGAGAATCGAATTATATTTTTCTTCTTTATAGAGGAATCTCATTCTAAGGTTGTTTCATCTCTCTTCAAACGAGTTTAGATTGTTCGTTCGAACAAGATTGTTTTCTTTCAAATGATATTGCATAACTCCTTTAAATAATCCTGGTATTTTTGTTCGAATCAATTAACTCATTTTTATGTTGCCTAATTTTTCATGCTTTCTATATAAAAGAGTGTTGGAAAGTTATTTCATTAAGAGGTCTTTGTGAAATGTTTTTCCAAAAACATATCTTGTAACTCCAAATTGGAGTTTACATCCAAACCATTTGACATCCATTTTTATTTATATATGCTTGTTTAAGATCTCCCATTAGGCACCAAAGTTTGTTTACTCATCATCTTTGTTCAGTATTGTTTCGAGAAATGGGTTCCGTAATTATTATGGTTTAACACGATAGACTATGTGTTTGTGACAGTTTGATAAGTTGCGATCAGTGGATAGCGAGGAATGTGAGGATCACACGTGGTAGTATGTTGGTGGATTCTAGAATGCTATTTTGTAGAAGGTCGAGGAACCAAAAAGGATCATGGCTTGAAGGATTTGGTTATATAAGTCATTTTTCGTCCTTGTGTAATTCCTTATAATAGTGAATTTATGTGGCTGGGTCATTCAAGGTTTTTCCCATGTTGGTTTTCCTCATACAACGAGAGATGTATGATTACTTGAATTTTATATTGTTATACTCACCTAGATTCCTGATTAGGGAAAGATAAAATTAGGTAAAATTTCTTAAACAGTATTCGATTTAATTAGTGCATGTTTTAATTGGGTTAAATTGTTTAATTAACTTAATTTGAAAAGTTAAAAATTAGTGTGTGTGTGTGTGTGCGCGTGTGTGTCTGAAAATACATATATACCCTTAGCACTTTCAAATTGGTATGAGGGAAGGTGTCTATAAGTTGTTTATCCATGAATCCGAGAGGTTTATATATGGAGGTTCTGTTATTTTTTAGGCCATATTTATTTTACGGGTCTAATAACGTATACTAAAAAGCGCGTGTGAAATCATCACTTAAGTCTATCGATGAGAGGATATGATTAGATGTAGTAAAGGTGTAGATTCCACCCACAACTCTTGTAGGTGAACTTTGGGTCCCTAACCCCAATGAGAGTTGGAATGAGGATGAGCAAAAGTTGTGTAAATACAATTCACGTGGTCTGAGTGATTTGTTCTATGAGGTCACATCTGAGGAGTTACATTAGATTATGATATGTGAAACGTCCAAAGAGGCTTGAAACATACAACAACTTAACCATGAGGGAACCAGTGCTGTTAAATCTTTCAAACTTCGAAACCCCACCACTAAGTATGAAACCATTAGGATGGATGATAGTGAAACCTTCGATGAGTTCATATTATAGACTCTTCTTTTAACTTATGAGAGAGATTACTCGACACCAAGGTTGTGAAGAATATCTTAAGGTCCATACCTGAATGATTTAATCCTAAAGTTACTCTTTTTAACTCCTTGGGAACTGTGGATTCAATGAAACTCGAAGAGCTTATTAGTGACATTTAGAATTATAAACTCGACATGTTTCCTTCCAAAAAGAGAAAGAAAGACAAGGGCATTACATTGAAATCCCAAAAGGAGGAAACACTAGTTTTTGAAGATGAGTCTAACATTATATTCTGATGATATGGACATATTTGATAAGAAGATTAAGAAACAAAAAGATAAAAATTAATAAAAAAAAAATTGAGAAGAAAAAGTTTAACAAGGTTAAAGAAAGTACCAATCAATCATAATAAAAAATCATAAAGGGATTAATCGGATAGATTATTTAGGTGTGAGGGTTATGTCCATAGGACAGTTGAGTGTCCCACTAAGTGAAGGAAGGAAGGAAAGAAGCCTAAAGAATGAAATGTAATCCTTAGTGATAGTGAATTGTAAGAACTTGATTCCCCATTGGGCCTAACGACACCGTATTCATCATCAGTCATTTGAGCCTAAACGAAAGTCTTTGGATAAAGATAATTATGTGTATGAAAATTATAAGGCCAAGCAATGTGAATCCTAAGTGAGTGAAGAAGAAGAAGATGAGGAGAGTAGGTTTTAAGTTACCTTTCGAGAGTTATACACCGAGTTATTCAAGTTGAAAAAGGAAAACTTAAAGTGGGAAGTTAAGTATAAAGAACGTGTCATCGGTAATGGTGATCCAAAATTGATTGAGGATTTAAGGGCACGTAATACGATTCATAGGTAAAATCTCGCACTCGTTGAGGGGGAGAGAGCTAACCTTCAAGGATTAATGGATATTTTGAAGGAGCCCCTAGTTCTTTATGGGTCTCGTCGTTTCCATGAGTCTAAGATTCAGGAGTTATAAGAGAAATTACCAGACTAGAGTTACGTCATATTTGATTTAAAATATAATTAAAAAAGGTGGATAAGATGTTAGGCACCGTCCAAAAAATAACAAAAGATTTTATTTATTTTTTGAGTTGTTTTTTAAATTGGTGTCTTTTAAAAAAAATATTTCAAAACTAAATTTTTCATGTGTATATCGATGTGTTTGAATCTGTTTTGTGTATTTTGGTTTTACACATGTTGTGTGGCATATCGATGTGTTTGAATCTCGTTTTTCCATTTTACATGTGGCTAGGACATTTGATTATGATTTTCAATTCTTAATATTGTTCTTAGTAATGCTTGCATGAAGTTGTTCGAACTTGATTTTCTTAATTGATTCACTTTTCCTATGCCTCCACACACACCTTCACGAGCTTTTTTTGATTTTGACTGCCTCTGTTCAATGAGCTAAGTGAGGTGTTCTCCTATCAATCTTTTCATATATATATATATATATATATATATATATATATATATATATATATATATATATATTTATTTATTTTATGAGATTTTTACATGCAATAACCATTGTCTAATAGTTTGTTTTATTTGGAAAAAAATATGAGGGTACAATGGAAAAGGGCTAAGAATGGAGTAAGTCTCCTTTTCATGAAAGTTCACCATTGGTAAGATCTTAAAAGAAAAGAGAGAGAAAGGAAAAAAACTCCAAGGGAAAATTTTAATTGATGTTTCAAATTTTATATCTTTAGGGTGATACATGTTTTTTAGGGTGTTTAGTTGACGATCAATGGGTTTGCACAATGAGTCCTCATTATGCTTATATATTTGGCTCCATTTATCCTAGAATCATTAATACTTTCTAGGATAGTGTGGATCGTGTGAGTATATCCATTATGTGTTCATTATTTATCACTTGAGGCTAAACTGATGTTTGAAAAGTTAATGCAGTCAAATATAACTCCTTGAAAATATTTTGAGTGATTGGGTCATATTTTTTTTGTTTTTAGTTCACACCCCTTCACTCCATATCGCATTATTATTTAGAAACATTGATGCCATTCAAGTGTGAAAAGCTTATGTATTTTTTATTTTTTGTGTTATGTTTATACCTATATATTTATGTGCATCATTGGTATTCTTTTCACAAGTAAAGTATATAAAAATAAACCGCTTAAGGGGGAGGAATACCACATACAAGAGATAACAAGGGTTTATCCAAAGACCGAAACAAAAAAATGATGGGGGGATAAAAACCCTTCCAACCTCCCCATAAGACTAGAGTTTACCTAAGAAACCAATAATCGGTTCCTCATCCCCAAATAACCAAAAAGTCTAGCAAACACTATAGTGAGGAGTGTGAATCATCCTTTTACCTCGCATGAAAAGAGCTCAAAAGATTATAATGAAGTCTAGCAGGCTCAATCTCTTCACCCTTTAAGAACCTCTTATTCATCTCAATCCAAGTCGTCCAAAAATGCACAAATGAGCCATTCTCCATAAGGACGTCATCTCCCTCCCACACTCTATAACCCAAAGATGACATATACTCTCTCATAGACTTAGAAAATGCCCATATCACCATGAATATGGAGAAAATGATCTCCCCTAATCACCCTAATAACCCAACATCTCAATAGCATATGATTTTCCATCTTATTTGCCTCATTGCACATCCAACACCTACTTACCAAGCACCTTCCTATCTTAATAATCCCATCCAACATCTTGATTGTCTGTTTCATTGTTGTCCATGCGAAAAAGGCACTTTTTGGGGAGCTTGCATAAGCCAAATGCTTTCTTAAGGTAAATTCACCCCATCCCTGCCTATAACCTCTTCATAATACGATCGCATTAAGAAAACCCCTTTCTTACTACCCCTACACCGTATGCAATCCTCACCCTTGAGGAAATTACCTCCCACCCAACGAATTAAATATCTTATCTGCCTCCTGTAACTCACAATCACTGATTCTCCTTCTAACCCTAGGATTCCACCTCTTCCTTCTCCATGACTCTAAATATGTCTCACCACGAATTCTTCCCCCTCACTTTAATGCCGAATAATCGTCGGAACATAACCACTAGAAAACTGCCACTCCCATATATGTCTCCCCAAAATGTAACCTTCTTCCCATTCTATATACGTAAGGAAGTTAGACTAAGAAAATCCCTCCACTCCCCGCAATCTGTTTCCATAACCTGAACATGTGTGGTAATCTCATTTAACCCAACCCCCACCCATTATGACCTAGCCCAAACCTCGCTACTACCACCTTTCTTCATAACCTGTCTTTCTTAACTGAGAACCTCCATAATTTCACATCCTCCTAACTCACCAACTATGCTTGAATCCATATTCATTCCTTCTCCATAAGAAGTTCCTCCTCAATATGTCTAGCGACCCACGAACGGAGATCGATAATGGAAGAATAGATAGGTAATAATCTAGTATACTAGAAATGGTACTCTTAATTAATGACCATCTCACCCCTTTAGATAAATAACTCTTCTTCCAACTGCTAACCTCCTCTTCACCCCCTCAATAATTGGATATCAGATGACCTTGGATTTGAACGAAGCACCTAACGGGAGGCCAAATAAGTGAATAATAGAGAACCCATTCTACACTCAACCATCTCATCCATAGCATTAACCGCCACACCCCCTATACCAAAATTATCTCACACTTGACCATATTGATATGCAAGACTCAAACTGCGTCAAAACTCATTGATGATACTTGATATCATCCAGAGATAGATTCAACATAGTTTATAGGTTTGTACATCATTGATAAGATAAGACAGTAAAATAATATGTAGAGAGGATGAGAGATAAATAAGAGACATGGATGTAAGTGGTTCGTCCTTGGCCTATGTCCATTGACAAAGAGTAAAATCACTTTCACTAAGTATGGAGGCTAGAAGCCATTAAGCATATGTATAGTCTTTTTTGTACTTTCTCTCTCTCTCGACACAATGTATCGTAATAGAGTTCTAACGGATTGATCCTTGTAAAACAAGATGGTGAGATCCTTTTATAGCATTGGGGGTGCGCAATATCACCCCTAGCATGCAATTTGTGTGTAGTGAGATCCAACAGCCAATAAAGACGTGGAAGTTTTATAATAAGGTGATAAATTCATCATGGTCAAATATCCCCTTCACATGTTGGTTGAAACGTTTTAACGACGTGCGCTAAGAATATCCTTGTGACGTATTCGATGCACGTATACTGTGTCTGAGGTGAAGAATCTCGGCTAGCCGAGACTGGCAAAGCATTGATACTTGAGCATGGAGTTAAGACAAAGCTAACTCCATTTCTAACACGTATAGGTGATGGTGAATTCGTGGACTCATAGAACAGTCTGATGCCAATATTATTGAGTCGAGACTTCTGGGTCGACATTTTACATCTATCATTTACAAAGTTGACAGTATGATTAATAATTGATGAAGGTAGTCATGGGATGAGATAACCTCGGAAGGCGAGACTATTAAGCATTACTTAGTTGATAAGAATTAATGGACTATGGTGAGTCTGAGGCATTCTATGAGGGGACATGTTATCATAGGGGGTCGCGTCTAGTCGAAACCATACTTGTGTATATTAATCACCCCTAGACCTCAATATCCAATGTCAATGGGAGGCTGAGGTGTAAGTTTTTCATGGAACATGAGTGGTTGGATGTCACCTCAATGTCAGAGCATCTCTTATTGATGGTAGTGGGAAAGTGATACGTCATTTAAATGCCACAAGGTGAACTTCTGTCAACGGGTGTATGTCTTAGTGTGTGCCCCAAGTGGTTGCTCTGCAACATGTCACTTCGAGTTACATGCCATAGTGATGACTAGGTTTTTGCATCCATGCCAGGCTTTTTAAAAATTAGCCTAAGACCTTCACACTTCTCTTTTTACTCTCACTTTGAATAGTATTTTACCTCGAACTCTTGCTCTCTCTTTTCTCTCTATATGTTTTTTTTGTTTCGACTATCGTTATGTACTATTTTTCGTGTTTTCTTTCTTCCTTCGATCTTCATCTTCTTTTCAGGTACTGTTCTTCCCTACCATTTTTAATTTTTCACTTTGCATTTTATAGATTTCATTTTTTTGGCAATTTCTTGTGAACCATTTTTTTTGCCACCATTTTAAGTGGTGCATAGTTTGAATTAAGGCATTTAAAGGGGGAATTAGGGTTTAAGTAGTGTTTTAGGATCAATATTTACATAATTTTGGATTTTTTGGGTTTAGGATAGGTTTTTCGGTGACTTCTCTAATTGAAGCTCACCGGAGTTGTTCTTGGTGTTCTTGAATGATTTATTTCAAGGACCTTTCAAATACTTTTATTTTATCTTTATTCAACACTAGTCAAAACTTTATACCTATATTTTCATGTACCGTAAACTTTTTCAATTGGGTGAAGAATTTCCTTATCTTCATGAGCTTATTTGGTGAGAGATCAATAGAGTGAGGCCGATGCTAAAAGTAAAGTTCAAGCTGAGACTCAAATTCCTCTCACCCCCGTTGCATTATCTTTAGTTCGATATCCACCACTTCTTACTTACCCAGCTTTAGCCGAGTTTGGAGTTTTTATTTCCAGTAGTAGTCATACTATGTCAGTTTCGTCTTCTAAGGGCTCCCTATCCTCTCCTTCTTCTAAGGATCATAGCCCATCTCATGTTGCAAACCCTCGCACGAGATGAGAGTAATCAAAACCCAACTCCCTTAAAGTGTTCATAATAGTCCACGTTAACCGTCTAGATGAGGATGATACATCCGAGTCCAGTAGTTGTGGCCATGATAAAACCTATGCTCATCAAGAGGGGAACCCTGAGCCCTGTCATCTATGATATTTATGAAGATGATACAAAAGTTAAAGTTTCTATTAATGTTACCCTAAATGGTAATTCCAATCTCGATCGTGACTCAGGCTGAGTTAAGAACTCGGGATCCTTGTGACAAAGTCCCTATCATTGAGGAGGATGAATAAAAAGAATATAAAAGATTCCTAGACACAAGTTTGGCCTCTTCTAATCCCAACGATGTTCACGAGACCAACCTTATAATTTGGAGACACCTCTATGACGTCAAGTCTTCTATTAATATGAGGGTTTCCTCAGAGGACGAACGTTCCTTCGACAAGAAGTTTAAGGGATAAGTTACTGTCTGCAAACAGATGTTCAAGGTTGGCGTTCGTCTTCGTATTCACTCGTCCATCCAAGGCAACTTTGCCTCTATCATCCTGTCTCCTTCCTAACTCACACCGAATTCCTAAAGGACCCTTATTGAAGTTTCCCAAGTATGGAGGATTTCTTATGATAAGGACATCCCATTTGATTTTTTTGGGACTATTATACAGTGTCTACGACAAAATTTACCCCCTATTAATATAACTTTGTGGCTCATCGCTCTGATCAAGCGCTCATCCATACTAACCAAATGTCCAACTCTGATTGGAAGACCCGTTATTTCTTTATGTTTGGGGACTGGGCATTTTATCGTAGCGTCTCATCTTTTATTGACAAATCAAGGGTCCCATATAATGGGATGGTGCCCTAATATGGGCCAAAATTGATCCCGATCTCAGCACCAAGATGAGAAAAAACATAGACCAATTGCATGGTAAAGTAAATGAGGGAGGGCTCGTAGTTTTTGAGGATTTAATGGATCATTAACTTCTTGAGTGGACTAGGATGGGGGTGGATCCCCTTACTGAAATTCATAAGAAACTTGCTTTAATTAATTTTTTTAACTTTAGAGTCGTTTGATTTTTCTCTAACTTTAAACAGGCCGATATTAATTCATGTGTTATTTTTTATAAATCATCCAGAAGGAATGCCTGACGTAGTGTGAGATATGGCTTCCTCAATTACTAATAACTTATCATCTCGTCTTTAGGGAAAATCATCCTTAACAACAGTAGGGCCCCAAGTTATCAAGGGGTCAAAAAGAGGAATGAAATTCCCAAGGGTACCACTGCTAACCCTCCTCCCCAAAAGAAGAAGAAAGACACCCTGAGAGTTGGCCAATGATCCCCTTTTAGCCCATAAGAGATCAAGCCTTGGTTGTTAATGTAAGGACAAAAATTTCCAATTGAGTCCTCTTATAGTTTTGGCTTAATTTCGGACAAAAACATTTATTCATAGGATTTTATTTAATTGTAATATTCTAGACCTATGAAGTGTTTGTTGAAGACGTAGCGGCAAAGAGTATAAAGCATCATCAACATGCTGTAGTTTATGTGCCTCGTTTGTACGTCATCAACTTAGGTTCCATGCTCCCAAGGTATGAATGTATTTATATGTATATAGGAGCTTGGAACAATTTGTATTGGGTGTTAGGTGAATTAAAACTGCATTTTATTTTTCAGAAAGAATCAATTAGAAACTTAAAAAATAAGTATATAAAAGTTTATAAAAGTTTCTGGGCCAAAATCGAATTTTTCAATCTTTCTGTTTGTTCGTTTGAAATGTCGTTCGAACGAGTTTTTTCGTTCGAACCAGATTTCATTCGAACGAGTTTTGTCGTTCGAACCAGGTTCGTTCGGACGAGTTTGCCAACGACCCTAATCTGGACAGTCGTTCGATATGTCATTCGAACGAAGGTTCGTTCTAACGAGGTATCTAACGAACCTCTAACGAGCCCAGGCTGGTCACTCGTTAGAAGTCTCGTTCGAACGAGAATCACGTTCGTTCGAACGAACTTCCAGCGGGAACAGTTATTTGGCAAATTTTTGCAGTTTTTCCCCACTCCTCCACTTGGTTTTCAACCAACATTTTTTATACTTTATTATGTGCGGGAAACACATTTTCCAAGACAACTTTTCCATTCCATATCCATCTCTTAGAGAGAGTTGGAGAGCAAATTTATTTAGGGAAAATGTTCAAGTTTTGAGTGTTAATTTTTTAATGGAAAATTCATACACACTCTAGTTTACACCCATGGTTGTTTATTCCAAGTTCTATATATACATATCCTTACTTGGAGTTTTTGGCACCGATTTTCTCTACCGAATTCAAGAGACGTTTCGGGTTTGCTTCTACACCCCATCACAAAGAAGACCTTTGTTGAGATTCTACCCATTTGGAGAAAGGCTCCATGTTCGGGTGACGGTGACCGTTTAAAGTCCTATCGGTGTATTCCGAGACCACGGTGGAGCTCCGTTGGTTATCCGCTAATTGGAGGTTGATACAAGAAGGAGCATCACGGCTTGAGAGGGTTCGAGTTTAGGAAGTAAGTCTTTTGTCTTGTATTTTGTAATACCATTTTTAGTGGATTTGAGGCTAGGGCCATCCCGAGGTTTTTTCCCGTTAGTGGGTTTTTCCTCGTACATCGCGGTGTAGTGTGACTGTTTATTTTATCTTGCACAAATTTTAGAACGCATGCTTTAGGTTTAATTCAAGATAAAATTTGGTTTTACAATCACACGCATTTAATTTGGGACTTAAATTAAATATTGGGTTAATTTGGTTTATTCAAGTCATTTGCTAATATTGGTGTCGCCTAACTTTGTTTAAATGAATAATCATGACTTAGGCAAATTCTAGGACTTGAATTATGTTGTTTTAATTTGTTTCTTATGATATTAAAACCCGACCTTGTTGTTTTGTTGAACCACCATCACTTAATATACGCTTCCGCATTTATTTATTTAAAAGGAAATTAAATATTTTTAATTGGTATTATTATTAATCACCGGGGATTCAACTGTGGTCTTTCAAATTGGTATCAGAGACAAAAACGATAATTTATTTCGTTAAGATCCTTTAATTTTTGGCTAAAATGGATTTTTCCCCATTTTCAAAATTTCCTATTTTTGATGGTTCAAACTACGCGTATTGGAAAGCGTGAATGAAATCGGCACTTAAATCTATCGATGAACGTGTTTGGATGTCTGTTGTTAACGGTTGGACCCCACCAACACATTTAATTGAAAATGTACATGTTCCCAAACCCGTTGATAGATGGACTGAAAATGAGTTTAAGCTAGCAAACTTTAATTCCCGAGGCTTAAATGCCTTGTTTAGCGTTGTCGCACTGGATGAATTCCGGCGTATTATGACGTGTGAAACCGCTAAAGAAACTTGGGACATTTTACAATTAACTCATGAAGGAACGAGTGTGGTTAAAGCTTCTAAACTCCAAAACCTCACTACTCAATTTGAAACTATCAAAATGGATGAAAAAGAAACTTTTGATAAATTCTATGCTAGACTGTCTGATATTGTTAATTCATCCTTTAACTTGGGAGAGAAAATACTTGACGATCGTGTTGTAAAGAAAATTTTGAGGTTACTACCCGATAGATTTATTCCAAAGGTGACCGTTTTAAATTCTTTACCCACTTTAGCCTCTACGAAATTAGAAGAGCTTGTAGGTGATTTACAAACCTATGAACTAGATATGTTTCCCTCTAAAACTGAAAAGAAAATTGAAAAGGGCGTTGCTTTAAAAGCCCGCAAAGAGGTTAAACAAGTAGTAGAGAGCGATAGTGATAGTGACTCGGAAGATATGGCTTTGTTTGCTCGTAAATTTAGAAAATTTCTTAAATTTAACAAAGATAAAGTTAAAAATGATTTTAAGAAATTTGAATCTTCTAAAATGATAAAAACGAGAAGATTTCTAAAGCCGATAAGATCCCTAAACCTAGTAATGAAAATATTGATAGGGACGAGTCTAATAAATGTTTTGGTTGTGAAGGTTATGGCCATAGGGCTTTTGAGTGCCCCACTAAACTAAGGAAAGAGGGTAAATGACCCGTTTCATATAATGCGACCCTTAGTGATAGTGATAAGGAAGAGAAGCCCGATTCCCCCACTAAGAAAAAATTTGTGGCTTTTATGGCTAGACATGTAAGTGATAATGAGAACTCATCGGATGATGAAATTATAGCACATGCCACTTCCAAGGTCATTGTACATGATTCTCTTATTTTTGATGATAGTGAGAGTGAAGAAGAAAGAGAAAGTGAAAATGAAGATGAGGTTGATATGAGTGAACTTCAAAATGCTTTTCATGAATTATATAAAGAATCTATTAAATTGAAAAGAGCTAATTTGAAGTTAGAAGCGAGTTTAAGAGAGAGTGTCAAGGTCACTGATGAAAGTGCCTTAATAGAAGACCTTAGGACACATGTGAGGACTCTTCAAGAGAAGCTTGAATATGTAGAAGGCGAGAGAGATAGCCTTAGGGGTTTAATGGAATCCTTGAAAAAGGAGCTTCTTCCTTTTGAAGAGCGTAATTCTTTACTAGAATCTAACATTGTTGAATTGGAAAATAAATTAAAAGATTCTAGTAATGTCAAATTTGATTTGGAGTGTCGTTTGAAAAAACTAGATAAAATGTTAGGAACGGTCCAAATTAAAAATGCCACTTTTGGTTTAGGCTTCAATTCTTGTAATGATTTTAACCCTAAAGTCAAAACCAATGTTTTAGGAGAATCTTATAGGAATGCATTTAATGATCACTCCTTAGATAAATCTTTTCGACATGCTCTTACTTGTACACATTGTGGTCGACAAGGTCATCTTAGGAAATTTTGCTTAGATCTTAAACGAATTCCTAGAAAATCCCGTAGTAAAGTAACCACGATAGCTAATGTTTCTACACCCCAAGATAGTAATTCTTCATTAATTTGGGTTAGGAAATCCGACTTGGTTGCCTTACAAAATAGGGATTTTGATTCTCATTTACTTACACATGCCTCCTCCCTTGCTAAATCTAAAGGATAAATGTGTTAGTGATTGCATACTTTAGCGTTTGTACTTCATGCTATATTCATATGCTAAATGTATGCTTGTTTAGTCATTTTCTAGTCATTGCCTTATTTCATATCACATGCTAGAAACTATGACTTGTTTATCTTTTTGTATTATATTTTGTGTTTGAATTGACTGCATAATATAAAAAGATTTTTTGTTCATCATTTGTGTTTTATTTATTTCATTTAAGCTTAATGAAAAATACAAATGATCTTTGTTTGTCCTTTTGAGTAAATATTTATTTTTGACATATGTTAAAAACTCAAAAAGATTTTGTTTTGTGTGTATTTTTGTTTGACACACTTTATGTGGCATATATTTGTGTTTGAATCCTATCGTTTACGCTTCCATGTGGCTAGAACTTTTGGTTTAGATTTTCAATCCTTAAAATGTTCTTTACCATGTTTTATATGGAGTAGTTGGATTTTGTATTGTTTAAATGGATTCTATTTCTATATGCCTCTATTCACACATGCAGGAGCTCTTTTGAAATCTTAATATCACATGTTATATTTGAGCTTTTTGAGGTGTTCTCCTATCAATCTAGTCATCTACATATCTATGACCTAGGAGGACTAGTGCATGTCAAAATCCGTTGCATGTGAGATTTGTGCGAAAAATGAAAACATGATCAATAAATATATGCACGGGGAAGGGTTCCAAAAGGATGAATTAAATCCTTTGCGATTGTAAGCCACCGTTGATTGGATCTAAAAGAAATACGTGATCCAAAGGCCTAAAAACAGAATATTTGGCATTTAAAAGAAAGCAATTGCCAAGGCCTATGTTTGTTTGATATATTCATTCATAAACAAAATAATATATATGCTCATTGAGGGAGAATTTGATGGTATATCAACGGTTTGCAGAATGTCCGTTTATCCTAGTTGTCTTTAATGTCATGACTCTATTTGGTTTGTAGAACCATCATCATGCTAGGCTTGTATGCATTGTGTATGTTTGTTCATTGATTTTAATCTTTATATTGTCACAAGAGGTTATATTTAACTGTGATGAAGTTTGCAATCAAATGAGATCTTCGTGAACGTTTCTTAAGTGTTTGGGTCTAAATTTAATTGTTGCTTGTTCACACCCCTACACTTCCGTTTCCATATGACACATTTTTACCATACGAGTGTGCAAACTTATTGTATTTTGTGTCATGTGTGTGTTTATATCTATATATATATGCAAGTGGTTCATTGATATATTTCTAGTATATATATATATGATATTTGTTTGTCTTTACCTTGTTTTTTTTAATTGCCCATATCCTTTCATGTCTTATCACTTTAAGCCTTCACTTGTTGTTTCTTGGTTCTTTATCCTTTGCCTATTCCCGAACAAAAAGGGGGAGAATGATGATAGGGGGAGAAATGGTATCTAATCCTATTATTATCGTATCTTCGTTTGGGGGAGATTTATCTTAGGGGGAGACGTCTTTCTAAGTAGGTCATGTGTTTAAAGGGAGAATTAATTTAGGGGGAGTAATTAATTAAAAATTGCATTTAATATTTTGATATTCCCTATGCATTTGATGAGTTTGCTTAAGTGTGCAGGAATTATTCTATAGCGGCATCTTTCTATGGCAAAGAGTTTAATCCTTGGGTTGAGTCAAGATTGGGCGGGTTATGTTTTGAGTCTAGTAGAGCTTGACGGCCCTTTAGGATTTTTGTTTGGTTTTTGTCCCGAAATAGCCAAAGGGGGAGATTTGTAAGGACACAAATTTCCAATTGAGTCCTCTTATAGTTTTGGCTCAATTCTGGACAAAAACATTTATTCATAGGATTTTATTTAATTGTAATATTCTAGACCTATGAAGTGTTTGTTGAAGACGTAGCGACAAAGAGTATAAAGAATCATCAACATGCTGTAGTTTATGTGCCTCGTTTGTACGTCATCAACTTATGTTCCATGCTCCCAAGGTATGAATGTATTTATATGTATATAGGAGCTTGGAACAATTTGTATTGGGTGTTAGGTGAATTAAAACTGCATTTTATTTTTCAGAAAGAATCAATTAGAAACTTAAAAAATAAGTATATAAAAGTTTATAAAAGTTTCTGGGCCAAAATCGAATTTTTCAATCTTTCTGTTTGTTCGTTCGAACGAGTTTGCCAACGACCCTAATCTGGATAGTCGTTCGATATGTCGTTCGAACGAAGGTTCGTTCTAACGAGGTATCTAACGAACCTCTAACGAGCCCAGGCTGGTCATTCGTTAGAAGTCTCGTTCGAACGAGAATCACGTTCGTTCGAACGAACTTCCAGCGGGAACAGTTATTTGGCAGTTTTTTGCAGTTTTTCCCCACTCCTCCACTTGGTTTTCAACCAACATTTTTTATACTTTATTATGTGCGGGAACAACATTTTCCAAGACAACTTTTCCATTCCATATCCATCTCTTAGAGAGAGTTGGAGAGCAAATTTATTTAGGGAAAATGTTCAAGTTTTGAGTGATAATTTTTTAATGGAAAATTCATACACACTCTAGTTTACACCCATTGTTGTTTATTCCAAGTTCTATATATACATATCCTTACTTGGAGTTTTTGGCACCGATTTTCTCTACCGAATTCAAGAGACGTTTCGGGTTTTCTTCTACACCCCATCACAAAGAAGACCTTTGTTGAGATTCAACCCGTTTGGAGAAAGGCTCCATGTTCGGGTGACGGTGACCGTTTAAAGTCCTATCGGTGTATTCCGAGACCACGGTGGAGCTCCGTTGGTTATCCGCTAATTGGAGGTTGATACAAGAAGTAGAATCACGGCTTGAGAGGGTTCGAGTTTAGGAAGTAAGTCTTTTGTCTTGTATTTTGTAATACCATTTTTAGTGGATTTGAGGCTAGGGCCATCCCGAGGTTTTTTCCCGTTAGTGGGTTTTTCCTCGTACATCGCGGTGTAGTGTGACTGTTTATTTTATCTTGCACAAAATTTAGAACGCATGCTTTAGGTTTAATTCAAGATAAAATTTGGTTTTACAATCACACGCATTTAATTTGGGACTTAAATTAAATATTGGGTTAATTTGGTTTATTCAAGTCATTTGCTAATATTGGTGTCGCCTAACTTTGTTTAAATGAATAATCATGACTTAAGAAAATTATAGGACTTGAATTATGTTGTTTTAATTTGTTTCTTATGATATTAAAACCCGGGCTTGTTGTTTTGTTGAACCACCATCACTTAATATACGCTTCCGCATTTATTTATTTAAAAGGAAATTAAATATTTTTAATTGGTATTATTATTAATCACCGGGGATTCAACTGTGGTCTTTCAGTTAAGCATCCACCCCAACTGGGGATGAATGTCGACTACCTTCTAGGGAGCCAATTGAGGGCTCGAGAGTACATTACCACGATTGTACCTAAATGCGACAATCCCTACTTTGATGCTTAGTACCCCTCTCAAGATTTTTATTTTGCGCTTCACAGGGCTACTGAGGTGAAGGTTTTCTTTTTGATGTGTGATTTGATTTTTCTTATGTTTTATGTCATCTATTCTAACTTGTTCTCTTATATTGATTTTTTTGTATAGATCATCAAAACATTCAACTCTGGACAACTAATTCTGAGAAAAAAGTGAAGGCGACAGAAAATATGCAATATGAGACCAAGAATTTAAAATAGTAGCTTGCCCGTCTAAAGACCAACTATGATACATAGGCCCAAGATAAGAGAACCCATCACAAAGAGAGGATGCGGAATATAAAAACTGACCTCCTCGTGAAGATTGAGAAGTTAGAAAAATATCTCAAATACATGGTAGATACCGAGGCCTATAGGATGAAGATGGAAGCCAAGAAATTGTTGATCAAATTTATAGAGCCGGAGGAGTTTCTTAGCTATGCCATTCAATACATGGATAAAGGAACTAAGACTTTCTGTCGCCGAGTATCCAACTAGCGCCATAAGCTAGTGACCAATGATCTTTAATTGGATGAGATCATCTACTCGTTCAGCTTTATGGACCCAAGGAGTTTCAAGGCTTTTCAACCAATCGAGGCCGAGGCCGAGGCTGAGACTGACGCTAGTGCTGCAGAGACCGATACAACATTTACTGAATAATAGGCTATAGACAGGGCTGGCAATGAAGAAGGTAATATCCTCTCTCAACATGAGAACCTTGTTGAGCCTAGAGTGATAGAGCCAATAGTTGTGGACTCCGAGTTTAAGATTTTTAGTTCGCAACTGATTGTGGTCTATCGAGACCTTTGTTTGTAACCCATCCTTTTTGAACATTTGAACAACTTTAGCGCTTTGTCTGTAATAATTCTTTATATATTTGCACTAACTTTTCTATTGATGTGATGAATACGATGGAGTTATTTTGATTTTTAGATGTTTTAACACCAAATGTAGTGTCTGAATTAAAAATACAGTGCTATAATTATTATTTGCACTACAAATTTCCATATTTAATGTTTAATAGCATCTGACTAAAGGAATGATTTTAAGTAAATTATTTTAATAAATTTCCTTCCTCTCAGTGTTTTTGGGATGTCTTATTAGAGCCGAGAATTCTCCGTCACCCCCATACCGCTAAGAGTGAATTTTAAATTATTCACCATAACTAAATGATGTTTTTAGGGTACCATACCTAAACGATTTTTTTCAATCTTTACCATTTAAATGGTTTTATGGGGGACTCCATCCACTCGATGTTCCTGGGGTGAGTTTCTGGAGCTGAGACTCCTTAGCCACTCTCGTACCGCCAAGAGAGAGTTTTAAATTATTCACCATAATTAAATGATGTTTTAAGTATACCATACATAAACGATTTTATTTGATCTTCACCATTTAAATGATGTTAAGGGGATATATCTCCTCTCGATGTTTCTGGGGTGAATTTTTGGAGATGTGACCCCTCAGTCAACTCTACCGTCGAGAGAGAATTTTAAACTATTCACCATAATTAATTGAAACGCAAGGCTTTTCCAGAGATAGTTCCCAGGCAGCTACTCGGACGATTAGACTTTAGATATCTTTTATTATCTTCGGCGTCTTTTTAAAAATTAGCGCTTTGATTTTGGTAGGATTTTCTTCTATCCCCCTTTGATTGATAATGAAACAGAGGAATTTTCTACCTATGACACTAAGCACACACTTCACGAGGTTTAACTTCATTCTATATCTATCCATTGTATAAAAAAAATTAGATCAGCCACGTTGGTCTCGACCTTTAGACTCTTTACTAGCATGTCGTATACGTATACCTCCATCATATTTCCAATTTGATCTTAAATATTTTATTGAACAACCTCTGATAGGTTGGCCCTGCATTCTTTAACCCGAAAGGATTCACTTTGTACAAGTAAGTTCCTTTATTTGTAAGAAAGGGAATTTTCTCAGCATCATCATTGTGCATCGAAATTTGGTTGTATCTGGAGTAAGCATCCATAAAGCTCATGGGCTCATGACCTGATGTCATGTCTATGATCAATATAAGGTAATGGGAAGCAATCCTTTAGGCATGCATTGTTGAGGTTTGTTAAATCGACACACATCCTCCACTTCCCATTTTTTAGGCACAATGATCACATTGTAAAGCCATTTCTGGTTTTGAACTTCTCTAACGAAGTCCGTGGTCTATAATTTCCTAACCTCATCTTGAATGACATCATATCGATCTCTCGCATAGGTGCATCATCTTTACTTTACTGTCTTGGCCTTTTTATTGAGCAGATGATAAAGTATTTCAAGGTCAATCCTCGTTGACTCAAGTAAATATGCTTTTCTTTCTCTCAACAACTACATTATGCCCTTGTTTATTTTTTCTCTGAGGGATGAGCCGATTTGGATGGTTTTCTCTAGTTTGTACTCATTGAGGATGATCGATTTTACCACCTCGATGGGTTCTCCCTTCTTCATTTTTATTTCATCCCTTGCGTTTAGGGTGTGAATGTTGTAAGAGGTTATCTTCCTTTTGTGGGCTTCATTGTCTTCAATCTAGGTGAAGTAACACTCTCATGCCTATACCTGGTCATCTTTAATTTCCCCTACTCCATAAGGAGTTGGAAATTTCATCATTTGTTGTATGGTGGAAAGCATAACTTCAAATTCTTTATGTTCTACTCTCCCCAGGTTAACGTTGTACACTGAAAAGACATATTCGTCCATCATAAAGGAATTAATTTTACTGGTCAGGAATCTCGACCAGGTTCCCTTACACATATCGATCTCATAAACTATGAGAGGGTGTACTTTCTCCACACTAAATTCGATCAAAGGTTGGTAATAGAGAACCACTATCTTCTTGCTGAGCTTCAGGACTTTAAAACAATGCTAAAACATTATGTCCATCAAGCTTCCTTCATTTACCAGAATACTAGCCACATTATAGCCTTGGAACCGTCTACTAAAGACCATAGGTTCATCATACGGGGCCAAAATCCCCGTAGTTTTTAGCCTTGAAAATCCCATAACAAGGTTATCCAAGTCAACTTTCTTAAGCTTTACAGGTTTAGCTTCAATCTCGATCGAGTTAACCTCGACCCTTTTTAGCGCAATTTTTACTTCAATAACATGAGCTTTCCTATCTTTAATCTAAGTACCTCCATTTGCTAATCCATCTAAGACCAGTTTAACACCAAGAGAAATCATAAACAAGTTATATTTGGTCACTAGGAGCATAGCTGGAAGATCAGGGTCGTCCTCGCCGTTGTCATCTAACTCTTGCTCATTTTTGTTCGCCTCAACTTCCTTTCTTGTATTGGTATCCTTTATTTCGTTTAACCTTTTTCCACCTCTGTCTTGGTGTTTCTTTGTAAAAATCACTCTATTTACTTTTATCCCTATTATGAGGCGGGGAACTTAACTTTTCAGGCCATTTGAGCTCCCTATTGTCCTTTTTTTCATTTAGTATCAAATCCAGACTCACATTTAGTGGAGTGTACTAGGAAAACTTATCATCATTTGACATATTCTTACCTACATTGTCTTTATCACGGACTTGACCAGACTTTGAACTACCTACCTCCTTTATTTCACACCTCTTAGCCTCTATGGCCTCCTCAACACATGATTCTCCCGAGTCCTTTAAGAATTTCTATCACGGACTTTATAGGATCCTCAGAGAGGTTCCATACGAGTTTTCCTAGATGAATCCCATTGATGAGGGCTCTCATTGCAATACTTTTTTCATAATCTTCTACTTCTAATGTTTCTCTATCAAAGAGAGAGATATAATCTAGTAGATTCTCCCCTTATTTAACATTCAACATATATCTAACATGCTTAGTCAGCTTCACATCGAAGAAGAAATTATGAATGAAATTTTTCGCAAGCTATTTGAAGTTTTTTTTATAGATTCTCTCAGCAGGGTGGTATACCATACATGCATCGTGCCTCTGAGGGTGATGGGGTATACTTTACATCTCATTTCATTAGGTGTTGACATATGTCAGCAACCAAATGATACACGTCTCTATGGTGAACGGGGTTTGTGATCCTATCATATCTGGATGTCACTCTCAACAGTTTGAATATTGTGGGAGTTGGTTAGCTGAAAACCCTTACCGCAAATGGAGATCCTTCCATGTATCCTCTATGTCTAGGATCTTAGAATTTAACCAGAGTTTCTATCTTGTCCTCTAGTATTTGAATCGAACTAGAGGTTTTTCTTATTGTACCACATTATCTCCATCCCCTTCCACTGTTATAACTACTTTAGGAGTTGGCCTTCTACCTGTTGTTGACCTCTTGACGCCCCCTTCAATCTGGATATCTTCTCGACCTATCTTTGCCGTGATGATCAGTGGCATGTGTGTCATTCTTTATGCGATATTATTGGTCTCACCTTTGATTTCTCCTTGGGTTAAGACCATTAAAAATTTATCCCCTACTTAGTCTATCGAATGAAAATCCTTTTTACTGACTCTAAGGAATATGTTGCATGCATTTTCCTTGGTAAGTTGGGAATAGAGTACCCCTTACTGCTATAAAGTATATGAGGTTTCATACTTTTCCCAGCAACCCTAATCATCCCAATCCAAATCTCCTAGGCATTCTATGAGAACTTTTTCAAAGGCGTAGACGCCATGGTTCAGTGACATCCCTCTACCTAAGGTGGTATTGAACCTCATGTTCCTAAGGCAAGGTGGTCCTTTACTAATGGAGGCATCCCGAGTTATCAAGTTCACACTGGGATAATCAGGGATCCTTCTCATAATATCTTATCTAAAGGCCAAGAGCTTCTGCTACATTTGATGTTGACTAGACACAAGGTACCTTATCGCCATTGCCACACCAGCCACTTTCAAGTTCTGAGGAATTTGTCTAGATCTATCCCAAGTGTTGCAAGGCAGATCAGTGAACAGTGAGATTTAACCAAATTGTTAAGAGAGTATAGATGAAGAAAGAAACCCATGAACAAGATAATTAAAAAATCTCAAGGAAAACCCAACTCAAGCTCCTTCAATGGTAATTCATACCCAACAATGGTGAACCTGGATCACCATAAGAGGCAAGGAGGAGAGCGTTCAAGCTGTGATGAAGAAGAAAATAAAGTCTCTTCCCATAAACGGTGCCAAAATGATGATACAAGATATCATCCAGAGATAATTTTATCTTCTTTTCTAAGTTTGCATAACAATGGTGAGATTGTATAATAAAATAATATGTATATTGGATGAGAAATAAATAAGAGACACAAATATCAGTGGTTTAGCCTTGGCCTACGTCCACTATGCAAAGAGTAAATTCACTTTCACTAAGTATGAAGGCTAGAAGCCATTAATAGTGTTTACAAGATTTTTTGTACTTTCTCTCTCTTAACACAATGTATTAGAGTAGGGTTCTAACATATCGATCCCCGTAAAACAAGATGGTGAGGTCCTTTATAGCATTAGGGGTGTGCAGTATCACCCCCTGCATGCAATTTGTGTGTAGTGAGATCCAACAACCAATAAGAATGTGGAAGTAGTATAATGAGTGTGTAATTAATAATGGCCAAAAATTCCCTTCACGTGTTGGTTGATAGGTTATAACGGTATTAGTGGCATGCTCTAATAATGTCATTATCTGATGTTCCACGCGCGTATGTTGTGTCTGAGGCTAAAAGTCTCGATTGGCCGATACTAGTGAAATATTGATACTCGGGGATGGAGTCGAGGCAAGGCTAACTTCATTTTTGACACGTGCAGTTAGTGGTGAGGTCTAATCCTCATAGAACTATCTGAGGCTGACACTATTGAGCTGACAGTACTGGGTTGACATTATGCTTCTACCATTTGTAAAGCCGATAGTATGCTTAATAATTTATAAAGGTAATCTCGAGATGATATAACCTTATAAGATAAGACTATTCAGCACTACCTAGTGGATGAAAAGTCCAATATTGTGAAGAGTCTGAGACACTCTGTGGGGTGACATGTTGTCACAGTGGGTCTTGTCCAGTCGAGACCAGAGTTATGTATATCACCCATATAAATGTATTTAAGACTTCTCACTTGAACCTTCCACTCTCCATAACAAATAATAGCATGATCGAGAAATAAGATATTAGAAACACGATACATAGAGCCTCTCTGATCCCCCACATCTAAACTGCTCAACGTACCAACCTCCACCCCTATCCAAAAATTTACTCAACCCCTCCATCATCATAAGAAAAATAAAAGGCAATAGTGGATCCCCTTTCGTAACCCCAGTGAACTAGGAAAAAATACCATCGGTGATTCATTCACCAACACTAAAGACTTAACATTGAAAATGAATTACTCCATTCATAAACACCACCTTTGGTCAAACCCATTTGTGTAAACAAATTTAATAAAAAAAACACCCTAATTAACATGGTCGCATGCCTTCTAGATATCTAGTTTGCACATAATACCCAAAACCCCACTTTTTAGTCTACTCTCCATATACTCAATTGTCACCAAAGCTGCATCAAAAATTTTCCTTCCCCCCCACAAAAGAATTATAGGACTTGGAAATAATGGTGTCAAGAACTTTCCTTAATTAGACCAATAACACCTTATCCAATAATTTATAAATGCTACCAACTAAGATAATCGACCAAAAGTCCCTCAGATCCACCGGCCCTCCTTTTTTGGGGATTGAAGCAATAAATGAATCATTTGGCACCCTTGTAATCTCCATATAGCATGAAAGTCCCCAAAAAATTAAAAACATCTTCCCGCACCACTAGCCAACACTACTAGAAGAAATGCATTGAGAATCCATTAGGCTTGAGTGCCTTATCCCCTCCCATAGACTTTAATGATGCCACCACTTCCTCTTCTAAGAAATGTCTCTCAAATTCCTCATTACTCTCCCTCGAAATAACCCCAAACTCTAACCTATCTGGCAAAGGTCTCGATTCTTCCTCCTCGATAAACAAATCTTTTGTAGAAATCCTTAACTGTCATTCTAATCTCCACCTCCTCTATGTACTCCACCTCAACCACCATTACTTTCCCTATATGATAGAATATATAATGTGAGTTAGTTGTCCTGTGAAAAAATGTAGTGTTCCTATCTCCTCCCTTCACTGACAAAGCTTGGGAGTTTTTTCTCTAGAAAATCTACTTTTGAGTTATTTTTCTCCCCACTTCCCATTTTATCAACTCTTTCCTTTGCCCCTCATCTCTATATAAAAATCTCCCCCATTAACATATAGCTCCTTGATCTCTTCTATACCACTAATGATGAAGTCCTTCACATTCCCAAACTCTCTTTATTCCCCTTGTTTGGTTTCTCCTTAAGAAATAAAGCTTATTTGCCAAAATAAAGTTTGCGTTACCTTTCGAATGATAATCATCCCACCACCCCCTTCGCTTGCTCAAAAAATCCTTACTATATGCACCATATCTTATAAAAATGAAAATAAATACTCTCCCCCATCTCCATATTGTCTCCAAAAAATGGGGACATAGTTAGAAGTTACTATAGGTAAACTAGACAACACTATGTGACACCCTGCCTATTAAAATACCAGGTGGCCAGCCCATGATTAAAATAACACGTTGGTCTCATATGGCTCATTCTTAGCATCACTGTCGAAAACTTTTTAATGTTTCTAACCACCTAGTAATTTAATTAGACCGGTGCCAAATTTTATCTTTCATTAATTAACAACATGTAAAAATCAATGCCAATTAAACCATCCACACAGCTGATAATGGAATCCAACACAAATGAGTAATCATAAATAAAGATAATCGAATCAACTATCGGTTCAATAATAAAATACAATAGTCAATAAAGAAATAAACTGGATATATAAAGTACAATAAACAAACTAAATCCAAAATCTGAGGGAGACATGCCCAAATGAGTACTGAAGAAAAGTTCCTACACCAGGAGTAAATGAACGAAGCGTCTTTAACAAGGTCCTGCAACTTCCACATGAGCTGCAATTGCGCATCCCTGGATAAAATCCTCAAACTGGGCATCCCTATGGATGGACACCTAAAATATTTTGGAAAGAACTTTTAACACGGGTTAGAGCCTAAGTAAAATATTTTAAAAATATTTGGCAAACAGTTAAATTGCAATCATTAAATATGCATGCACACTTTTCATATTTAAGCTAGTGTCACACTCTCTTGAGACATAGCTCACTCCTCATCTAATGTGCACACCTAACGCTTGCCTTCTAACCTTCCTAATTATACTACCCCGTCTAACTAAATTGAACCAATTCTTTTCCTCCATACAAATTCTCTTTTTGCCCGCTCATATTGCATATACAATACGTTATCAAAATTTTCGTGTCTTTAAGCCAGTTATGGATTTACCATTTAAAGATTAAGTTTCACATACTTAGGTTATTTTAGATGTTACTATCTTTCTCATCTACTATCACTCACAGTATAATAAGTTGCAAGTATATATACATTTGTTCCACTAGTTATATATATATACAAATATAACACCCCTATGCTGAGACCTGTGGCATAAGCATACTTTGCTAATAAGTCTCGGTACATCATTTACTAAGCACACACAATAGAATAAATCATAAGTATGTATATTAATCATTCTATTATATATATACTAATATGGCACTCACATGCTAATCTGTGGTGAAATCATACTCTGCTATCAAGGCTCGGTACATCACGTACTAAATAAGGATCGTTGGTTCTTTATCTCTCTCGAACCATAAATAAAAATCACACATATTAGAGGGGAATCATAGTTCCAAGTCAAAAGGGAGACACACCTACCCACTCACCTCTATGACCGTCTGCACTATCACTCACAGATAGGCTATGCCAAGGTTCTATGTCCTGAGGTACAAGTCAATATTCCCCCAAATGGGCTCATTAGAATAAGACTGGCCCGGCGCAAAAACCTCCGTGATAGCAAGTAGCACGGTATGATGCATACACATAAGAAATCATACAATAGGCATTCACACAACCTATATAATATTATTTTATCAGTAGGTATACACACGACCCATATTATATATCCCATACGTAGCGTATAACAGTAGAATATCATATGTATCAATTATTCAATGCAATACATGCCATGGAATACTCCTGAGTATTTAACATAATATTTGTCAATTTAAATACTTGGAAAGTATAATTCACACTCCCATATAATTACTATCATCATCACCATACATATATATAACTAAAACTACAACCCAGGTAATCCGTACCTAACTCTCGTAGTACTATCCCAAAGTATCCGAGTAGCTCTCCCGAATAGTTATTAAATTAATTACATACTTATGTAATTTTCCATTCAAGTTGTATTACCAAGCTATAATATCTAGACTCACTCATTTGGTCTATATATCCATCCTTGAATTTATTACCCAAAAATCCAGTATTATAGTTAACACCTCTCGTTAAATTCACTATTCGATAATTTATTATATGTCTCTGTAATAAATTAAACCGAATACTATGTGCTTAACTCCCGTAGCAGTATCCTGAAAAATATCATAGGCAAGACCCCAAACCTTAATTTAATTACTAACACCTCAATTAATTTTATCCCAGTGGTGTCACTTAACCAAAATGCCCGGACTCACTTTATTGGTCCGTATTTTAACCTTTTAGAATTCATTTCACCAAATTCGGTTAATAAGTTTGACACCCTTATTAAATTTAATAGTCCTTAATACTCATCCCATAAGACTCTAAGTATTAGGTTACATTTAATTTCTATCAATTAAATTCCACCTTAAGATACCAGCACGTATGCTAAATTCATCCAAAATTCCCATTCGAATACGTTCGTATATTTTAGACATCTATAATTGAGGGTCGTTTATTAAAATACTCTTAAATCCATACCCCGGATTCATCCCTATCTAATCCGAGGATAAAATAATGTTCCTTTATATTTTTTCAAAGTCCTTCACTCATCTACAGGCATCTCCAAATAACCCGAATTTATTTATTCCTAAAGATATCGGTCTCACACACCCTATCGTAGAAAAATCATACCAAATCCAAAAAAATTAGAAAAATACGAAGTTGCCACATGACCGTGACAAAAATATCTACAATCTCATATTTTATAATAACTGAAGTAGTCAATCGATCGACAAATTGGGTCGATCGATCAATCGATCAGATATCAGTCATCTTCCCCAAATACTTTTTCCACCATTTTCAAACTTCGAAGCTTTCAACTTCAATCTAGACCTAGATTACTTTATCTCCTATATTTATTTCATCTATAAAAATGTTCAAACACTAATATATGTAATTAATCCTCAGTAATTTTCATTAAAATTCTAGGGTTCATAAATTGGTTTTTTTTCTCAATATCCCTTAAATCACAATTCTCAATTCGATTCAATAATTCGAATTCAACAACAATTTCTACAGGTTTTCGATTCTAAATCATAGTCTATCCTCAGATGATATTATTCTCACATCAATTTTACCCTTAATGCTTAAATCCCCAAAACCCATATATAACATCTGATACCCTCCCAAAAATGAATTTTGCTATAATAACTCATCCCAAAATGAATATGATTTACACCCACCATGATATGAATCCCAATACCGCAATTTAAATGAAAGTAAGTTTCACTACTTGCCTGAAAATTTCATAGAGTCTGATCCTTTGATGTTAACAGATATTTCGACGAAGAACACATCAATCTCCTCTTGGTCTGACTCCTAAAATGCTCTCCCACTTGATCCCTTTTTTCTCCTCTGCATCTAGGGTTTTCTAAAATGAATCATCGATGCCACACCCTCTCAAATTTTGATTTTATTATGTCAACCCTATTTTTTAAGGCTTGTGGGCTTTATTAAAATGCCCCAAACACTCCCGTGCGGGCCCAATTATGTCTAAAAATGCCCCGAGACCCAATTATTATCCCCGAGTACTCTATTTTGACTATCTCGACACTTTCGAACTCAATCGTACACTCATAATCATCATTAAAGGTTACTTAACTAAAATCTCATGTTGCAACCTAATATTGTGATTCTTAAAAGAAATAACCCAAATTAATTTAAATCTTAATTCTACAAATAAATTGAATCTTCCAATTTAAATAAATTCGCCAGCTCATCAATTTAGTTTAAATTCTAATTCTCCAAATTAAATAAATTATTTATCCTAAAAAATATCGGGTGTTACACACCGATCCTCGAAAGCTCTCCTCCCAATATGACGATAACAAAAACTTGTCGAACCAGTACCACAAAGGAGGAGCCCTATTGCTGAAACATATAAAATCCCCCCCCCCCCCACACACACACACTCGAGGAATATGCACCAACTTTAAGTCATCAATGAACTACGAAAATTCCCTCATCATTCCAGTAAATATTCTCCCCATGCTACTCTCCCACCAAAAAATAAACCACATTAAAATCCCCTGTTATGGCCATCCAAGGCTGGATTCCTCCGATGCGCGTGGATATGAAGTTGGTCATCGTCAAATGGGATTAACATGAAGAGATAGAGTTACCAACCTATTTTTCTCAAAACAAGCAAAAGAATGTCGTCGCCTCGAGAGAACAACACCAAGGTCAAATAGGTGCAAGAAAAATAAAATAATTTGAAGGTTTGGGGACTAAGTTATGGAATGGGAAGGTGTTAGGAACCCATTTCACACTTTCGGTGTCTCATGAGCTAATGTTAATATTCTCTCTTTAAACTCCATGATGTATGCGTACATGTGTATGACATAAGTGAGGGGTGAATGGAATATTCCAACTCACATCATGTAAGGGATGAAACAAACTCATCCGTAGGAGTGTACCCAAAAATAATGATAAAAAAATATGATATGAGTGTTCGTTGAATCAAAAATTGCCATGAAAGAGCGAATATTCACGTCGGACGAGACATGAGTATGTTGGAGTATAAAACTCATGGAAGAGATATAATAATATATTTAGGATATATGAAATAAATGAGGAGTAAGAAGAATCAAAACTCGGGATTAGTTTAAGACGCCTATGTAGCCCTAGGGGGCATTAAAGTCTATGTCGTTCGAAAATAACATAGGGAAGGGGTTCATCCCACAAATCCAAATATGGTACGACTCTTATGTGTATGTGAGGAAAATGTATTTTTAGAATGAAGATGTAAAAATGTAAATCTCCCTTTTGGAGTTTAGTATTAAACCCATTTTTTTGACTTTTTGGGGATTTTTATGAAGATACGTTATGTGAAATACTAATAATAAAGAGTAGATATTTGTGTATGTGATATAATGAAATAAAATCACAAATTAGAAATAATACGAATAGCACTTAAAATGGATAAACTAGGGAAAGGGGTGGAGAAATAGGCCGTCTTATGGATGTTTGTTGCTAACTTTGGAATGCAAGTACACTGATTTGAGATGGTATGGAAGTGATGTAGAGAGAGGTGGGATGAATTACCAAGTGAGGAAAGGAGGTAAGTAAGAGAATATGGGAAAATGGACTTTTGGGGAAAGGGAAAGTCTCTAATTATGATGAGAATGTTCTTTAATTTTTCGAGAGGAATTCAAAGTCGTGTTGTAGAGTAAGGTCATGGGAATGTTTATAGGGATAAGGGGGATGCCAATTGGCATGGCCCCTGGCCTACCTATTGGTATAAGGCCTGCCTTGATGGGCAAAGAAAAGTACACCCTTCTGATACGCAGTGTGCCTGCGGTTCTTATCGACAGTCCATAATATTTTTTCAAAAAATGGGGATAAAATGCAAACCGTAAGACCAAATTGTGAATGAGGAGTAATATTAAAAATGTAATTCAAATCCCTTTAGGAATCCAGTGAGACACTATCGGGTTCGGGAGTTTAGCAAAGTCAAATGGGGCTCGAAAGCGCCCAATGGTCTCTAGATGAAAGATTTTTAGAGGAAAATGGATGATTCGTCTAAACCATAAGGCGGATTCACTCACGGGATGGAATGCTAAAAAGGTAATTTAGTTGCCTTTCATATTTCATTGAGCTTCGCTCGAAAGAGTGGACCAAGGTCAAATGGGCCGAGGAAGTGCTCGGTGACCCTTCAAAGTAAAATAAATCGTTCGTCTGAACCGTAAAGCCGATTCGTGCATAGGACAGACCGTTGTAAAATGTATTTAGAGCCCTTTTAAAATCCATTGAGTTTTGATCAAGATGGAGAGTCGACCAGAGTCAAACATGGCCTTAGAGCATCTAGTTGTCTCCAAATCAGTACTTGAAGTATGACCACTTGTTTAGGATTAATGGATGAGTGTTTAGAACCTACGGAGGTTCTTAGCGGAGTACTAGGATCGAGCATCTACAGAGACCTTATACGGGAGATATTATAACAAGTGAAGGCCTTCAAAAGATAGACACCACATCGATTTTGGGGATGAGGAATTTAGGTCAACTCTATGGACCTAAAGGACAAGGTTTGACACCCCGACTAATTAAATACCGGGTGGCTACTCCTTTATTCAAATTAATACAAAATGTCAAGTTGGTTCAGTCCATAGCATCACTGTCGAAAAACATTTTTACAATTACTAGCCACTTAATATTTAAAAAGTGAGTTGTCAATTTTAATTAAATCTGATTACATGCAATAAGTGACAATTTATGAAATAATGACATCACAACCACATTAGTCACATTACAATGATAAATGAATAAATGAATCTGGAGGAATACTCCTCTAAATAATCCGAATACTGAATACAACCAAATATAATATCTGAATCACTAATTAATTACAACCTAAAATCTGAAATAAAACTGAGTAAGTAAGATGTCTCTATAAGAAAAGAGGCGACATGCCCAACAGATGAGAAAATATGAAAATAGAGTCAAGATAAAAAGTGGAGGCGTCTACTATCGAGGTCCTATAACTTCCAGAGCAGCTACAGCACGTCACTGGAATGAAATTCCTATGCTTTGTGTCCTTGTGGCTGGGAACCTAAAAAGGTTTTACAAGAAAATAGATTTGAAAGCAAACGGGTCAGAGCCCGAGTGTGAAAAAAGTTTAAAATATATCAAGTGTTTAATATCATTAAACACTGAATATAAAATACATGATAGTGCGTGCACTCACATAAGTTCCTCACCTCTGAACTAATTGTGCACACCTATCATAAACGTACCCGTTCTAGTTATTATACTAATAACCTAGTCCAATTCATAACCCGTCATTACCTTACAATTCAAAGTTCATTTCCCAATGTCTTAATTTAAACTGGAGGCCTTACTGTTTTTACTCAGAATCAGTTATAATAATCACTAAGAGTTTTCTCATTTTTATCTCTACAAAGATGTTACATTAATTCACACTTGTACTTATATAAAAAGTTCATTTCAATAATTAGGTATATCAATCTCATCATAATATACAATAATGGAACCCCTAGACTAAGCTGCGGTGCACTCATACTCTGTTATCAAATCCCAGTACATCACGTACATAAGGATGACGTATTTCGACTCTCTCAGGAATCGTTTCGACAAGTAACAAACACACATAATGGAGGCGAACATAGTTCACATCACATGGGTCATGCACATACCTACGTTCCCATGATCAGCAGACTTATTAACTTCTCATTAAGTCCTTCTCTGACCTATGTCCTCGAGGTACCAATCTAAATCCCCCTCCATAGGCACACAAAGATTAGATGGCCCTGATCGAACGCCAACCTCCCGTGATAGCAAGTATGGTAGGTATGTTATACACAAATTACCACATATACTAAGTATTCACACATCTTAGATATCTCATAATATTAATAGAGGTATATCTTACATTCCTACACCGTCATTAGATGTTGCACGTTTACGAATCCCCGAATAATATACATTAAAAGTTGACAACCCTCCTCACGTCATAATTTAAGGTATTTATTTCCTAACCCATAAATGTCATCCGATTTACTCCAAAATTCTACATTTTACTCCTCAACGTACTCAACTCTCGCAACTATACCCACTGATCAACAAGGGAAGGTTAACACTTAGTTAAATAAGTCTACTGGAAGTATGAAATAAAATGAGGCCTAAAAAGGTCATTCTGTCAACTCGTTAGAAATCTCGTTCGAGCGAGTGTTGTTAGAACAAATGGCTTCGAATGAAATACCAACTCGTTAGAAGGGATACTGTCATCTCGTTAGAAACTCGTTCAAATGAGGTCGTTCGAACGACCTTGGCAGGTCTTCTAACGAGATGGCAGACTACGCCCAGAAATTTCCCAACTCATTTTTCTTCATTCTTCTCTTCTCTAAATCCTCCCTAAGACCATCCAAATTACGTTTTAATGTTTGTAAAGTATTTTAAGTCACCCTAGGTCATTCCTTAATAAACTTTTGGGGTCAAATCTTACAAATCAACATGCCAAAATCATAAATCCCCAATTCTTTCCCCAAACCCTATGAACTTGAACCCAGAATTTAATTGCATAAAAAGACTCCTTATTAATCCATTTTCAGATCATCAAAAGTTATGTTTTGTGTATTGAATTCGTCCATAAGCATTCTACATGTAATTCCTATCTTAAAATCATAAGTTTCACCATAATCCCATTGGTTTTCATCAAAACTTTCTGGGCAATTAAAGTTTTTACACTAAACATGGAGGAAATATTCAATGAAATTATTAACAATAAATCACTTATCTTAGATTTGTTCTTCAGATTTGTTGTCGGTGTTTTAAGGTTGATTCTTCCCTCTCTTTGGTCACAATCTCTTCCAAAACTGGTGGTGGGGAGATGGTTTAGTCTAGAACCTCTTTTAACCTCTCTAAAAAACCTCTGTAGCCCACTCCCTTAATTTTTGGCTGATAATGGCCTTAGTGGCCCTTTCAATAATATCTAAATTACCTCTAAAATTCATGGATTTTAATCCTTAATTTTTAAAATTATCAAAATACCCTTCTAGGTTGCCGGTTTGGCCTAAAAATGCCCCAGGACCCAAACTAAACCCCCGGCTAGTGTTTTCTGACTATTTCGATGCTTCTGGACACGTTGGCACACTCAAAATGATCATTCGGTGGATAAAAATATAATTCACTTTTTAATTTAAATAATTTCATTCCTGACGCGACTAACACGCGCGTCCCAACTAAATTTCCCAAATTGTCGTATTTCTACCTCGCGACAATTTTAATATTTTCAATACTCATATATTACCATATATTCTTAGAAATATTCAATTTTAACATCGTAATCAAATACCAACTCACATCTCGCTAGTATTTATATCCGGATTAATTCCCAATTAATTCTCATTAATTCAATTAATCCCTTAAATAAAAATCAATAAAATTACGGGGTATTACATAAGGGTGACCAATTTATAGGGTCGAAGTCAATTTTGGTGACCTAAGGTTGTGTCAACCAATTCAATGGATCAAGGTGAGTTTCGAGGACCTAAAGTTATGCCGACCAATTATGTGAGTCGTGGTCAATTTTAAGGACCTAAAGTTGGGACGACCAATTCTGCAAGCCTATGTCAATTCTAAGGACCTAAAGTTGGGACGACTTCTGTGAGCCAAGGTTAATTCTGAGGAGCCAAAGTTGAGATTACCAATTCTATGATCCGAGGTCAATTTTGCGAACTTAAAGTTAGGACGATTGATTCTGTAGGCCGAGGTCAATTCTGCAGGTCGAGGTTAATTCTACGGACCTAAGGAGGGATTAATGATTCTGTAGGTCGAGGTCAATTCTGAGAACCTAAAGAGGAATGACTGATTCTGCGGGGGGAGATCAATTCTAAGGACCTTAAGTAAGGATAACTAATTTTGCTGGTCGATGTCAAGTCTGAGGACCTAAGGAGGGATGATCGGTTCTCTAGCTCGAGGCTAATTTTAAGTACCTAAGGAGGGATTGTGGATTTACAAATCGAGGTTAATTCGTAGGACCAGAAATTATAGTGATCGATTCTACGGGTCATGGTCAATTTTAAGGACCTTAAGTTAGGATGGTCGATTGCGCGGGTCGAGGTCAATTTTGAAGACCTAAGGAAGGATCAAACGATTTATGTGGGTTCAGGGTAATTCTGAGGGCCTAAAGTTTTAGCGATCGATTCTGTGGGTCAAGGACAATTATGAGGACCTTAAGAGAGTTGAGGTTTGTGGGGAATAGTTCCACTAGAGAATTTTCTGACTTGTAATTCCTACTGGGGAAGATGTCGAATGTTTGGGGGCAGGCACATTTTTATCTCTTCCGGGGAATATATTGATAATAAGAGGGTGCGATTGATCCAGCTGGGGATTTTGAGATTTTTTAAGTTTCTTAGTGCTCCAATAATGTTCTATATTTTTTTAGGTATTTGATGGGAATTCTTAGGATTTTTTCAGGCATTTTGGGGACTAAATTTAAAGGGTACTGTCGATTGAAAGGTCTAAGCAGGTGCCTATCGGCATATGGTACAGACTCCTGGGATTAAGGGGATATCGATCGATATGTCCCTTGGACTTCTATTAAAAGGGGTCCTCATTTTTTACACCTTCAAGTGATTGAATCTTTTGATTTCTCTGTCTAAAAATAGTTCCCACGTCCGTTTTTTTAAGACTTCAAATAGCGGTTTCTCTTGGCATTATTAACAACGAGTGGTTATTTGTCGACGATTGGGAAGACTTAGAATGGGGGGTCGTGGTGCCACGTGAATTGAGAAATGAGAATGCCTACGACTCTTTTGAGTCGATTGTTGACGAGAGGGTTTTATTACACGAGCCCGCGCACTATCGTTTAGCGAGGGTGGAGAATCGTAATTACTATGTGAGTATTTTGACCTTTATTTTTTTGATTCATTTTCTTTTTTATTCTTGGGCTAATGAAGGGTTTGAATTTTTCTATAGATTGATAATGCTTCTTCAATCATCCTATCCTGGGGGATGAATAGTTTGAAGGATTTGTGGGACTGTCTTCCTCAGGCAATGTGTGGGATGGTGTCGCTTGCTGAGTTTGATCCATTGGTGGGTGCTTTGGATGAGATAGCGCACTCTTCTGTTGTATTGTGTGTACTTGGTGAGATGTGGTAGGACACAACCCCAAACGTTTCATGTCGGTGTTGGGAATATATTTGTCATTACCTTGAACGTCCAATAGCTAACGAGGCTTGATTGTTAGGGGCATCGATTAGGTTTGACATTTTTCTCTGCATCACGGAGGAGGCGGTGCTGGATTCCTTAAGGGATGTTGGTAAAATAGGGTTATGGGATTCTATCCGTATTTTCATGCTAATAGAGATGCTGTTGAAGAGGAAGCTTGACGAGATGGATGGGCGGCAAGTGAGACAGACAACTCTCTTGTTTATTTTACTATTGCCTGGGGGATTTATGGTGGCAATGAGTGCCGACGTCATCCACTTGTATTTTTTATCGTAATTGAGGATTATTACAGACGTCCATTTTATGATTGGGGGAGCTTTACTCTGGCTTTCCTTTATGATTCTTTGGATGTGATTAGTCAGTGACGCCGATAGACTTTTACAAGACCCACGTACCTGTTGAAGGTAACTTTCACCTTATTTTTCTTTTATATTCTCACAATCCTCTTTTATTTCCTTTTTTTAATTTTTGCCTTCTTCCAGATGTGATTTTACGAGGTGATAGGTCACAATATGGGGTTGGTGTCCCTGAAAGATAGCTGGTTGGGAGGTTTTTGTAGGATGTACTAATAGAGAAAGTCAAATAGGCAGTCAAGCCAATAGTTGTCTCTAAAGGACATACGAAAGGCTCTGAACAACCTAACGAGCGATCAGGTTATTTCTTATATCATTTCTTATTTCTTTAGTATCTTTATTTTGGGTGGATATTGTCTCTTTATTGGGTAATTAGGTAACCTTCTACCCTTGGAGTATTTTCCCGTGGGCTATGGTCATATACACGTAGATGCGGCGACTATTGGCCCACGTGTTGGGGTACATTTGGTACCTTGGGGAGAGAGTTATGAGGAAGATTATAGAGGAGGAGGTGAATGTCCCACCATGGTCTCCCCCAGAGTAAATGAGTTCGTGACCAGTTGGTTGATGCCTTATACAAATATGAATTGGAGAATTTGCCTCCACCTGCCACTACTTTGGGGAGTGACATCAGTGCACTGGTGGCGTTGGCCCATAGTATGGGAGGTGATGTTTCTGCAACGGGGGAGGAGTATCCTCTTATTCAGGTCACTCCTCCTACTTACAACTTTCGAGAGACAATGAGGGTGCCCCAGTGTCCTCATACGTCGATAGCCAGGTTGACGGACCTTAATGATAAGGCACTTCATCCTAAGATATGTTTTTATTCTTTCTCTTTTATTTCCTAGTTCCTGCTTTATTTTTCCTTGCTGGACTTTTGTTGTTCTCTATTTTCTTCCTATTTGCAGATTGTATGGGTGTCGATAAATTGTCTTCGGGACATTAAGGACTGAATCGCGTCTATGCATACCTACATGAAGAAGTGAACCACTTTTAATATAGTATCGTTAGCCACTTATGTTGAGGGTTCTGGATCTAGGAGTGGAGGGTCCACCTTCTTTCACAGACAGAAGCGTGTTTGTCGCGAAAGCTGATGGTTTGAGAGGGCTATTAGAGGGTTCGAGCAGTGTCCCATTGTATTTCTTCCTTTGTTTTTTTCTTTTTTCTTTCTGTAAAAAATGTAATAATGCCAGAGAAGGATTATATATGAAAAATTCATGTATTTATATATTTTTCTTGATTTAGAGGCCTATTACTACATGCACTTTTATTTTCTACAGAGATTTCCTATATATTTGTAAAGACAGAGAAAAGAATGAAAATGATTTTGAAGATTTTTTTTTTGTGAAACAGGAGTAATAAAAAGGAATAACCTGGGGATTAAATTTTTTCAAAGTAAGAACTTTTGGAAATTGATTTTAGATAGAAGAGAAAAATGGAATTTTCCCAAAAAAGGGGGTTACCGATCAGCATACCCCTTGTCCTGCCAATTGATATAAGGGTCAAGTCAAATCACTTATTTGTCTTTTATTGTACTTCTTGCATATATGGAGTACTTTGATGGCAGAGGGTTTCGAGTGGTTTGTTCTTTATGAGGACATTTGAAAATAAAAGGGGGACGGGGGTGCGTTCTTCGCCACCATCCACAATCTCTATTTTGTGGCTTTCTTCTTCTTTGAAAATGGCTCTCCCAATATCTGAGATCTTTTTTGCTTACCTTGAAGGCTTAGAGGTAGTGTGCCTCTATAATTTTGACTATAACACTTTTAGTCTACATCAGGTCTCCTTATAACGTAACCGTGATATAGACTGGAATCTTCTGGAGGCAATGGTATAGTTCTGGTACATTAAAGATCTTATTTTTATGTTTTGGCATAGACGAGGTGTGCCCCATTTATGAGAAGTTTTCAATGATGTTGGGTGTTAGCTCTAGTGCATCTACAACTATGCCCGACTTATCCCATTCTCCTCGGGTATATTTGGTGAAGTTACTTCATACCTCTCCTTCAGTAGCTCATCCATTAGTCCATGAAGGGAATATCGTCATCCTGGTGGTTATGAACTCGGTGTGCCAGAGGAATTTACCTAATGTTGCTTTTGCTGGAGTTTTAGTCTTGGGCATGATTGCGAGGCTTTTATTGGTGATGGGTAACCGAATGGCTGATCCTCAAGTAGCCATGATAGTGTCCTAGATGTCTTATCATTATAGTCCTTCAGTAATGTTGTTGGTGGAGATCTTGAATGAAATGGATTCCTGTAAGTAAGGTCGGTCTGACTTTTTAAGAACAAACTCGGTGATGGTGTTCACGTGGATTTTTGAGATATTTTTCCCAATAGCCTCTCTTGATTACCCTCTGTCGGGTGCTCCCAATTTCTTTACTAGGTCCTTCTTAAGTTTCATCCCTTCTATAGAGAACTTGGTTAACTAGTCCATGGAGCATGAAGCCCGATGTCTTTATTCGTCTATGCCATGGTGTGGGAACTTGCAGCCCATTTTACAATTAAGAGAGTACATGTATGTATGGTTAGTTGTCCTTCGCCAAAATTCCTTTTATTTTCCTCGACATCTTCTGCGCCAAGTGAGGTGGGAGTAGACAATACCTCCTAGTATAACCATCTTATTCCCATTAGAGGAATGAACTGATTCATTACGGATGATATTAGGACCTTTGTGATAGCATTGTCGGTCGTCGGATATTAATTAAAATGGTTATGGAAATGGGTTGTTAGGAAGATTTTGGAGGAAGGGACTGGGAAGAGTTGGCGTGTTTCTTTTGACACCATGGAGGAAGGTATTGTGGTTCCGAAAAATCTTATGAAGGATTGTCGTTGCATGGAGCACATATAAAGCATCAATCAGGAGTGGGAGACCTAGGGATCTTCGTGAGCAGGCAATGATGACGCGATATGGTCGTCTGGAAGATGAGGGCATCATTTTGTGAAGTTCTAGAATTTTATTTGAGGGTGGTTTATGTTAGTGTAGGTATTTTGGGATTATTATGTGAAGTTGGTATATTTGGTAGGTTGAATTGCATATTGGTTTTTGTAATTAGAAGGGGAGTGGCTATTTGACTTCCTCTAGTGATATTTCATGTAATGACTTTGTTCCTTGATTTGAAATTAAAATGATTTTGATCATATTTTGTTATATCTTTAGATGAATTTTGTATTTGAGTTATCCAAACCAATCGCTAAGGCATACGTAATCCTTTTCTTCATGTAAATGATGAGATGAACTGTTGTTCTTGGGGGTTAAAAAAATGGCATTTTATAAAAAAGAAAGGATAATGCACATGTGTGTCGTATGGGCCGCATACGTACCTCTCAGGGTTTTAAAAATTTCAAGAGTTTCATTTTGAAAAGAATTATTTTGAAAAAATAAGATCCCACTTAATTCTAGGTTTGGGAAACTGAGATTTGTTTATAGAATAAAAGGGGGGTGAAAAGAGAAATAGCACCCCAGGAGTTCAGATTAAGGGTATAATTTCTTGAGATAGTCCTGATTGACTGAATGCACCATTTCTTCTCTATCCAATCTGTGAGCATAGCGGCACCGCCTGACGAGATTTTATTCACAATGTAGGGGCTTCTTCAATGAGGTTTGAACTTCCCTCTGGGGTCCTAGATAGTTTCTTCAATTTATTTTAGGGAAAGGTCTTCTTCTTAGACACCACAGTCATTGAACCTCCTATTGAATGATCGTGTTATCCTGTAATGATACCCCTGTGTATGGTATAGCGATTTAAGTCTCTTTTTGTCTAAGAATAAGATTTCATCATTGCATCCCTGGTGCCAGTCTTTTTCATTGACCCTTCTTTCAAGCATAACACATAGAGAAGGTACTTTTAACTTAATAGGGAGAACTACTTCCATGATTTATACTAGAGAATAAGGGGTAACCCCAGTAGGTGTTCTGATAGAAGTGTGGTAACCACATATGGCATATGGGATCTAATCATCCCGGTCTCTACAGCTTTTAGTCATCTTTCTGATGATGGTTTTAAGGCTTTTGTTAGTGGCTTTGACAACTTCGTTGGTGTATGGTCGGTAAGGAGAAGACTTGTGTCTCTGAATTTCATAGTCGTTAACCAGTTCTGCGACCTCGGCTTCGAAATAGTGTCCATTATCATATACCAACTCATGAGGAGCACCGTATCAGTAAATAATAATCTTTCGAATAAACTTTACCACTTTTATGCATTTAGAAATGCATATGACTCGACGTCGACCCATTTTCTGAAGTAGTCAACAGAGACAGGTTAAACTTGTTCTTATTCGAAGCTTTGAGAGTCACTTTCCTTATGGTGTATATTCCCTAGGTAGAGAAAGTACGTGTAAAGGTCATATTGTATAATTCTCGATGAGGCAAGTGTTGAAGGTTGGCAAACTATTGGCATTTAAGGCATCTTAGAACATAGGATGCGTAATAATGAACCATGGTAGTCCAATACTACCCCTGATGGATGATCTTCTTAGAAAGCATGTGACGATTCATGTGGGTCCTGCATTCCTCATTGTGGATCCTCTGCATTATTCCTTCAATATCTACCCATGTTATGCAAATGGGTTCCATCGAAGATTCTCTTAAAAAATGCTTTGTCGCAGATGATGTACTGGACATCCAGATTACAAAGGGTCATACGGTCTTTCTTATCAGCATCCTGGGGATACCTACCACATTTAAGGAGGTTCCAAATATCATAGTACCATAACCTGTCTAGTCAAAATACTATGTGTGACACCCCGCCTATTTAGGCATCCTCACACATGGTAGGTCTCAAACATTAATTTCTTACTTCAAAAGAAAACTGCTCCCACTCAATGTAGTAAAATTGGGTGGGAGAATCTTGCTTCTGAAGTAGGAAAGGGGCCATATTCTCTTGGGAATATCGACCATAGAGGCCAGGGTTGCAAGGGCATAATCTAAGTTGTTCTTTGAGTGAGGAAGGTAATGGGAGGTGACATCTTTAAATTGGTAGGCAATCTTTTTTACGTAGGCATGAAAGGGTAGTAGCTTCTCATCCTTGACTTTCCATTTTCTAAGAATTTATCTGATAATGAGGGCAGAGTCCCTATAGATGTCTAAGTGATTGACGCCTTTCTCAAGGATAATCTTGAGGCCTACGGTGCATGCCTCATACTCGGTCATATTATTGGTGCAAAGGGAGTCTGGCTTAATGGAGATGGATGTGTGATAGTCATTAGGGATGATCAAGAGTATGGAAATGTTGTACCATTTTTTATTTAAAGCTCCATCAAAGAACATCTTCCATATGTCCTTCTGAAAGGTGTAGAGAATGTCTTCGTTAGGGAATCAATAGACTTAAACATAGGTTCCTTCCATGGGGTAATCGATAAGGTAGTAAAAAATAACCCTCCCCTTCCTGGCTTTTGGTGTGACATAGATAATATCGAACTTGGCTAGAAATATCGACGAATGGGAATTTCATCTTGACAAAGTGGCTTTCTCTGGGAGGTATTTGATGGGATATTTTTGAGATACTGGTTTGATGGGAAAAGAAAGCATGTAGTACCATAATTTCTGTGTGACACAGATTAAGGTGGCACACGCCTTCTTCAAAGAAGGGTAATTGACACCGTACCCATCCAGTTTTCGAATAATGTAGTAGATGTCTCTTTCTATATGGTATTCATCAGTGTATTGGTCTAGTAAATCCCCTACTATGGTATCAGTAACGGTGAAGTATAGGAGGAGGAGGAGGAGGAGGAGGAGGAGGAGGGGGAGACCTGACAAAAGAAGTATGAGCACTGGAGGTCGGGTGAGGTATCGCTTAATTTGGTCAAAGACTTATTTCCAAGATTTCCTAAAATTTGGTTGAATCCTTTCGAAGAAGTTTGTCGATAGGTTCACAGATGGGGGTTAGTTGATTGATGAACCGACTAATGTATTGCAGTTTACCCAGGAATCCTCGAACTTCTTTCTCTATTCATGGTTGGTGGCATCTCGATTATGGCTTTAAGTTTGGATGGGTTTTCTTTAATTCCTTTCTCACTGACTATGAATCCCACGAGTTTCCTCTTAGTGATAACAAAAATGCACTTTTGTGAGTTAAGCCACATATGATATTACCGTGGACACTTGATGAAATTTTGAAGGACAGGAATGTAACTTTCTCGAGTTTTGTACTTATTATCATGTCGTAGGTATAGACCTCAGACTCTTTATGATTAAGGTCATATAAGATGTTACGGAAGCCCTTTGGAAGGTAGGCCAATATTTTTTAGCCCAAATGACATGATGGTGTAGCATAAAGTTCCTTAAGTGGTGATGAAGGAAGTTTTCTCTTGGTGGTCATGTGGATCTTGATCTGGTTATAATTCAAAAATTCGTCAATAAATGATTTTAGGGAATGGATGTCCAAATCGTCCACAATCATGTCGATGTTTGGTAATGGGTAATTATCTTATTGGGATGATTTATTCATATTCTGATAGTTAATGCACTATGATACCCCGACTAATTAAATACCGGGTAGATACTCCTTTATTAAATTAAACCAAAATGCCAAGTTGGCTCAGTTAATAGCATCACTGTCGAAAATATTTTATTATTACTAACCACCTAGTATTTAAAAAGTAAGTTGCCAAATTTTAATTAAAGTCTGATTAACATGCAGTAAAAGGTTTAATGCAAGAATAATATCACCATTCACCATAACGAAGAAATAGAATAACCATCACACGATATAAATAAATCCGGAGGAAAAACTCCTCACAACAATATCCACAACTGAAATGAATAACTAAAATACTGAATACTGAATCAATACATGCCAAAGTCTGAAAAACTGAAATGGAAAAGTCTCTAATAGAGTTTGGGCAACATGCCCTATAACTGAAGAATACTGAATATGGAATCCAAATGGTAGAAGCTTCTAAAAGCAAATCCCTGTAGCATCCACAAACAGCTACAGCTCGTCACCTGAATGAGTATCCTATGCATGGTGTCCTTGTGGCTGGGCACCTATAATGGTTTTATAAGAAAAATAGTTTTGAAAGCAAACGGGTCAGAGCCCGAATGTGGAGATATTTTAAAAACCTGCAAGTTCTTTAAAAACATTTAAAACATTAAATGCAAAGTACATGTTAGGACGTGCACTCACATGAAATTCTCACCTCTCGACTAAATGTGCACTCCTAACGTAAGTACCCATCTAAAATGACACAAACCACTAGCTAAGTGACATCATATCTATCTAGACTGTCATAGGTTCTACCCTTATTACTCGGTTCAGATTAACATTATAACACTCGCAATTAAATAGGGGCTTAACGTAAATTCAGGTTCTCATATAAAAGTAATACAACTCGTTATAGATTATCCCTTTTGTTATTCCATAGTTATGCACACAATACCATATGAAAGTTCTCATTTTACTAAGTGTATATTTTCCACAACATAAATATACAATATAAGCACCCCGAGCCTAAGTTGTGGTGCACACATACTCTGCTATCCATCCCGGTACATCACGTACATAAGGATCACGCATTCCGAATCTCTTAGGAATCGTTCTCAGATAACAACATCACAAATAATGGAGGCGAACACAGTCACATCACATGGGTCACGCACATACCTACGCTCCCACGATCAGCGGACTTATTAACATCCCAATAAGTCTTTCTCTGACCTATGTTCATCAAGGTAACCAGTCTAAATCCGGGAAACACAAGGATTAGAGGGCCCTAAGCGAACGCAAACCTCCCGTGATAGCAAGTATGGTAGGTATGTCATACACACAAATCATGTATCAATACTAAGTAACACACATCTTAGTAATCACTATATTATATTGGTACATATCACATTCTCGTACCAGCTTAATATATATACCACTTATATAATCTCGGTCCATATTTATACGCGCCATAATTTATTCTCACGTCGTAGTAGGCACTCACGTCTCAACCCATAATGTCTATTTGATTCGTTCCACAATTATAACTTACTCCTCATTATATCACACATGTCCCAAGTATACCAATACATCATCAAAGGAATGTTATCTCTATTCTCGAACAAGTTCACGGGACTCCCAAAATCAAAACAGGCCAAAAAGGCCTAAACTGCCAGCTCGTTAGAAGTCTCGTTCGAACGAGGCTGTTCGAACGAGATTTCGTTCGAACGAACTGGGCTATCTAACGAGATCTCGTTCGAACGAGATTATAGAACGAACATCCCTCTCGTTAGAACCCCAAACTGTCAACTCGTTAGAAGCTCGTTCGAGCGAGCTCGTTTGAACGACCTGGGTAGGTCTTCTAACGAGTGACCAGATTCAAGCCCAGAAATCCTATCTCGTTTTTCACTAATTTCTACCCCTCAAATCTTAACCAAAATTCGTCCAATCAATGTTTTAAGGTCTCCAATCATCCTAAAACATACTAAGGTCATATACTAACATCTTTTAAGGAATTAACACATCCTAAACATCATTAATTCATCAAATTTCTACCCTTTCCCCCAAATATTCAAGAACATAAACCCTAGAATTTTAAATCCTCCATAAGTCCATTCTAGATCCGTTTTTATTACATCCAACATATATCAACATCAGAATAATTATCTCCATACTATTCTACATGCAATTTGTCCTCAAAATTCAAGTCCTAAGTCCAATTAAAATGGGTTTTTATTTAACTGCCAAGAACAAATGTAAATCTTTCAATTTATCTAAGATGGAAGAAACATTCTCTGAATTAAATAGAATTAGATCACTTGCCTCTAGTGTCTCTGAATTTGGTGTTGGTTTGATGAAGCTTTTTCTGCAGTATTCCTTCTCTCTCTCTCTCTCCACAAGCCTTCTTCTCCAATGGCTATGGTGGCTAGGGTTTTCTTTGGGAATGTTTTGGAAACCTAATCTAATAACCCCCGTAGCTTATTGGGTCATTAAGGGATGGTTAGTGGGTTTAGTGGGTAACTTCCCAATCAGATAAAACTCTTAATTTTCGTCACTTTTAATTCCCAAAAATACAAAATTACCAAACTACCCTTTATGTTACCGGTATGGCCTAGAAATACCCCGGGACCCAAACTAAACCCCCGGCTAGTGTTTTCTGACTATCTCGACCCTTCCGGACGCGTTGGTGCACTCAAAACGACCATACGGTTCATAGAATTTAAATTTACTTTTATAATCAAAATAATTATATCATGACACGACTGTCTCACGCGTCCCAATAAAATGTCCAAATTACCGTATATCAATCTCACGACAAATTTCATAATTCAATATTCATAAATCATCATATATACTCAATATAGTCAAATACCAACTCACATCTCGCTAGTATTTTATCCGGATTAATTCCTAATTAATTCTCATTTAATTAATTAATCCCAAAAATAAATATTGCCAAAAATACGGGGTATTACATACTTCCCCCTTAATAACAGAATTTCGTCCCGAAATTCGGAACTAGAAAGTACATGGTAAGAACAACTGTGGATAACATTCGCCACTAAACACGCACTAACGGGACTATCTTTGACCGCAATTTCCGCTCACTTCGGTCCAAAATAGCAATCGGCCCCTCTCGTAGGAGCTATCAGGTTGGAGATCGATGTCCTCCAAAGCAATATGAGAATGAGACAAATTGTCTCTAAGATATTTCCTCAGTGAGGAAATATGAAACACATTGTGAATCCGATGCAAATGCTCTGGTAATCCAAGCCTATACGCAACCGGTCCAATCCGCTCAATAATAGGAAATGGTCCCACATATCTCGGTGCCAACTTCCCTTTCTTCCCGAAACGCATAATCCCCTTCATAGGAGATACTCTGAGAAAAACTTGGTCCCCTACTTGGAACTCTCTGAAGAACCTCTTCGCATCAGCATAACTCTTTTATCGGTCTTGAGCTACCCGAATGCGACTCCGAATCAACTCAATCCTTGCCGAAGTATCCTGAATCACTTCCGGCCCAAGTAGTTTGTTGTCCCCCACCTCTAACCAACATGCTGGGGAACGACAAGGCCTACCGTACAACGCCTCAAACGGAGCCATGCCAATAGTGAACTGATAGGATTTGTTATAAGCAAACTCCACCAGTGGAAGATACTGCTCCCATCCACCCCCAAAGTCAATAATGCACATGCGTAGCATGTCCTCCAACATCTGATTTATGCGCTCGGTCTACCCATCGGTCTGCGGATGATAAGACGTACTCAACCGCAATTCCGTGCCCATGGCCTCCTGGAAACTCTCCCAACACCGCGAAACAAATATTTTGTCTCTGTCAGACACGATATTTAGGGGTACACCGTGAAGTCTCACAATCTCTGAAATGAAGAGCTGGGCATATTGTCCCGTAGTGTAGTCAGTCCTTACGGGTAAAAAATGAGCGACTTTGGACAATCTGTCCACAATTACCCAAACGGAGTCGTGACCCCTCTGCGACGTAGGCAACCACGTGATAAAGTCCATGGATATGCTCTCCCACATCCACACCGGGACCTCCAATGGCTGTAGTAGTCCTGCCGGTCTCCGATGATCCATTTTTACAAGCTGACAAGTGGCGCATTTTGAAACAAAGTCGGCAATATCTCTCTTCATTCCGCTCCACCAATACTGACGTCTCATGTCTTGGTACATTTTGTCCCCACCGGGATGTACCGCGAACCGTGAGCCGTGCGACTCTGCCATCACCTCGTGTCGTAATTCCTCCCCTTTCGAAACCACTAATCTCCCATTGAAGCGCAATCCCCCGTCTGAGCTAACGGTATAGGACTCGGCTCCCTCTGCTAGTAATCGAACTATATGCTCCTGACAGAACGAGTCATTAGCCTATGCCCATACTACCTTCGTGACAATCTGCGGTGTAACAGTCATCAGAGACATGAAAGATCGGGCCACTGCATCCTGGTGTCCCAATTCCTTCCACTTGGCCTTCCACACCTCTGCCACTTCATCTGCTGGCCTACGGCTCAACGCGTCTGCCACCACGTTAGCCTTTCCCGGGTGATACTGGATATCGAACTGGTAGTCTTTCATAAACTCAAGCCACCTACACTGCCGCATATTCAAATCCTTCTGCGTGAACAGGTACTGTAGGGACTTGTGGTCTGTGAACAGTTGGAACTTCTCCCCCAAAAGATAGTGCCTCCAAATCCGTAGGGCAAATACCACTGCTGCCAACTCCAAATCAGGCGTGGGGTAATTCTTCTCATGAGGCTTAAGCTTACGGGAAGCATAAGCTATATCATGTCTCTCCTGCTACAATACACCTCCAAGTCCTTGCAAAGACGCATCGGTATAAACCAAATATTCAACTCCCGGTCTCGACAATGCTAACACAGGTGCTGAGGTCAATTTATCCTTCAATTCATCAAATGCCAACTGACAGGCATCACTCCAGATGAATGGCACACCCTTACGAGTCAGATGTGTCAAAGGACCTGCTATCTTCGAGAAACCCCGAATAAACCTCCTGTAGTATCCTGCTAGACCCAAGAAACTACGAATCTCCGTTGGTGTCGTGAGCTGTCCCCACTCCCTCACCGCGGATACCTTCCTCGGATCAACAGATATCCCCCGGTCGGAAATAATGTGTCCCAAAAACTGGACCTCCTTCAGCCAAAAACCGCATATCTCAAACTTTTCATACAACTCGTTCTGACGTAGTGTCTGCAAAACTTACCTCAAATGCTCGGCATGCTCCTCCTCTGTTTGGGAGTAAACCAGAATATCATCGATGAAGACAATGACCAACTGATCTAAGAAATACCTGAACACTCTGTTCATCAAGTCCATAAACACTGTTGGAGCGTTGGTCAAACAAAAAGGCATAACCCGAAACTCGTAAGAACCATATCTCGACAAGAACGAAGTCTTCGAGACATCCTCCTCCCTGATACGCAACTGATGGTATCCCGATCTCAGATCAATCTTCGAGAAGAAAGAAGCTCCTCTCAACTGGTCGAATAAGTCATCGATTTGAGGCAACGGATACTTATTCCGTAGCGTGACCTTATTCAACTCTCCGTAGTCCACACACAACCTTAGTGGACCGTCTCTCTTCTTTACGAACAACACAGGGGCACCCCACGGTGAAGTACTCCTCCGTATAAACCCCTGACCCAACAATTGTTCAATCTGATCCCGTAACTCCTTCATCTCAGCTGGAGCCATACGGTACGGTGCACGTGCTATAGGTCTCGTACCTGGTAGTAAATCTATAACAAAGTCTATCTCTCGACTGGGGGGTAGGCCTGGTATCTCCTGAAACATATCCGAATACTCCACATCATGAACATGCATATCTAATACCAACATGTTTGTAGGTAATACCAAACCACCAATCTCTACCCCCACTCCCCGGCATACAAAGAATATAAGTGACCCATTCCCCAATGGTGAGTCGACACACGTCACTGTGCTCTCCGCTGTGGCTAACAACCCTAAAGCCTTCGCGAAATGTGTAGCTATAAAATAATGTGTAGCCCCCGTATCAAACAATACCCGACCCATAGTGCCATGGATAGGAAACGTACCCTTAATCGCAGGCGGTGCCTGTGGAACTGCTGCCTGGTGGAAGTTATAGACACGTCCATACTGTAGCTGCCCCTGCTGAGCTGGGACCGCTGGAATGGGTGGCAATGCTGCCATCTGTAGCGGTGCAGGGAGAGCGGCGGGAAACATAGGCCTCTGCGGCTCCTGGCGAGCACCCTGCTGCTGCTGATGTGGGGCCCTGCCCCTATCAGGACAATCCTGTCGTTTATGGCCAGTCTTGCCACAAACAAAACACTTCCCTTGGAAGTTTCCCCCTCGCTGTCCATGCTGACCACGGCCCTGATAACCGTTATCATTTCTGCTCTGGCATTGCTGGCCCTGTTGAAACTGTTGATGACCATTCTGTCCCTGCTGCACTAGAGCTACTGGAAAGGTTGGTAGGGCTAGCACTTGAGCTGGGGCTGTGAGAGCGATTGTAAAAAGTGGCCCCTATGGATCATTACGGACACCCTGCTGCTGGGGAGCCCTAACACCCTCTGGGTAATCCTGGCGTTTATGGCCATGCGTGCCACACACAAAACATCGGCCTCAGAAGTTACTCCCCTTCTGACTCAGCTACTGACGGTGTCGTCCTTGCAGACTTGGGACTTTATTCCTCTTTCGAAAATGCTTCATTGTACCACGTTGTTGATTAGAACCGACTCGGTCTTGGATAGTTTGTTATCGAATTTTCGGGGTCCTCGCACATCCGTCAGCTTTATTCACATGAATTTGGCTAACCTCTCTAGGTCTTTTGTCTCCTTTAAGTTGTATGCTGCGTTCTTGGTATTGTAAAACTGCAGTGGTAACTGCTTGTGCCACGACACCCACTAACTCGACGGTTGATATTCTTTCTGGGGATACCCGAGGTGTGAGTCGATCTCGCCCATTTATTCCGTTACCCGTTTGAACTAGTTTTTCTTGACGGTCCATCTGAAAATTTAAGTAAATTTGGATGAGTTCATCATTCAAATAAACAAACCGCGGAAGTACGAATTCCCAATGTACAAAGATGAATACAACATTCCTAATATTTAGGGCTCTATATCAAAGAAAGCTCAGCGAAAAACATAATAAGCCGTTCAGATCCTAAAGGACACTAGAACCTGATGCTCTGATACCACCTGTGACATCCTGACTAATTAAATACCGGGTAGCTACTCCTTTATTAAATTAAACCAAAATGCCGAGTTGGCTCAGTTAATAGCATCACTGTCGAAAATATTTTATTATTACTAACCACCTAGTATTTAAAAAGTAAGTTGCCAAATTTTAATTAAAGTCTGATTAACATGCAGTAAAAGGTTTAATGCAAGAATAATATCACCATTCACCATAACGAAGAAATAGAATAACCATCACACGATATAAATAAATCCGGAGGAAAAACTCCTCACAACAATCTCCACAACTGAAATGAATAACTAAAATACTGAATACTGAATCAATACATGCCAAATTCTGAAAAACTGAAATGGAAAAGTCTCTAATAGAATTTGGGCAACATGCCCTATAACTGAAGAATACTGAATATGGAATCCAAATGGTAGAAGCTTCTAAAAGAAAATCCCTGTAGCTTCCACAAACAGCTACAGCTCGTCACCTGAATGAGTATCCTATGCATGGTGTCCTTGTGGCTGGGCACCTATAATGGTTTTATAAGAAAAATAGATTTGAAAGCAAACGGGTCAGAGCCCGAATGTGGAGATATTTTAAAAACCTGCAAGTGCTTTAAAAACATTTAAAACATTAAATGCAAAGTACATGTTAGGACGTGCACTCACATGAAATTCTCACCTCTCGACTAAATGTGCACTCCTAACGTAAGTACCCATCTAAAATGACACAAACCACTAGCTAAGTGACATCATATCTATCTAGACTGTCATAGGTTCTACCCTTATTACTCGGTTCCCATTAACATTATAACACTCGCAATTAAATAGGGGCTTAACGTAAATTCAGGTTCTCATATAAAAGTAATACAACTCGTTATAGATTATCCCTTTTGTTATTCCATAGTTATACACACAATACCATATGAAAGTTCTCATTTTACTAAGTGTATATTTTCCACAACATAAATATACAATATAAGCACCCCGAGCCTAAGTTGTGGTGCACACATACTCTGCTATCCATCCCGGTACATCACGTACATAAGGATCACGCATTCCGAATCTCTTAGGAATCGTTCTCAGATAACAACATCACAAATAATGGAGGCGAACACAGTCACATCACATGGGTCACGCACATACCTACGCTCCCACGATCAGCGGACTTATTAACATCCCAATAAGTCTTTCTATGACCTATGTTCATCGAGGTAACCAGTCTAAATCCGGGCAACACAAGGATTAGAGGGCCCTAAGCGAACGCAAACCTCCCGTGATAGCAAGTATGGTAGGTATGTCATACACACAAATCATGTATCAATACTAAGTAACACACATCTTAGTAATCACTATATTATATTGGTACATATCACATTCTCGTACCAGCTTAATATATATACCACTTATATAATCTCGGTCCATATTTATACGCGCCATAATTTATTCTCACGTCTCAACCCATAATGTCTATTTGATTCGTTCCACAATTATAACTTACTCCTCATTATATCCCACATGTCCCAAGTATACCAATACATCATCAAAGGAATGTTATCTCTATTCTCGAACAAGATCATGGGACTCCCAAAATCAAAACAGGCCAAAAAGGCCTAAACTGCCAGCTCGTTAGAAGTCTCGTTCGAACGAGGCTGTTCGAACGAGATTTCGTTCGAACGAACTGGGCTATCTAACGAGATCTCGTTCGAACGAGATTATAGAACGAACATCCCTCTCGTTAGAACCCCAAACTGTCAACTCGTTAGAAGCTCGTTCGAGCGAGGTCGTTCGAACGACCTGGGTAGGTCTTCTAACGAGTGACCAGATTCAAGCCCAGAAATCATATCTCGTTTTTCACTAATTTCTACACCTCAAATCTTAACCAAAATTCGTCCAATCAATGTTTTAAGGTCTCCAATCATCCTAAAACATACTAAGGTCATATACTAACATCTTTTAAGGAATTAACACATCCTAAACATCATTAATTCATCAAATTTCTACCCTTTCCCCCAAATATTCAAGAACATAAACCCTAGAATTTTAAATCCTCCATAAGTCCATTCTAGATCCGTTTTTATTACATCCAACATATATCAACATCAGAATAATTATCTCCATACTATTCTACATGCAATTTGTCCTCAAAATTCAAGTCCTAAGTCCAATTAAAATGGGTTTTTATTTAACTGCCAAGAACAAATGTAAATCTTTCAATTTATCTAACATGGAAGAAACATTCTCTGAATTAAATAGAATTAGATCACTTGCCTCTAGTGTCTCTGAATTTGGTGTTGGTTTGATGAAGCTTTTTCTTCAGTATTCCTTCTCTCTCTCTCTCCACAAGCCTTCTTCTCCAATGGCTATGGTGGCTAGGGTTTTCTTTGGGAAAGTTTTGGAAACCTAATCTAATAACCCCCGTAGCTTATTGGGTCATTAAGGGTTGGTTAGTGGGTTTAGTGGGTAACTTCCCAATCAGATAAAACTCTTAATTTTTGTCACTTTTAATTCCCAAAAATACAAAATTACCAAACTACCCTTTATGTTGCCGGTATGGCCTAAAAATACCCCGGGACCCAAACTAAACCCCCGGCTAGTGTTTTCTGACTATCTCGACCCTTCCGGACGCGTTGGCGCACTCAAAATGACCATACGGTTCATAGAATTTAAATTCACTTTTATAATCAAAATAATTATATCCTGACGCGACTGTCTCACGCGTCCCAATAAAATGTCCAAATCGCCGTATATCAATCTCACGACAAATTTCATAGTTCAATATTCATAAATCATCATATATACTCAATATAGTCAAATACCAACTCACATATCGCTAGTATTTTATCCGGATTAATTCCCAATTAATTCTCATTTAATTAATTAATCCCAAAAATAAATATTGCCAAAAATACGGGGTATTACATGCACATGCATACTTTTCTTCATAACTTCGAAACAGGGACAGTGTTGACAAGCCATGTAGGGTATTTGACCATGCGAATAAAATCCATGTTTTTTTGCCTAACCACCTCTTCTTTGACTTTGATTGACCATTTCGTTTGGAGTTTTCTTAACCTCTGCTTGACCAGTTTGAATTTTGGGAATGTTAGGATATCAAGTTGAGCTCAATTCTGAGCATGTCATCGTAGGACTCATGAAGATGTATATAAAATATTTCAGTAACTCTTCAAAATGTTCTCGCTCCTTCTTATTAAGGGTGGACCCTATCTTAATCTCATGTTGATGGCTACTAGAACCACGATAAATAATAACGATCTTACCATAATTAAATTGAACGCAGTTATGTGTTTATCATTTTACTTATTGAGATTGATTAAGAATTGTTCATTTACAAAATCATCATCATCATCATCAAGAGTTTGATTAGAATTAATGAAGTCAATGTAAAGCACAACAAGATACTCAAAAGCCTTATGTATTTCATTTTTAGGGAAAACAGCGTTGGGAACCTTGTCAAAAAATGCCTTAGTTACATTTACGTCAAGAAAATGAGAAATATAAGCATGCGCAGAGATTTCTTGGATAGGATAAACAATAGGGTTTATCTAAGATTGAGGTGCCTCGATTGGGATGGAATGCCAATTTAGGAGAGGTACATGAAGAGTTGTGACTTGGGAAGACGAATCTAATGATGAAGCATTTATGCGGATCATGCAAAGAATTAGTCCTAGTGTCTTCATGTCAAAGAATTATTTAGAGTCACTTCCTTTGGAATACTCAATGATTACCATAATTTTCTTAGTGAGGGGTTCTACTTCATGCTTCCAGTCTTCATCCCAAGTGTTATTGTCTTGAAATAAGATTGCCAACCACGGTTTCATCTTCTTTCCACATAAAGGGGAATTCTTTACCCTCCTTAATAAATCTTTCATTCAGATAATCTCCCGAAATAGTCTTTTCATTCTCTCTAAGTTTCTTTTCGATCACGATCGGTAGAGTGTTTTGAGTTCAGCTGGTGAATGTTGGTAACCCAAGCCATATGGGGAAAGGCTTCTTTTAGGATTATGGTCTCAAAGATTCCTTACTGGTGTTACCCTAGCCCTATTCTGAGCATAAAATGCATGTTCTTGAACATCTGAATTATATTGACATTGCCATGAGGGTTATCCTATGGACAAACTCGATCTTTGAAGTTTTCCCCTATTGGGATGAGGAGTGGATCGATTTCAAATATGGAAAATATCATATCATTGGTCACATATTTCATTTCTAAGACTCGATTACAGGTTCCGACATTGTCCGAACTGTCGTCATCCTTCAGAATGGTGATGACTTGACCTTTAGCAAAGAATTTTAGTTTTTGATGAACGGAAAAGGATACTACTATGATTCTTTGGAACCATGGATGACCAAGGAGCATATTGAAATAGGCGGGTATGTCAATGACTTAGAACTCGGTCAATGAGTTCATAAGGCCATACCCTACTATAAGCTTTATACAATTCATCACCTCTAAACGAGTGTTGTCATAAGTACGCACAACAAAGGATGGGGTGAGATCACTGACTTTCAATCCTAATAAGTTGAAGGTTCTTAGTGAACAAACATTGAGAACGGAACCATTATCGACAAGAGATAGTGGGACTTTCTTCCCCAAAACGTCGACGGAGATATTGAGAGCATATTTATGCTCAGGGCCAAATTTTGAGATCCCTTCTTCGAAGAAAGAGAGGAGTTTGGTATAGGTTGAGGATCCAACCAAATTCACGGTTTCTTCGAGTAGTAAAGGGGGAAACTATGGGTCTAGTGAGGAACTTTATATGCGCATTTGTTTTACAACTTGGACGACATGAAGATCCCCACATGTTGATATTGGCTTGGGTTTGCTTGAGGTAATCGAGAACATCGATTTCTTTAATGGTTATTTACGGCATTAGGAGATATTAAAAAATCCTTTTCCTTTTTCAGATCCGATTGAATGGGGAATCGAATCTTTGAAGTGATGTTATTTTTTTCTACTTTGTGTTGAATGGGGAATCGAATCTTTAATGGTCATGTGGTTCAAAGAGGTGGGAAAAATAAGAACCCCCATCTTTTTATACTTTAGTTTGAATGGACACTTTGTTAATGACCCTAAAAAAATATTCAAAAGACATAATTCCAGACAAACTGGAAACTTTATTGGATTCTTCATGATTTGGTCCATTATCTAAGCCATCAAAGTCATCCCCCCATTCGACGACGATGATATTTTCCTGCAAAGAGTAATAAATGCATTCGACAACCTCTATAGATTCATCATATAAGTCTTCTCAATCAGTGAGGAAGTGCATGAGTGAATGGACTAGTTGTCCTTGATGTTTGAAAGTAGTGAGCATTTCAGAGATGCTACATGTTTCTCCTATTTGGAAAAACATATTATCCATGGTTTACACAATGTCAAATAGACTGATTTTGTTAATGGGTACCACCTACTCATCTAATTCTCGAGCCCAATTTTGGGTTTCCATTAATAAGCCACCGGATTTTTGGTAGTTGATGGACTTCACGATGGGCAATTTCAGCCGGATGTTTTGGAGTTAGTTTAATAGAGTAGGTAGTTCAATGACCCCCCCTATAATTGGGTGCGGATGAAGATATAGGTTCTCGTAAGGAGTGATATAGGTTAATTAATGAAGCATGTAGGGTGCAAGAGAAAGGGTGACCAAAACTTTAGAGGTTTGGGTGAGACCGTGGGGGTACTGGGCACTTTGACAGGCATAATTTGGGTAGAAGGTTCAAAGTCAGACTTATTTTTGAGAAAGATGGCATTTGTTCTAGTTTCAAGGGTTGTGAGTGGTGTTGGGATTGGGATTAGCTGGCGGGGTGAAAATACCCCAGTTTATCAAACCTTGGATCACATTTATGAGGTGAAAGCATTAGTTAGTGGTATGACCTTCCACTTGGTGAAAGTCATAGCAGGCATTGTGCTTAAAGTTTTTAGTAGGTGGATTTTGTAATGGTCAGGGTTCTAATGGTTTGATGAGATTTCAGGTTAGCAGGTCCTGGTAAAAATTTGACAGCGGAGAATATAGTTCAGTGTACTCTTTTTTGGTAGGATTGGGGTGAGTTTATAGTGCCCAAGAGGATATTTTATTGATTTTTGAGACTGAGGCATTAACGGGCTTCTCATATTTTTAGGATGTAAACTATTCGGTCAACTTCTTCTGTTCAATCTCTACTTTGGTGACACATTCCTTTATTTCCACACCAACCTCTTAGAGGGATAGAAAGTGCAGGTAGTACTGTCCTCCCATGGATTATCGGATATGAAGAAAGTAGTTCTTTTTCACAATGCCCACGTATTCCTCTTTTGAGGGTTTGTTGATCATAATAATGACTTCCTCTCGTTATCTTCTAATGAAGCTACTGACTGATTCCTCGGGGTTTTGCTTTAACATCTCTAGGTCTTTACAAATAACCTCTAACGTAGTATTTTTATCGACACATGATTTCTCAGGCTACATCCTCCCAACTACGGATCCTAAATTCTTCGAGAGATAAGAACCATCGAAGAGAACTTTCTTTCAACGCCTACTGGAATATTTGGGCCATTATTTCTTCTGAGGCACCGAGAAGGGTCATGGATTGGTGATAGTTGCATAAATGCACAATTGGGGGTCCACTGTTGTGACACCCCACCTATTACAATCATGGGTGATAAGTCCATTATTAAATTAAGCAAGAATCATTAACGGTGTCATTCTTAGCATCACTGTCAAATTTCAAATAAAATACTAATACCCTAATAGCCCGGTGTCAGAATTTTAATCTTAATTATTAGCATGCAATAAATCATCGAAATAAATATATCATTCACTATTTCCACGCACATAACAAGAATATAAGATAATGACATAAGTAAATAACTGAGTCTCGAATAACATTCTAGAGAAAATTTAAATATAGTCATCCATGAGTAAAGTCTAAATTGATACTGGAAATAAATGAAAATACAAAGTCTCTGAATATAGTATCCAACTATGATTCGGAGACATTACCAACTGAGATAAATTAAGATAGATATGAACTGAATAAAAGTAGAGGCATCTAATAGCAAGGTCCTACAACCTCCACAACAGTTGTAGCACGTTAAATAGGGAACTCATATGCCTCGCATCCCTATGGCTGAGCACCTAAAATGGTTTTTACAAAAAAAGATTTGAAACGGGTCAGAGCCCAAGTAAAACAGTTTGAAAAAGTTTAGTAAGTGTTTAAAATGCGAAAAGATAATATATTAAATACATGTTAGTACCATTTCCCTCAACTAATGTTCACGCCTAATGTAATACTCTAACCCACCTACTTATGCTACCGCTTAACTAGTATAGCTTATATCTCTTGGTGTCTAATCAATTATAGTGCCCACATGTATTGCCCACACAATACGTCACTACATTTTCCCAATTCTGTATACTAATTAGGAATTTCTACTAAATGATATAGTGCTCGTATACTTTGCTTAATTTAGATATCACTATCTAGTAATAATTTATATAGTTCTCATACACTTGAATAGTTTAGATATCACAATCTATCTTATATACTAAGATACTCGTAGAAGAATCAATCACACGTACATATATACATCACTATCATCATATATATATATATATATATATATATATATATATATATATATATATATATATATATACACATATATATATACAACACCCCCTATGTGGACACCTAAAATGTGGGCATACTCTACTATCAAGTCCCCGGTACATCACGTACTATATAAGGACACTGGCTTGGATAGTCTCCCTCGAACCATAAATCAAATCACATAATATTGGAGGTGAGCATAGCTCTTGGACTTTGGGATACGCTCATACCTAACACACTGACGCGACTTAATAGTTGTCTCAAAAGTGCGTATTTATCTAGGCTCAAGTGCAAGCCTTGTCACTCAAGTATAACCCGGTAAGTCAGGATCGTCTCCATAGGGATCAAAATTGCCAAACAATAACAAGAAAAATTACCAAACCTTGAAATGATTTCTTAAAAGAAATAAAAAGATGATTGATTTTTGGGAAAATTTCTAAAACTTTACTTATGAAAAATAATTGGAAATTAACAGCAAAATTTGGGTTTAACAATTTAGAGAAAATTAGGGTAGGGTACAATCCCTCAATCCTTAACAAATTATCCTTTAGAATACTAGAATTATAAATCAAAATTCTTGATTAAATCCAGTCCTTATAATCTCTAAGCATTACATATATGAGGTTCAAGCCCGCACCATATGAAATCAAAGATCAATATAAAGAGGTGAACGACAAATTATACATACAAAGCATTCTTAAACATCCCAAGTACCTAGGGCAAGAGAGATTAAAAGATATGACAATGCATATATGATTTTCATTCACGATTCAACCAATATTTTCATTTATTTTCTAATTTTCCATACAAATAATTTGCCTTGGATTGAGTTCATGTACCCCAACCCTTGAGAAATTAGCTACTCATGATTTGGTTGAAAAACAAATTCACATATGAAATTATGAAACTGCAGAACATTGTAAGAACTTTGCAAAAATTAAAACAAAAGAGAATAGAATGATATTACTTGAATTCAGCACAAAAACGGAATTGAGATTCAGAATACAAACTAGGGTTCATGCAAATCTTGAAGGAAATGGAAATTTGACTTAAAAATCTGATCTGAAAACTCTCTCTAAAATTCTTAACCCTAGCCTCTTAACCTAGCTGCTCAAATGATGTAGAGCTTGGCTTTTTATAGCACAAATCATCCAAAGTCGGTCTCAAATGTGCTTGTGGAACAAGTTTCACAGCTACGCACTCATCAAATCTGCACAATAAATGGCAAATTAATGCCAGGATTTCGCATGCCCGGATCGGTCCGGGTCTTAATCGGATCGGTCCGGTATCCGTCGGATCGGTTCTTTTATTTTCTTCCGGATCAGTCCGTTAGTGATCGGATCGATTCGATTATTGCTTCCATCGGTTTGACATCCATCCGGGTTGCACTAGACTTGGGCAAATCGGATCGGTCCGACTCTTACCCGGATCGGTCCGGATTTCTTCTTCTTTGACTTTTTCCTTGCAGCTTTGACTGGCAATATCTTCTTATCTAGACCTCCGATTTGGATGGCATTTCTTCCTATGCTCTTGTGAACTCAGTCTCTTCAACTTCCCTTTTGGTGCCACTTTCGAATTCTGAATGGAATTACAATTTTTCCCTTAGACATTTCTTGCTTGCATCTTTTCTTTTCTTTTGAATTCTTTCTTGCATTCCATTCCTGAAAACTTCATCCAAGTTATACAAAACCTAGGGAAAGTTGTTAGGAATAGACAATGGAGTGATATGGCATAAAAATGGTTCAATTGCATTGTTCGAGATATTAAAATCACTAAATTAAGGAGCTAAATTCTGAAGAATTTATGCTTGGTCAAATCCCCCTAACTTAGGACTTTGCACGTCCCGGGCAATGTATCTGAATCTAACCAACATTCATTTCTTGAAAACTACTTTATTGAAATAGTATTCCACTTTCGCAGGCATGCGATTGCATTTAGCATATGCAACAAGCCTTTAAACCTCTAGGTTACCCTAGTAGGACGAGTTTTGTCTCGTGAGGGTTTGCAGTGAATTTACCCACAAAATTCTTTATTGACTCAAATAAATATCAAAATACTTAAAAATTGTACAATTTAAACTTTTCTAAAAATAATCACCATAAATTCATATTCAACTGTCTCAAACCATAGTGTGTGTGTGCAAAGCCAAAAATTATACCTCCAATTTCCACCGATTGAGCATTACGTTACTTTTCGAAAATTCGTTTTGATTCAAATTCTTACGGATTGCACTCACAAACGAATCACTCGGATTGTGGCTATTTTCTCTCGGTATGCATGATATAAGGAGTAAATATAATGGACCCAAATTCATGCATACAAAATTGAAAAGATGGAAATATATGGTGAAAAAATCTCATCATCAAAGTACAGTTATTAGGAAACGGGAACATCGCCTCTATTTCACACCATTTTAATCTCTTATTTTATCTTTTCATGTCTTAGCTCTCCACGCGGTAACCAATTTCGCCATTTGGACTCAGTTAGGACTTTTTGGGTTAAAAGGTGTAAAGGGTAAAAATTGGTAATAGACGGAATATTCGGAACTAGAAAATGTCCTTATGATGTCCATTAGTGCTTTTTCGGGCATTTGCTCAATTCTCTCTTTTTTTTGTTTTTTCATTTTTTTTTCTTGCTATTTTTTTTAGCATTTTTTCTGTTTTTCTCTTGCCCCTTTTTATTGCACAATTTGGACTTACTTCATGAATTTTCTCAATTTTCACAATTCCGGGCTAATTGGGTTTTTCGGGTTATCAAACGAAAGGAAAATATTTTATTAGGCTCAACTTGGGTTGCAAAGGGATAATTTTTCACAACTTTTTATGGCTAATATTTTTGGGTAACAAACGAGGGCCTACTTCATTGTCCAAATTGCTAATCACATTACCATATGCATCTCGAGATTAATTAAGTTTAGAGATATATTCAGCACGAATTTCAAGACAATAATTCACACATTTCCCATAACCGATCAAAACAAAGGATTGAGATCATCGACGACTTATTTAAAACACTGAAAAGAACTTTGAGTTAATCATAAACTCGGATTGATTTAAAAACTCATAAAAAATTGAAAGGCTCAACATCTCACTGGGTTTTATTAATCTCCACACTTATTCGTAAAGTCGTCAAATTTCTTTCAATTTTCATCTTTGGTCAATTTTGGCTTAGTGCAATTGAGATTGTTAACAATTTGAGACTTTAAATAAAATAAAGGTGATATTTTTGAAAATTTTAAATTCCAATTTTTATTTATTTTGAAGAAAAATATTTTTGGTTTTTTTTTTTAAGACATATATATATGAATATAAGTGAAGTTTTATGAATACGCACCTGTCATCCCCCCTAACTCAATGATTTGCATTGTCCTCAATCAAATAGATAAGAGAGAAAAAGAAGACAACATAAAGAGTGCGATAAATAAAACAAGCCCATTGACTTTAAAAGTGGTTCCCCCTTTCTCATCTATTATCTCAACGGCTCCATGGGGAAATACTTCTTTCACAATGTACGGACCAGACCATCGAGACCGCAATTTTCCGGGAAACAACTGTAACCTCGAGTTGTAGAGAAGTACTTTCTGGCCCAAATGAAACTCTTTCTTACGAATGATTCCGTCATGAGCTCGTTTCATTCGGTCCTTGGAGATTTTGGCACTTTCATACGCATCATTGCGCATTTCTTCCAACTCATTCAACTGAAGTTTACGTGTTTCACCGGCTTTATCCATTTTTAAGTTCACCATTTTGATAGCCCAATATGCTTTGTGTTCGATTTCAACCGGCAGATGACAAGGTTTCCCATACACAAATCGAAATGGGGATATCCCAAGGGGATTCTTGTATGCGATTCTATAAGCCCAGAGAGCATCAGTCAATCTAAGAGACCAGTCTTTCCTATTAGGATCAATTGTATTATCTAATATATTCTTGATCTCCCTATTAGCAAGCTCGGCTTGGTCATTCGATTGGGGGTGATAGGGGGTGCTAACCTTATGGACAATTCCATACTTTCGCATTAGTTTATCCATCGACCTATTGCAAAAATGAGTTCCATTATCACTAATTATGGCCTTAGGCATACCAAAGCGAGAAAGTATATTTTCTTGAATAAATTTTATCACCACCTTGCTGTCATTCGTCCTTGTAGCTATAGCCTCTACCCATTTTGAGACATAATCTACAGCGACGAGGATGTATAGAAAACCAAAAGAAGGGGGAAAGGGCCCCATGAAGTCAATTCCCCAACAATCAAACAACTCCAAGACTAAAATAGGGGATAATGGCATCATATCACGGCGAGTAATAGCACCCATTCTTTGGCATCTATCGCAAGTCTTACAAAAAGCATTTACATCCCGGAAGATTGTGGGCCAATAAAGACCACTTTGAAGGATTTTCGCAGCAGTTTTATTTTTAGAAAAATGACCGCCACATGCTTCCGAATGACATAATCGAATTACCCCTTGGATTTCCTCATCGGGTACACATCTCCGGATAATTTGGTCAGCACAATACTTAAATAAGTATGGATTATCATAAAAGAACATGCGTGACCAAGTAATGAACCTCCTTCTCTCTTGCGGATTCCAACTAGAGGGAACAACTCCAGTGACAAGGTAATTGACTATATCTGCAAACCAAGGGAGAGAAGAGGTAGCAAATAGATTCTCATCTGGAAAATACTCGTCTATGGGAATAGGATCAATAGGTACGTCGGACGAGAGTCGTGACAAATGGTCAGCAACGACGTTTTCTACTCCTTTCTTATCTTGAATAGAGAGATTAAACTCTTGTAGGAGTAGGATCCACCTGATTAAACGAGGTTTGGCATCTTTCTTACTCAAGAGATATTTCAATGCCGAATGATCAGTGAAACAAAGGATAGGCGACCCAACAATGTAAGAGCGAAATTTGTCTAGAGCAAAAATGACTGCTAGCAACTCTTTCTCTGTAGTAGAGTAATTAAGCTGAGGGCCAGATAATGTGCGGCTAGCATAGTAAATAACATGAGCTTTCTTGTCTTTCCTCTGTCCAAGAACAGCCCCAATCACGTAATCACTTGCATCACACATAAGCTCAAAGGGAAGCGACCAATCCGGAGCTTGCATGATAGGAGCAGAAATAAGCATGCTTTTGAGTTTATCAAATGCTTCTTGACATGCTTTATTCCACTCAAATGGAGTGTCCTTCATGAGAAGATTACTCAAAGGTCTAGCGATGGCGCTAAAGTCTTTGATAAACCTCCTATAAAATCCAGCATGGCCTATAAAGGACCTCACATCTTTAAGTGATTTTGGCGGGGGTAACTCAGCTATTACTTCAATTTTTGATCGATCAACTTCAATTCCCCTAGATGAGACTATGTGGCCCAAGACTACACCCTCGGTAACCATGAAATGGCATTTTTCCCAATTGAGGACTAAGTCTTTTTCCACACATCGGAATAGAACTCTCTCAAGATTAGCTAAACAATGGTCAAAAGATGAACCGAAAATGCTGAAATCGTCCATGAACACCTCAAGACCTTTTTCAATCATGTCGCTAAAGAGACTTAACATGCACCTTTGAAAAGTAGCTGGCGCATTACATAACCCAAATGGCATACGTTTATAGGCAAACGTACCAAAAGGACATGTAAAAGTCGTCTTCTCTTGATCAAGAACATCCACTTCAATCTGATTATAATCGGAATACCCATCTAAGAAACAATAATAAGGATGGACCGCTACTCGTTCAATAACTTGATCGATAAATGGTAAGGGAAAATGATCCTTTCGAGTTACGGCATTGAGCTTTCGGTAGTCAATGCAAACACGCCACCCGGTGGTGGTGAGTTGAGGTATTAATTCTCCCTTAGCATTTTCAACCACGGTCATACCCGATTTCTTTGGAACAACCTGAATTGGTCTCACCCATTTACTATCCGAAATGGGATATATAATTCCAGCATCTAGCAATTTGATTATTTCCGCTCTTACTACCTCTTTCATGGTTGGATTTAACCGCCTTTGCATCTTACTATCTCACGCAAGGGCTTCACTTCTTCCTCAAGATGGATTTTATGGGTACAAATCAAAGGACTTATACCCTTCAAATCTGCTATGGTCCAACCAAAAGCACTTCTATGCTTTCTCAACACATCTAACAACATACCTTCTTGCCCTTTTTCTAGATGGGAAGACACAACAACAGGAAATGTATCATTCTCACCTAAAAAGGCATATTTGACATGGGAAGGTAGTTTCTTCAACTCAAGATTAGGAAATCTATGTTCAGAGGGGGCCATGGGTGTCTCCCTCGGAGGCAATTCTTCATACCTAAAAATCCAGTCAACCGCTCTCAAACTCTCAAAACTCTCTTCCTCTTGTAACCAAATTTTCAACTCTTCCACCTCTCTCTCAAACTCAGTATAATCACTCATTTGAGCACCACTTTGTCCTAAGCACACTTTCAGAGAATCTCCTTCAATGATTTTTTCAATATTTTCATCCACCACTTCCTCAATAAGATCCACTTCAAGAATCTCGTCCTCATCACCCATTTGGTTAGCGAAATTGAAAATATTAGTCTCGAGAGTCATGTTTCCAAAAGTGAGTTGCATTTGGCCATTCCATGTATTGATCAAAGCATTAGCGGTAGCTAAGAACGGTCGGCCCAATATAATTGGAACATGATTTCTCGTATGGGGAACAGGTTCGGTGTCCCAAATAACAAAATCAACGGGAAAGTAGAACGTTTCCACTTGAACTATCACGTCTTCTACAATCCCACGAGGCACTTTGACTGTTCTATCCGCTAACTGTAGAGTGATTCGGGTAGGTTTTAAATCACCTAAATCAAGCTTCTTATAGATGGAGTATGGGAGGATGTTTACACTCGCACCTAAATCAAGCAATGCTCTTTCCACTCTCATTTCTCCTATGATACACGAAATGGTAGGTGAACCTGGATCTTTGAATTTTGGTGGAAGATCATTGAGAAGAACTGAGCTCACATTTTGTGCCAAGAAAACATTTTTCTTCACCTTAAGACGTCTCTTGACAGTCAAAAGATCTTTAATAACCTTAGCATATGCTGGAATTTGTTGAATAGCATCAAGGAATGGCAAGTTCAATTTTACTTTTTTCAACACATCCAACACCTCGGTACGCGAAGCACCTTTCTGAGGTGACTCTAAGCGTTGAGGAAATGGAGCAACAGTAGGCAACTTGACTTCAATATCAAGCTCAACTTCCGCATCTTTCATTTGTTTTTCATAAGTAAAGTTTTAGAAATTTTCCCAAAAATCAATCATCTTTTTATTTCTTTTAAGAAATAATTTCAAGGTTTGGTAATTTTTCTTGTTATTGTTTGGCAATTTTGATCCCTGTGGAGACGATCCCGACTTACCGGGTTATTACTTGAGCGACAAGGCTTGCACTTGAGCCTAGATAAATACGCACTTTTGAGATAACTGTTAAGTCGCGTCAAGTTTTTGGCGCCGTTGCCGGGGATCTAAAATTGTTAAATTTTCAAGAAAGTTATTGTTATCTACAAGTGATTTCATAAAAAATAAATAAATAAATAAATAAATAAAAAATCATTTTTTCTCTTGTGTGCTTATATGCAGAATTCATCTCCCACCCAAATTTAGGAAAATCCTATTGCCGAAGCCGGGTCTGAAAATTCTGAGTCTTTGCCTTTTTGGGTTCCACCTCCTTCGCCTAATAATTCCATCACAAGTCGTTCTTTGAGTCAAACCTTGAGTGAGAATTCTGAGCCTTTCGGTAGCAATATGTCGGATCATGGTAGTGTCGGTGTTGGTGCGGGAGAGGATGATGTACCATATCAACTCATGAAAGATCTTTTATTTCCGGAGAGAACTGTTACCCCTGGTTGCATTTTACTCCCTTATAATGCCGGTCAGTTCCACTTTCGGAATGGAATGATCCAAATTCTTCCTACATTTCATGGGATGGATTCGGAAAAACCATATCTCCATATACGAGAATTCGAAGATACGTGTGAGACATTTGGAGATCAAACTTGTCCACAAGAAGTGATCCGGTTGAAGCTCTTTCCTCTTTCCTTAAAGGATAAAGAGAAAACTTGGTTATGGTCCCTGCCCCCAAATTCTGTTTTATCCTGGAGAGATATACAAAACAAGTTTATCTCAAAAAAATTTCCACCACACAAAACCAATTATGTTAAATCCCAAATCTAAGCTTTTCGTCAAAATGAGAATGAGGCTTTTGATAAGTGTTGGGAGAGATATCAGGAGTTAGTTAATGCGTACCCCCATCATGGTTTTGAACCTCATCATCTGATTTCATTTTTCCATCAAGGCCTTACTGTTGCGTCTAAACAACTTGTTCAAACCATGTACGAGAGACCTTTTTGGGAGTTAAGTACGAGCGATGCTGAGGCTCATTTGAAATATGTGGCAGAAACTACCCAAGCATGGGATACTTCTGATACCAATAGTCAAAATAGAAATCGACAAGTGTCCAACTTGCCTGCTACGTCCGGTATTTATCACTTGGACAAGGACACTTTGTTAGATCGAAAATTTGACCAATTGGAGAAGAATTTCAGAGATATGCTAGATATGCGATTGAGAGATGTGTCTGGACCCGTACATGCCGGAAATGAGAAGGTTTGTGCCATTTGTAATGCAGGCCATTCTACCGAAGGATGTCCTACTATTCCTGCATACAAGGCCATGTACACTGAACAGGTTGATGCAATAGGAGGTTTTCGAGGAAATTATAATGCTCAGTAAGGGAATGCATATAATCAATCGTGGAGTAATCCCGGGTTCAATTATGGACAACCCCAAGGAGGGATGGTTCCTAACCCACAGATGACTCTACCACAACCCCCTCAATTTCAACAAGTGGCAAATCCTATGCAAGTAACAATAACAAGAAAAATTACCAAACCTTGAAATGATTTCTTAAAAGAAATAAAAAGATGATTGATTTTTGGGAAAATTTCTAAAACTTTACTTATGAAAAACAATTGGAAATTAACAGCAAAATTTGGGTTTAACAATTTAGAGAAAATTAGGGTAGGGTACAATCCCTCAATCCTTAACAAATTATCCTTTAGAATACTAGAATTATAAATCAAAATTATTGATTAAATCCAGTCCTTATAATCTCTAAGCATTACATATATGAGGTTCAAGCCCGCACCATATGAAATCAAAGATCAATATAAAGCGGTGAACGACAAATTATACATACAAAGCATTCTTAAACATCCCAAGTACCTAGGGCAAGAGAGATTAAAAGATATGACAATGCATATATGATTTTCATTCACGATTCAACCAATATTTTCATTTATTTTCTAATTTTCCATACAAATAATTTGCCTTGGATTGAGTTCATGTACCCCAACCCTTGAGAAATTAGTTACTCATGATTTGGTTGAAAAACAAATTCACATATGAAATTATGAAACTGCAGAACATTGTAAGAACTTTGCAAAAATTAAAGCAAAAGAGAATAGAATGATATTACTTGAATTCAGCACAAAAACGGAATTGAGATTCAGAATACAAACTAGGGTTCATGCAAATCTTGAAGGAAATGGAAATTTGACCTAAAAATCTGATCTGAAAACTCTCTCTAAAATTCTTAACCCTAGCCTCTTAACCTAGCTACTCAAATGATGTAGAGCTTGGCTTTTTATAGCACAAATCATCCGAAGTCGGTCTCAAATGTGCTTGTGGAACAAGTTTCACAGCTACGCACTCATCAAATCTGCACAATAAATGGCAAATTAATGCCAGGATTTTGCATGCCCGGATCGGTCCGGGTCTTAATCGGATCGGTCCGGTATCCATCGGATCAGTTCTTTTATTTTCTTTCGGATCGGTCCGTTAGTGATCGGATCGGTCCAATTATTGCTTCCATCGGTTTTCCATCCATCCGGGTTGCACTGGACTTGGGCAAATCGGATCGGTCCGACTCCTACCCGGATCGGTCCGAATTTCTTCTTCTTTGACTTTTTCCTTGCAGCTTTGACTGGCCATATCTTCTTATCTAGACCTCCGATTTGGATGTCGTTTCTTCCTATGCTCTTGTGAACTCATTCTCTTCAACTTCCCTTTTGGTGTCACTTTCGAATTCTGAATGGAATTACACTTTTGCCCTTAGACATTTCTTGCTTGCATCTTTTCTTTTCTTTTGGATTCTTTCTTGCATTCCATTCCTGAAAACTTCATCCAACTTATACAAAACCTAGGGAAAGTTGTTAGGAATAGACAATGGAGTGATATGGCATAAAAATGGTTCAATTACATTGTTCGAGATATTAAAATCACTAAATTAAGGAGCTAAATTCTGAAGAATTTATGCTTGGTCACACACCCAAATGACTAATCACATCCTCATTCACACAAGTGGTGCTCAATCCTAAGGTCTATGTCCTGAGGTACAAGTCAATGTCCCCCAAATGGGTCATCAGAATAAGACTGTCCACAGCGCGAAACCTCCCATGATAGCAAGTAGCCTAGGTATGATTACACATACAAATCAAACAATAGGTATACACACCACCCATATATATATATATATATATATATATATATATATATATATATATATATATATATATATATATGTGTGTGTGTGTGTGTGTGTGTGTGTGTGTGTGTGTGTGTGTGTTTGTGTGTGTGTGTGTGTGTGTGTGTAATGTCATCATAGGTATACACATAACCTATATCATATGCCCAATACGTAGTATAATATCTCTCGAATATTCTACGTGAGGTAATACTTTCAGAGTAAATTCCCGAATATTTCCCAATCTCAAATGGTTGACAAGTGTCCCTTGAGTAAGTTCAGTAGGAAATCCCACTCAAGGACTACTGGTCTTGTCCCTACATTCCCTTAATTTTTCCATAATAGGAAATCAATATCCAAATAATCTTTTTTTATTACCCATTACGTGAAACCAATATTAATCTTAAACTCTCCTCATGTGACTAATCTCAAAATCAACTTTAACCTACTGGTAATTAGAATATCACTTAATAGGTTCTTACAAATAATTCAAGGTTGACCCAAACATTTTCCATTAATTCTAGGTGAAAAGGGGGAAAACTATGCAATTCTGGGAAAGCGAATCGATTCGGCCTTGGTCCGAATTATTTCGCTTTCCGAATTGATTCGTCCAAGGAGACAAATGGATTTACCTACTACAGGTCTTGTCCTCTCCACTTATAGAGGTTAAGGAATTCACCATTTTTAACCTTAAAACCTCAATGAATCATTCTCAGTCTCCAAACCAAACATACTAAACTTCATACCATCACATATACATGATTTCTAATGTATTGGAATCATTAAATTAGCAAAGAACACCCTTAAATTCAATTAAACATACAAAACCCTAGTTTATCATTCATGTTCAAGAACTTCAATGTATTTCCACATTTCCTCCCAAATTTCGTGATGTTTATCATCAATTTCACTCTACGAGTGTAAGGGGTCAAATATAACACAATCATAGCCAAGAAAATGATTTATATCTTAAATTATAAAGCCAAATTTCACGAATTTCAGACGATTAACACCCTATTCTAACATGGATGTGTTAGAGAAGTAAACTAAAACCATGCTTTATGTAATAATTTTAGTTATGGATTTATTATTATAATAAAATCAATTATTCCTATTTTAATGATTATCATGTATGCACATAATGTTTGAAGTATTTTATAGACCGTCGATGTCTTTTATTCTACCCAACAAGTGTTCTGGTGTGTAGAGTACGATTTTCCCACAGAGAATCAGATCACCAGTTCTTGTGGAATATAAGTTTTATCGTTCAATGTTTTAGATGGAACGAGACACATCATCGGTAGGACTCTAGAAAAATATTTTAGTAGGTATATCTTGATTACATGAAACTGTATAGTTCTAACTTATTGTGCTAGTACGCTTTGTGTGTATTGAACGGGAACAATTTGAGGTCTTTAGTTTTACACTGATTTTATAAGACAATGTACATCTCGTGATTATTAGTTTTACTTAATCCTCTTAATCCGGATATAATTGATAAACACAAGCACTAGTTATTTCTTACTTTAACTTATCGGGTAAGATTCACTATTGGATCAATAATCTTGATAAATTGGATAATGGTTATTAATATATGGTGAAAGTCTTTTATGGATGGAATCCATTTCTCGGTATAGAGACTGGTGATACCCCCTTGAGATACTTATAAGTTTTGTATGTGCTCACATTGACCATTTTTTATGTAAGCCACTGGTGGGGGGCGTTTCCCCACTTTTAATTCCTAATAAAATCATGGGACTCTTCCTATAAAAAAATGGACAAAAAAAAGGTTTTGTATGTGTCAAACCCTGCAGGTGGATTATATTAATATAACACTACAAATAAGTTAAGTTGGACCGCTCAAGGACATAAAGAAGTTAATCAAATAAATTATCAGTAATTTATTTTATTAACGGGTATCTGTAATCTTAATGTGGGGAGAACTAAGTAATTAATAATGAGGAGCTCGAAATATAATTTTGTGTTAAGGAGTGGAGTTTCAATTATAATTATTTACTGATATTAATTATAATTAAAGGATTGAGATTAGGATCTGAGAAGGATTAGGTTTTCTCAGGCCCATTAAGAGCCAGGTCCTTATCTTTCATTAGGGTCCTTATTGTAGGCTATATATATGCACCTAAGTCTCATTCCTTCTTAACCTATCTGTCACTCTTGGATACTCAAAAGACCCGAGTTCATACTTGTGAGAAATAGAGATAGCGGAGAAGAAAGAGGAGACAAGAAGGTGGTCACGAAATAGGACCCACCCTGTACTCGTGGTTGTCCATATCGGGAATACAGTAGAAGATCGTGAGGTGAATAGAGCCATTACTTATTCTATTTGTGATAAAACAAGATCGAATCAAATAGAACTCGTTGGTAAATCCTAAATCTTCCTTGTAGTATTTCACGTATATATAGTTTGATTTTATAGTTCGATCTATACGCGCTTTCAATAGACCCTCGAACTTTTGCTCCAACAGGATGATATATCAAATCATAGTTTAGAAGAATTAAACACTTGCCTCTGTTTGAATGTATGATTCCTTGTAGAATAATGGTACGGTTGTGATCCTCTCCTCCTAATCTACACGATGGTGGTGTTTATGGTGCAAGAATGATGCAATTTGGCCTTGGGACCTCCTATATTATTCCTCCTATGGCCTCTCTGTGATTTAACTGATGATATAAACCTATAAAAATCGTAGGTCTCTTTTCTCCAAAAATGCAAATGACCAAAATGCCCTCCGGGGGTGTCGGTTTGGCCTAAAAGTATCTCGGGACCCAAACTAATCCCTCGGGTAGACTTTCTAATTATCTTAACCTTACGGAAACATTGGCCCTCTCAAAATGAACATATGGAAAATAAATAGTGAAATTACATTTTATTTCTCAAATTAAGTCCCGACACGACTTACACGCGCCTCCCAACAAAATTTACCGTAACCGTTGTATTTCTCACTCACGACAATTATAATATTTTATTATCATTATTATTACTCATTCACTAAGTAATATTAAACATGAATAAATATTAACCCTTATCTCACTAACTAATATTTATTTTACTGGATTAGTTTCCTAATATAATTTATTTAATCCAAATTAATTCCCAATATAAAAATCAATAAAATTACGGGGTGTTATGTACTTCCCCCCTAATAATGGAATTTCATCTCGAAATTCGAAAAAAAATACTTGGTATGAATAACTCTGGGTATTTATCGTGCATCTCATCCTTGCGCTTCCAAGTAGGCTCATCGGCCCTATGGTGCCCCATATTACCAGCTCAGATTCTTGCACCCAAGTGCATCTGAATGTTTCCTAAAATTGTTACTCATAATAATATTTTTTTATTTACACTATATACACACCAATGGTACCCTTTTGATCGGAGGACCACTCATAATTCCCCATGATTAGTGACAAGTCCATTCAAATCTTAACATGTCGATATATTCCCATATGCTTACAGTCTCACTTATATAATGACACACAAAACTATCGTGAATCGGATAACAATGTCTCAAAAAATGAGTTTATACTCCATTGTCTCTATCGTCCCTATGTTAGAAAATGCCTCACTTCATAGGTATTAATTTCCCTTATTACCGTACCAAGCCATCTCTCCTCACGGTAAACATCCTCAACAATCCCTGACTACTCATGTTAGGCCTCAAAACATTGGTTCATATTAATGTACTTTCACTATGTTTCTGAACTATACAAAAATGGTGAGGATTAACTCAATCCTTGCCGACGGATTAGGAATCACTCCAGGTCCAAGAAATTTCTACTTCGCCATTCTCTATTATCCCAAGGGTGGGCAAAAATTTCTTCCTATAAGGCCTCAGAAGTCACTTGGCAAATAATATTTTTCTATGAGTCATCACATGCAGCTTTACCAGCTGGAGTTAATATTCCTAATTACTCCAAAAATCCAAAACATGCATTCTCGTATTCTTCCACATTATATGTCATCCCTCCCGACTATCCATTAGCCAACGATTAACACGTCTAGCTCAAGACGCAGCTCCGTCCTCATTGCCTCCTGACACTACCTATCCAAGGTGGGGTCCGAATTTATAACACTATTGGGTGATACCTTGTGTTGGTTCATTTATGCTCTTTGATAACATGATGGGCACGCAACCCTTCCATATAACACACCCCAAACTAATAACGATTATTTTTTTCATGGACAATTCACTTTATAACCTAAAGAAAATCCTTCCCACTCCGTGATTTTGGATAATCTAATAATGAACTTCATCAATTTACATTTTTATTCCGCCCTTGGAATCATCAATCTATCACGACATTTGGATTGGTAGTATTGGACCAACCTTTTCCTTTTATGTGTGGCGCAATTGGATACAACTTCACTATGTCTCACTCAACCCAAAATCAACACCCTCAACATTTCACGCCACGTGGAACATCTTACTACCCTTTTTCTGCGATATACCAATTCATGGTCCGTGTGTTTGCTCCAAAGTTGCGCACTTCTTAGGACCTGTGACACCCCGCCAAATTAAATACCGGGTGATCAGTCCTTTATTAGATTAAACTGAATTGACCGGTTGGTTAATTCTTAGCATCATTGTCAAAAATAATTTTATTTTATTTATCACCTAATAAATAATTAAGCAAAGTGTCAACACATTTAATTTTAATTATACCCTAATAGTCCGCTAATAAATTTTTCGTTATTAAAAAAAAAACTATCTGCATTCCACCAGAATAAAATAAATACTGAATAGGAAACAATTACTGAATTAACTAAGATTGGATAAACCATTCCGGTTCAAACTCACAAACCAAAAGTGTAATACTACTCAATCCAACAAGATAAGAAATGATACTAAGAAAACTATAATTTATAAATAACTAAACTGTAAGCGGGCGACACATGCCCTAACGGAAACGCCTGAACTGGAACTGAATAAAAAGATAGAAGCGTCCAATCTCAATAACCTACAGCTTCCACACCAGCTACAGCTCGCCAAATGATCCATGCGTCTAAATCTGATGGTAACTCTGTGGCTAAGCACCTGATAAATTATATATATATATATATATATATATATATATATATATATATATATATATATATATATATATATAGCAAAAGAGAGTAGAATAGTAAGAAATAGGTCAGAGCCCGAGTTGTAAAAATATTTGTTTTAGCAAGTATTTAAAACTATAATGAAGCAAGTATCATGTGCATGTTAGTTTCGAACTCTCACATGAGATTCTCACCTCTCTACTATTGTGTACACTTAACGTACATCTAACCCAACGTAGTTATTTACATCACTCCCAACTAGGCCATAACCTTATACTTCTAACTATATCTCAAAGGAGTATCCCGTATCGCCCATACAATACGTTACTAAAATAGTTTATCCCCCATAACTAAATTCCATTATATTCCCCGTTCGAATGGGTAAACTTTTATTCACTGAAATCATTCTACTTCTCATTATTATTATATCTACTAATTTCACATAGTAGAATATTCCCCAAGTATATTCACAACATCCCTATATATATATATATATATATATATATATATATATATATATATATATATATATATATATATATATATCCCCTTGGTTATGACTACTTGGAGCAAAGCATTTATTATTATCACCGTATCTACTAGTTTCACACAGTAAAAATAACCACAAGCACATATATACATATAGTCATAACATCCCTATACATATACACACACACACACACACACACACACACACATATATATATATATATATATATATATATATATATATATATATATATACACAATAATCCTGCACCCTTAGGTTAAGACAACTTGGTGCAAATGCATACGCTGCTATCATGTTTTGGTGCATTGCTTGCTACATGTGGACTATTAGTTCGGCGTCTCTCACGAACCATGAATCTCATAACACAAATATTGGAGGCGAGCACACACACCATCCAAATGGGTCACACAGATACCTACGCTCCCATTCAGTCATCGAAACTATCCTACGTCATAGATAGCACGTATCCAAGTTCATATGCTCTGGGTACAAGTCAAATATCCCCCCATGGGTCACCCAGTATAAGACTGTTCGTTGCGCAAAACCTCCTCTCGATAACAAGTAGCGTAGGTATGCAATACACATAAACACAATCATATAATAGGCATTCACACATCCAATTAAAATTAATTTCTATTCACCTAACCAGAATATATATTTTCCATACGTATCATTCTCTCATTACTACATGTAACATATTTCTTTCGATTAATCTCTCTCTTGGAATTTTCAAAGTTAACTAACCTTTACAAATATTTAAAGTGTCATTATAAAATTTTCCTTCCCACAATTCTGCACTATATTAAACTCACCAACTAATAGTTTCCTCCCTCAAAATAACTGTGTAAATCGAATTGGACTGAACTGGAAATTTCTCAATTTTTTTTGGACCTGTCATTCGAATGAGGTCAGATGTCGTTCAAACGACATCATCTTTATCGTTTGAACGAATCTCAATGTCATTCGAACGAGATTCATCATTCATATTTCCCACCAGACCTGTTACATTTTACACCTTAATCAATTCCGTTTTCCACAATGTTTATGCCTAAAACCTCTAAAATAATCAACCCAAACACCAATTAGTCCTTTCCCATTAACTACCTAACATCTATATATGATTTCCAACAATATATCCACATTAAATCATCACTAATCATCAATAAATTCAAAATCTCCAATTTTATTATCAAGAACCCTAGTTCTCAAATTATATGCATAACTCTAAATTAAAAACTCAGATTTGTTTCTAAATTTCAACATAAAATTTCACAATTTCTAATCTATATGCAAATGGGTTCAATTCTTCATCAAAATAACTCTTGACTCATGAATTAAATTCTCTAAATTCACCCAAATAAATTCTACCTCATATATTTGATTCCTACATTAACATGAGCACAATTATTGATAATAGAAAGTAAGTAATAAACACTTGCCTTGATTATGATGTTCTGATCCGCTGATGAAATTGGCATAAAGGTTTTCCTCGTCTTCCGATCTACGCTTTGGTGGGATTTGTGATGTGAGTCCTTGAGTTTTGCACTAAGAACACCTATGAACTCCTTCTTCCTTCCTCTGTGTCTCTCTTTTTTCTCTCCCATAGGTTTGGAACTCACAGACCCTTTATCCCCCACGTTTACCTTATTTATTTTCTTTAACTTTCGTCCATAATGTTTTCCCAAAAATTCAAAGGACAAAAATACCCCTTCGGGGTGCCCGTTAGGCCTAAAACTATTTTGGAGTCCAAATAAAATACCCAAGTAGAGTTTTCTGACTATATGTACGCTTTCGGATTCAATGGCGCCCTGAAAATTACCGTATGAGTTACTAAAAATATATTCACTTCTTTAATGCATTAAATTAGTCCCAACATGACTTACACGCGCGTCCCGACATAATATACAAAGCTGTCATATTTCTCACTCTCGACAATTTACAAAATTCATAATTCCATAATACATATCCACACAATAATATTCAATAACTTTTCATCATTAAGTATTAACCATTAGCACGCTAGTTAATAATTATTTTAATCTGGATTATTTAATAAATAAATTAATTTCTCACCTTTTTAATTTAATTAAACCAACAATAATAATAAATCTCATAATTATTTAATATCCTAAAAATATGGGGTGTTACATACTTCCCCCCTTACAACGGAATTTCGTCCCGAAATTCAAAAAAAGTATACTAGGTACAAGCAATGTTGAATATATGTTGCGCATCACATCATTGCGCTCCCAAGTGAACTACTACGTACCACCCATATAGTACGCCATCGAATAACCTTAATAATTAACACTCCACTTATTTTCGTTCTTAACTCTTCTTTCCCAAGTCTTACCGTTAAAGTTTCACTACTTAAACTTTATTTTAGATATATTTGTTGTATATCCTTCTACTATTCTCACCTTAGTAGATTAATCATTCTTTAGATACACACAATCTTGTCTCGCAACGATCGCACACGCGTCGGTTACTAGCGTTGTATATAGTTTACATACATTATATACTATAGATATCAACTCATCTCGAATCTTCGTAATAGGATTTGTTCCCCCCTCCCCACCTTTAGCCAACGATTACGACAGAAACAAGGTTTACCATGCCATACTTCGACTCGCACCATGACCAAATGTTAACTTATATAAGTTATTTTACATAAACTCAACTTATGGAAGGGACTACTCTCGTCCTCCCCTAAGATCCAAGGGTACACCTATAATTTTTTTCCCAATCATCTGATTAGTCTTCTTGTTGTACTCATTTATATGGGGTGATAAGTCGCATTCCACTACAACTCAGTATCCAAAGCCCCGTGAACACTTTTCCATAATAAAAAGTCAAATATCTTGTCCCAATCAGACTCGATGTCAAGCGGTATCCCACATAACCTCACTATATCGATTATAAGGATTTGTGCATACTGTCTCTTACTATAACCAGTCTTAACTCACATAATGTTAGCTATTTTTGGTCAACCGATCCATTATCACCCATATAATATCATATCCCCCTTTGCAAAAAAACCCTTCGGAGTACTCTCCCATTCCTACTTCGGAATCCCTAATGGTTGAAGAAACCCCTACCGATCTCGGGAGATCCACCGTTTTCCCAACGGACAGGTGACCCCTTGCAAAAATGAATTTAGCCATATTTCTCTTCATTAAATTCCATCACCGCTGTCATTTTTGACATGATACATCTTATACTATCTTGAGGGTACCTCTAACCGTGATCTATGTGACTTTACCTCACCGCATGTCACAGGTCCTTCCCCCACTCAAAAAATCAAATTCTCGTGAAACATACGCCTATGAAAATACTTAAGGGATAGACTCTGACTCCCTGCACTAAATGTCGTTGAATTCACATGATAATAACAATCTACTGCCTATACAATTCCATTCTCGTGAGCGTACAATCAAGTCCTGATATCTCCACTTCTATCTTCCTTTACCTTATCCCATATGTTCCGAATGGAAACAAAATCAAGATTCAATTACCTAGGGCGCCCATACACCATATGCCTTGTGCATTTTTTCACAAATGAAATATATTCTCACATTATAGTGGATATATCCACCCTAAATTTCTCTCATATATGTACAATTTATAAGGTAGGAATCACATGTACTATCATCCAAACTTCTCTCCGACTCTCGACGTTCGTTAGTTTCATCCGTAGGATGTCTCGCAAAGAGAAATCCAAATAAGGAATCCCCTAATACACTACTACCTAACATTATTGGTCGTCTAGATTCGTAAAGTCCCTAGTCCATAACATGTACCTTCTCACAATATCCGTATATTGACATGAAAGTCTAATTATGTTTGTAAAAAAAATATCATGAAACATGGTAGTATCACTATCCCGAGTTTCGACGTTATAGATAACAAGCTATATTTCGCTGCATAATAAAGGACACAATGCATCCTGAGTCACATCAGTATTTAACTACCTACGCACAAGGATCATATCTAACGAGACAACAAACTCACTGAAGTCCACGATATCATGAGGTTTTCATGTGTGTATATATATATATATATATATATATATATATATATATATATATATATATATATATATATATATATATATATATATATATATATATATATACACACGTTTATGTAGGCCCAGCCCTAATTCAAGTGGCACTTCACAAAAGTAATTTTACTCACCCGGAGTATCCATCACGACAGTCTTATCGCTTAATCTACTATCATTCAAACATTCAGTAATTATCACTACACACTACCATAATAAGCTCTACCTTTCTAACTTAATGCAATAGTAAATTACAAAAATAAAATATGCCTTGAGGACCCACTCGTCTCACACGCGGGCGACATCAGAAAGCCTCCTTACCCATGGTAAATATGTTTGTAACCAGACTATTAAAACTAACATACCCACTAAACTCACCTCGCACATGAACGTTAGTGTTAACAATTCATATATGTATTGTGATACACCTATGTCACTTGACTTAATCCTTTTCTCGCAAGGTTGAAATAAAACTCAATCAGGCTCACTGATCGTAGGGTCCCAGTATGTATTTGTCTACATGACCCATGAGCATCTGTAATATTCATACATCTAGTATTTCACCCCATAGTTGCCCCCTCCTAGATGTGGGAAAATTATTCAGTTCTACGGATTATACACCCATCATTAAAACATTGGCCTAAATCTCGAGACCTTAATTATGGCCTTATTAGCCATCTTATTTCATCATGGGCCCCATCGACCCTAAGATACGGTACGATACTATTACCAAGGACTCTACTGGTCCTTCCTGAACCCACCACTTTCAGGTTGTAACTTCTGGGGCTCAATTCTCTCGACCCAATTCCTTCTCTAAAAATTCCACTCCTCCAGTTGTTATGCCAAATTGACATGGTTTACCATTCTCAAATTTTATCGGTTGCACTTCTCAATGTGCACACATTCAACACTAATAGACCCACTCTCTATACATAGAGAAACTTCCCGAGCCATTTCCTATCACTGATCCCACTTACCATTTTAGGATGTCCTTCCCTCAAACTAGGAATCTTAGCTCCCAATTGTTCTCCCATTGTCCCTTTGGTTATGCAGGCCTTTTGAAAGTATTGTTGGCCTTTACAGCCCTGATTAACTTTATCATCACTTGTAGGAAGGTAATCAATCAAAATTATATAAATAAATTCCCTATTTAGGAATACTCTCATGTGGTGTTTCACTAACATCGTTAAGTTCCGTTTTACCTTTCGATCAGACTCTCTAACCCTCCTGTCTCACTTCTTCTAGAAGTGTTCAGGAAGTGCTGAAATAACTTGCAAACGTATAATATTGATGACATCAACATTAATTATCCTAGTTCGATTTCTCACCCATCCTCGTATTCTACACACGGTTATTTATCAACTATAAGCTTTTTCGTGTTTTATGTCCCATTGTCCAGGTATGAGGTTAGTTATGCAGTTAAACTTTTCTCTCACGATTGGTCTCTAGCTTACCCACTGTGCCAAATTTTCAAAATTTCATTTACATCTCTATTATAACATCGAAAGGAAGACCTCGCGATCAAATCTTACTAAAATGTCTTTTTATTTTTCAGACACACTTCTTTATATATGGTGATTGACTCTAATCACTTTATATCGCTCCTAAGAGCTACAAATTTCACTCCAATTTTAAATTTTTGAGTGTTGTTGTACTCCAGTCTACACAATTGCCTTTGGATTTTCTACTTACATTGGCCTATTACACTTTCTCTCTTTCTCCTCCATATCTTAACCAATGACCTTTCAAAAAAAAATCCCTCTGATTTCTCCCGTATCAACTACGCTAGATGATTCAAAAATCATTCCACCATTACCTATGACCGTGCCTGGGGAACCCACTGTTCCCGAGTGTTAATTCTATCATCACTTGATTAAATATTACTCATGGTGACTTTTGTCACGACCATCATTCTCGAAGAATTTTATGTCTTCTGTCGGCCTTCTTCTCCTGCAGTCTTTCTTACAACCCTCGCTGGTCATCATCCTATAATGTTCGATGCTCAACACACACATGATTTCATATAATGAGTCACATCCATTATAATTTCATAACAGGAGAATGGAAGTCGCATACGGAAGGTAATACAATAATCCTATAGTAAGGCTCTACATCAAAAAATGCTACGAAGAAACGTAAAAAGTCGTACAAATCCTAAGGACACTAGAACCTGATGCTCTCATACCACCTGTGACACCTCGCCTAATTAAATACCAGGTGATCAGTTCTTTATTAGATTAAACTGATGTGTCCGGTTGGTTCATTCTTAGAATTACTATCGAAATCAATTTTATTTTATTTATCACCTAATAAATAATTGAGCTAAGTGTCAAAACATTTAATTTTAATTATACACAAATAATCCGTTAGTAAATTTTTCATTATTGAAACAAAAACTATCTACATTCCACCAGAATAAAATAAATACTGAACAGGAAATAATTATTGAATTAAATAAGACTGGATAAAATATTCCAGTTCAAAGTCTCAAACCAAAAGTGTAATACTACTCAATCCAATAAGAGAAGAAATGCTACTAAGAAAAGTACAATTTCTGAATAACTAAACTGGAAGCAGGCGACACATGCCCTAACTGAAATGTCTGAACTAGAACAGAATAGAAAGATAGAAGCGTCAAATCTCAATAACCTACAGCTCCCACAACAGCTGCATATCGTCAAAATGATCCATGCGTCTAAGTATGGTGGTAACCCTGTGGCGTGGCACCTATATATATATATATATATATATATATATAATAAGTTACAATGGTGTTTTCACTATTCATAAGATGGGAAAACACTTCACGGTTCAGATCGAAGCCACCTAGTAAGAAAGGGAGGGTTGAGATTAATTTATGTCCTACAATACCCTTTTTTCCCCTCAAATGTTTGGTTCCCCCACTTTTTTTCCTTTCCTACCTTACAATTTAATTCAAAATTGATGGTATTTTGGAGAAAATAACAATGCTTCTCTACTTCTCTCACAAATCCTATCCCGATTCTCTCATTCTCTCCCCTCGCAGATTTTGTCTCTCTCCCAACGAAAACCCTCCTCAGGTTGCCTTCCTCATCTAAGATTTCCACCTAAGGTAATCTCTCTGTTGAAATCGCCCGAAGGGCCCCCCGATTTTAATTTCTTATAAAATTGTATTTCCTTTTATGAGAAACGATGCGGAAGCGTTAGGATGGTTCAATAAAACAAACGAATTACCAAATCTTAATTTCATTTTCAAATTAAAATTAAACCGAGCGAAATTAAATTAATCCATTCAAATCATTTTCACTTAAACCAAGTTAATTCATCCAAGTCCTAGAATTTGCCTAAGTCATATTTTGCAATTTTATCAAATTAGGCCAAACAAATTTTAACAATTAAATTAAATGACTTTAATTAATCAACTACACATTACCCAAATTTAATTAGCACCAAATTAAACACGTAGAGATTAAATTAAACCAATTTTATCTTTTTACCTAAGTGTGGCCATCTCCGGTCCCCTCCGCGAAGGGAGGAAGGATCCTTCGAGTCCCGCGCGTCCCCTCTTGGGAGAGCGCTTCGGCCGACGTCGATTTATAAGGTGTGAAAATGTAGAGAGATTTAGAGTCACCAGTCTATTTTACTCAAAACAGATAAAAGAAAAAGGGGAAGCCAGCCCGATGGATGGCATCCAAAGACATACTGGTGCGTGCGAAACCAAATGATTGGATAAGGGTTCGGAGGCTTAGTTACGAAATGGGAAGGTGTTAGGCGCCCATTCCGCCCTTTCGGTCTCTCATGGATATTTGCTATTTTCCTTTATATTTCCCCCGTGATATGTGTGCATGTGTATATATAGAATGAAGGTAGAAATCCTCGACTTGTATCATGTAAGAGATAAAGTGAGTCATCCGTAGGAATGTGAGATTAGTGTAGAAAATAGGATTTCCGTGATTACCCTTGCGTTGATCGTTATAAGGGAACGATAAAACGTGTGGAATAATACGCCACTAAGAACGAATATATAGAATATAGTAGAGAGTGAGATAAAGAGAAGATAGAAAATAAGGGAAAAAAAGAGAAAAGGACTCGAGTTTTACCCCGAGATGCCTACGTAGCCTATAAAGGCATCAAAGGCCACGTAGTTCATATACACAATGAGGGGTGGGGTTTAACTCATAAATCCAAATGGAGAAATCTCTTATTTGTGAATGTGTGTGTATGTGTAGAAAAAGTGTTTTAGTTGTGAGAAAAGTGTGGAAAAAGGGTGAGAATACCCGTTTGGAATTATGAGTAAACCCTCTTTTTCTTGTTTTTTGGGATTTTATTTATATGAAAATAGGAGATGTGCAATAATACTAGATAAAAAGTATTTTAGGATATGTGAAATAAGAAGATTTAAAGAGAAAGGTGAGAAAAGTTGGACCTTCTTGGAGACTTTGAGCTTGATCTTGAATGTTGAAAAGCATCCCTTGCACTTGGATGATGATGGAGAGTGGTTAATTCATCAAGTTTGATGAAAGGGATGATGAAAAGTGGAAGTGAAAAAGGGATTTGGAAGTTGAAATCACGTTGCCTTCGAGAGAGTTTCCTGGAATTCGTTGAGAGTGATTTGCTTCTGATCTGAGCTCCATTGCAAATGAGGCCAATGCCTCCTTTTATAGGCCCGGGGGTCTGCCGATCATCATTTCCATGGAACTACCTATCGGCAGGTGCCGATAGGTAGGGTCTGGGACCTGCCATTTGGCAGTGCGCCTCAGGATTTTTCAGAAAATTGACCGTCGAGGTCAAACCATTGGTCAGAATTGTGCACGAGGTATACCGTTGGAAAGGTATTTCAGAGACCTTCGAAAGTCCTTTGGACCGCTCCCAAGTTTGGGAGTTGAATTTGGGTCAAATGTGGCTCGGAAGCATTTGTCGGTCCGCTGGACGGGGAATTATTCGGACACAAATGGATCGTTCGTTCGCGCGGTAATTCTGAACCGCGCACGGGATAGCCTGTTATAACGGATAGGAGATGTACTTCGACATTCCAAAGAGTTTGACCCGGTTCGAGGAGTTGACTTTGGTCAATCGGGCCCGAGAAGCCTTTGGTGACCTTTCGGAGTCAAACAGATCGTTCGTCCGCATGGAGAGTTGGAATCGCGCACGGGATGGGCCATTGGAAAGAGTTTTTAATTCCCTTCAAAGATTCATTCAGCCTCGGTTGAGCTGAAGAGTTGACTTAGGTCAAACAGAGCCCGGGAGCGCCCGGTGGCCTCTAGGTCGGGTTTCGGACGCAAACGGATCGTTCGTCCGCATGGTAAGTCAGAATCACACTCGAGGCGGACCATTGGAAAGGGTATTTAGTTCCCTTCGAAGATTCATTGAGTCTCGGTCGAGATAAAGAGTTTGACTTTTGGGTCAACTGAGTCAGGGAGTGCCCGATGGCTTCCAGGTCAGTGCTCGGGACATGACCTGGGTTTATAGTGATGACTGGAGGTACTAGGAAGCTAAGGAGAGTTAGGGGGTAACAGAATGAGGTGTCTATAGAGCCCCTCGATGGGTGAGTTTGGAACAAATGATAACCGTCGATTAGACATCGCATGATGCTTTTGAGAGAGTGTGATCAATTTAGAGGATCGAGGCCAATTCTGAGGACCTAAGGAAGCGAGGATGACCGATTCAGAGGGTCGAGGTCGATTCTGAGGACCTAAGGAAGCGAGGATGACCAATTCAGAGGGTCGAGGTCGATTCTGAGGACCTAAGAAAGCAAGGATGACCAATTCAGAGGGTCGAGGTCAGTTCTGAGGACCTAAGAGTGGTGACAACCGAGGACCGAGGTCAATTCTGACCTAACTCAGGTGACGATCCAAGACCGAGGTCAATTCGGACCTAAGAGTGGTGACGATCGAGGATCGAGGCCAATTTTGTCCTAATTCAGGTGACGGTCCAAGACCGGGGTCAATTCGGACCTAAGAGTGGTGATGACTGAGGACCGAGGTCAATTCTGTCCTAACTCAGGTGACGATACAAGACCGGGGTCAATTCTGACCCAAGAGTGGTGACGATCGAGGACCGAGGTTAATTCTGACCTAACTCAGGTGACGATCCAAGATCGGGGCCAATTCTAACCCAAGAGTGGTGACGACCGAGGACCGAGGACCGAGGTCAATTCTGACCTAACTCAGGTGACGATCCAAGACTGGGGCCAATTCTGATCCAAGAGTGGTGACAACCAAGGACCGAGGTCAATTCTGACCTAACTCAGGTGACGATCCAAGACCGGGGTCAATTATGACCAAAGAGTGGTGACGATCGAGGACCGAGGTCAATTATGACCTAACTCAGGTGACAATCCAAGACCGGGGTCAATTCTGACCCAAGAGTGGTAATGACCGAGGACCGAGGTCAATTTTGACCTAACTCAGGTGACGATCCAAGACCGGGGTCAATTCTGACCCAAGAGTGGTGACGATCGAGGACCGAGGTCAATTATGACCTAACTCAGGTGACGATCCAAGACCGGGGTCAATTCTGACCCAAGAGTGGTGATGACTAATGACCAAGGTCAATTCTGACCTAACTCAGGTGACGATCCAAGACTGGGGCCAATTATGACCCAAGAGTGGTGAAGACCGAGGACCGAGGTCAATTCTGACTTAACTCAGGTGACGATACAAGACCGGGGTCAATTCTGACCTAAGAGTGATTGCATTTCCTTTGGGAAAAGAAAAGAGTTCCACTGGGGATAAGAATTGGATTTGAGGTTCCGCTGGGGAACGATGAATGAGCTGGAGAAGATTTGGATCGTCCTTTTGGATAGATCGCCTGGGGCGAGTGATTTATCTTAATTCCGCTGGGAAAAATACTATGCGATATTGTTTCGCACCGGGTAGCCGATGGCTAGGGAGGCTTTGTGTCTTTGATTTTAGCGGAGGAGCTGATTGTTGGGGAGATAACAGGTTTGAGGTTGTAAACTCTGCTGAGGAGGTGATTAGGTCGTCTGGGCGCATTGCTCGAGAGGTCATTCACTTGGATTTTGAGGGTTCCGCTAGGGAAAAAGAGGTTTCACCCGAAGGAATGCGGAATTTTCTTGATGAAAATGTTCAAAATCCATCCTAGGATTTTTAGGAACTTTCTGGGGATTTTTCGAGGCTTTCTGGCATTTTCCAGGAATTTCTGTATGAAATTTTAAGAGGGGTACCATTCGGCAGTGGCACGGACTTTTGGGCCACCTCGGGAAGGTGAGGAGACAGTGTCGATCGGTATGGCAGGGGTCAGTGCCGATCAGCATGGCACTTGGCCTCCTATATAAAGGGGCGAATCCCCTTAATTTTTCACAGCTTCTTGTCTTCTCTCTTTATGCGATTTCTCTCTGCGAATTGTTCTAACGTTTCGATCTTCAAGAAATGGCCGCTTTTGTGAGCACCGCTGTCCATCGGGAGTGGTTGACCGTTGATGACTGGACGAATCTGGATTGGAGGGGCAGGGTGACCCTTGCTTTGGGGAATGAGAATGCCTTCGATGCATTCGAGCCGGTTGCGGATGAGCAAACCTTGCCGCGGGAGCCATCCCGTCATCGCTCTTCGAGAGTGATTCTCGGCGGTTATGTAAGTAACCTGACCTTTGGCATTCCTTTATTTTTGGGTGATTTTTCCTTTTTTCTTGGCTTTTGATGAGATTTTTCCTTTTTCCAGTCTGATATTTCTTTAAAGAACATGCGTGCCCATGGGACAATGGGGCTCAAGGATGTTTGGGAACATCTTCCACCCGTGGTGTGCTGGATGGTATCATCAGCGAGTTTTGGGAGGTTGGTGGATGCGCTGGATGAGACGCCTCATTCGACAGCAGTCTTGTGTGCTCTGGGGGGAGAGGTGGTGGTACACTACCCACACTATTCATTTTGGCTTCGGGGAGATGACGGTGACTCCCATAGATGTGCAGCAACTGTTGGGGCTGGATTATGACAAGGAGCAGATAGAGGTGGATTTCTCCTTGCGGTTGAGGCCGGAGGCGGCGCATGCGGCACTTGGTGATGTGAGGAGGATAGTTTCTAGAGATTCTATCCGGTTGTCTTTGCTGAAAGATGTTTTGTTGAGTAGGATGGTTGATGTGGAGGACGGGCTGCAAGTGAGGCAGATGGCCTGGTTATTCATCTTGTTGGTGTTGGGAGGTTTAATGGTGGCGTCGAGCGACGACGTCGTCCATTTGTGGTTTCTGTCGTACTTGAGGATATTTTCGAGCATCCCTTTCTATGATTGGGGGAGTCTAACCTTGGTAACCCTTTACTCTTCTCTGGATGCATTCAGTCGGTGCTGCCGGCAGACTTTTACTGGAACCATGTATCTCCTTGAGGTATTCTTTACTTTGCACATTTTCAATTCATGCATTCACATTTTCCTTATGCGTCCCTTTTTTCTTGTGAATTCAGATGTGGTTCTATGAGGTGATTGGGTGCAACACCCCGCTGATTGCTCTGAAGGACGACACTATTGGGGACTTCTGTCGACTGTATCGATGGCGTAAGGCCAACCAGCAGTCGAAGGGATCTCTCTCTGGAGGCAGTGCGTCATGTCTTGAATGACCTGACCAGTGGTCGGGTGAGGTCCTTTCCTTTTTGGTCTTGGTTTTTTCACCTTCTGATCTTGTTCTGACTCATGCCTGCTTGGGGATTTTCAGGTGACCTTTTATCCTTGGGGGACAATCATTCAGGATACGGGGATGACTGGGGTGAACGCGCAGATGAGGTTTTTGTTGGCGCATGAGTTTGGCCATTCCTGGTACCTCGAGGAGAGGGTGATTCGTCAGATTGCTGAGGAGGAGCTGGTGGTGCCACCCGCACAACCTCCCATGTCTATGAGGCGGGAGCGACAGCTGTTGAAGGATGAGAGCATCGCGGCGATGATCGGCCGAGTCCTATGTTTTTTACACTGATACGGCTGCGCCGTATGACTATATGGACTTTATGACGAGCTTGTTGATGGCTCCCAGCATACATGATGCCTTACCTTTCACTCCTGCTGGTTCGAGTCGGGCGGTGGGGTCTTCGCACAGTGGTGGTGGTCCGTCGGCACCTGTGGCGGAGACGACCTCGGAGGTCCCTTTGTTCGGCTTCACACTCCTTCGTACAACCTCCGGTGGGCTGATGGAGGGATAGTGCCGATGTTGCACCGTCCCCTCGCGATGGATCCGGAGGAGCTGGGTATGACAGATGAGGTCCTTCGTCCTGCAGTAAACCTTTCGGCCCTTTTCCTCTTTTTGATTTCTTTTGCTTGATACTGATTATGTCTTTTTCCTTGCAGCAAATTCGGGTGTCGACCACTTGGCTGAGAGACATCAGAGATTGGATATCATCGGCGACCGCCCACATTCGGGATGCTATCCCTGTTCCTTCTTGCTTGGTGCCGTCAGCCTCATCCGGGGAAGACTCTGGCTCAAGTAGTGGGGGCGCGTCGTCTCGCTGTAGGGGGAAGAGAGCTCGTCGCAGGGGTGGAAGCTCTTGAGAGAGAGAGAGAGAGAGAGAGAGAGAGAGAGAGACAGAGAGAGAGAACGTGGGTTCGGGATGAGTCCCGTTGTTTTTGGCTTTTTCTTTATTTCCTGCAAAATTATGTAAGACAGAAAATAGATATATGCAATGCAATGCAGTTTTTTGACTATCTTTTATTTTAATGATGAATGAATGCATGCACATGTGCTTTTTGACTTTATTGCTGAGACCATAAAAAAACGAATATTTTTTTCGAATTTTTCGAAGGAAAGTTTTAATTGAAAAGGGAGATCCTACAAGGAGAAAACAGGATTCTTGAAATTCTTTTGAGAATATCAATTTATTTTTATTGAGTTTCCTGATTTGACAAAAGAAGAAAAAAGGAAAATTTCCAAAAGTAGGGGGTTGCCGATCGGCAAGCACCCTGGCCTGCCTATCGGCAGTTCAGTCCAGTCCTATCAATTAAAAGCTTTGATTGGTACCCTTTTCAGCCTTTAGTACCTTATGGGGTAGGATTCCTTTCGATTTCTGCAGGGATTATGTCTTCTGTGAGAGTTCTCAAGTATAAAAGGGGGTGAGGGTGGAGTATTTTCATCACACCTTTGCATCCTTATCCACTTGCCCATTATTTCTTTGCCCTACAAGATGGCTCTCCCTAGTAGCACCGAGTTTGTCAACTACCTCAAAGCCTTGGAAGCTATGTGGTCTTATAATTTCGACTATGATGCTTTCAACATGCGCCGAGTTTCCTTGTGGTGCAATCGGCCTTTTGAGTGGAATATGCTGACGGCGGCGGTACAATTCTGGAACCCCGAAGACCATGTATTCCGCTTTGGGTTGGAAGAAGTTTATCCTACCTACGAGGAATTTTTCGCCATACTAGTTGTGAATCCTAGTGTTGATGCGGCTTTAGCCGAATTTTCCTTCTCTCCTAGGGATTTGTTGGCCGGGCTTCTTCATATCTCGCCTTCGATGGCTAGATCGCTAGTTTCTGGAGGAATGATCTCCCTCCCGGCGGTGTTGCAGTCCATGAAATTACGGGAAGTAGGTGATGCTAGTTATGCTGGAGCTGTTGTTCTGGGCCTAGTTTCAAAATTACTGTTGGTGACTGGGGAGGTGCGAGTGGACCCATAACTTCCATCCATTACTTCATAGATGTCATACCGTCGCAATCCTGCGGCGGTGATATTGGCGGAGCCTCTGAATGGCCTGGATGCCTGGATAGAAGGTCGTTCTGAACTTTTTAGGGGTAGCTCTGTGATGTTATTCATGTGGTTATCTGAAAGATTCCGCTTGTCGACTCCTCCATAATATCCTTTGTCAGTTGTACCCAACGTTTTTTCACACTACTTCATCCGCATTGGCCTGTATGTTGAGAACTGGGAGAATTGGTTTGTGGAGTATGGGGCTCGTGGGCTATATTGGTCAGTGCCTTGGTGGGGACAGTTTCATCCTGTTCTGGAGCTAGGAGAGTATTCATATGTGCGGATGGTTGATCTCAGACAGACCTCTTTTTATTTCCCTTGGCGGCTTTTGCGCCAATTCGGCTGGGCGCAGGTCGTGCCCCCTCGGACCTCAAATTTCTTTCCGGTATAAGATTTAACTGAGCACTTGCGTCTGTTGCTTGGATCTTTGTGGGAGAATCGACGTCCGTCAACCCGTCCCTCTCAGTCTGTCGAGAAGGTTTGGCATGTCCCCAAAGATTATATGAGGTGGTTGTGGAGGAAAGTAGTCAGCAAGATGTTAGCAGTGGAGACTGGTCAAAGGTGGTTTATTTTATCTGACTCCATGGAAGGGGGTGTTGTGGTCTTTTCGAAGATGGTTAAAGCTCATCGATCCATGGAATGTTTGCGACACTCCATTCAGGCGGGGGAAACTTGGGGTCCTCAGGATGTAGATGATGAGGGTGCGGGCTCTTCGGGTAGCTGTGGGTAGGATTCCTGGGGAGTTTATTTGTGTAACACATGTGGGGAATTTTATCTGGTTTTTATGGTAATAGGGGGAAGGGATTTATCCGTTCCTTTTTCTTATGTAATCTGTACTGTAGTTTCTTATTAATGAAATAAACAAGTTTCTGATCATCTAGTTGTGCCTTCGATGAATTTTGCGTTTTGAATTATCTATACCGATTGCTAAGGCATACATAATCCTTTTGTTCAAGTAGATGTTTAGAATGAACTGTCATTCTCGGAGATAAGAAAAACAATAGTATTTTGTGAAAAAGAAAAGGGCCGTGCTCATGTGAGATGTATGAGTTGCCTACGTACCTTTGGAGTTTTTTGAAAAGTTTTAAAATAGTTTTTGTAGAGGATCAGGCCCACGTAGTTCTGCGTAGAGGGAAATAAAGAGTTTTTTTTAGAATATAAAGGGGATTAGAAGAGTCGTAGCACGCCGAGATTTCGGACTAGGGATAGAATTTCTTGAGACGGTCCAGATTGACTGGATGATCCATCTCTTCCCCATACAGGTCAGTGAGCATGGCGGCACCGCCAGACAAGATTTTCTTCACATTGTAAGGGCCACTCCAATTGGGCTTGAATTTTCCTCTGGGGTCCCATATGGTTTCTATCATCTCCTTGAGGGCTAAATCCCCCTCCCGAACACCGCGGTCCTTAACTCTCTTATTGAATGATCGCGCTATTCGGCGATGGTATCCCTGTATGTGATAAAGATCTTTTAATCTTCTTTCATCTAGAAGGGCTAGTTCATCAAGACGGCTTTGGCACCAGTCTTCTTCACTAACCTTGCTTTCGAGCATGACGCGTAGCGAGGGTATTTCCAGCTCCACAGGTAGGACTGCTTCCATGCCGTAAACCAGGGAGTAAAGGGTAGCCCCAGTAGAGGTTCGAATTGAGGTTCGATAACCCCAGAGGGCATACGGGATCCGGTCGGCCCAATCCCTTCAACTTTCGGTCATCTTGCTGATGATGGCTTTGAGTTTTTTATTGGCGACTTTAACTGCACCATTGGTCTGAGGTCGGTAGGGAGAAGATTTGTGTCTCTGAATCCCATACTCATTGACAACTTATGTGACTTCTGCCTCGAAGTGCAAACCGTTATCTGACACTAGCTCGTGCGGGACCACATATCGGCAGATGATATTTTTCTCGATGAATTTGGCCACATTCTTGGCATTTAATAGTGTGTATGACTCAGCTTAGACCCATTTGGTGAAGTAATCGATGGCAACCAGGATGAACTCATGCCCGTTTGACGCTTTTGGTGTAACCTTCCCTATGATGTCGATACCCTAGGTGGAGAACAACCAGGGAAAAGTCATGTTGTATAATTCCCGCGGAGGTAGGTGTTGGAGGTTGGAGAAGTGTTGGCATTTAGGGCATCTTCGAACATAGGTGGTGCAAACCTGGGCCATGGTGGTTCAGTAGTAACCCTGTTGGATGACCTTCTTGGCAAGCATGTTACCGTTCATGTGGGGCCCTCATTCCCCGCTGTGGATTTTCTGCATTTCTTTTTAATGTCAAGCCCTGCGATATAGTGCAAATGAGTTCCATCGAAATTCCTCTTGAGTAGTGCTTTACGACAGATGATGTACTGAGCGGCAAGACTTCGAAGGGTAGCTCGGTCATTCTTATTGGAACCCTCGGGATACCTACCATATTTGAGGAGGCACCATATATCATAGTACCCGCAATCGGCTAGTTCGAGGTCTTCTGTGGAGACAAGCTCAATAGGGTAGCAATGGGTCGGTTTGTCCTGCTTCTAAACTAGGAAGGGGATCATTGTTATTCTCTCGGGCATGTCGACCATGGAGGCCAAGGTAGCTAGGGCATCGGCTAGGTATTTTTTTGCTTGGGGAAGGTAATGGAAAGTGATATCTCGGAATTGGGAGGCTAACTCTTCTAATTGGGCATGAAAGGGTTGGAGCTTTTCATCCTTGACTTTCCACTTTCTGAGCACTTGACCAATGATGAGGGAAGAATCCCCGTAGACATCAAGGTATTAAATACATTTCTTGAGAGCGACCTTGAGGCCCACTGTGCATGCCTCGTATTCTGTCATGTTATTGGTGCAGGGGAAATTGAACTTGATGGCGATGGGAGTATGAGAGTCATCTGGGGAAACCAGAAGTATCCCAATGCCATACCCCTTTTTGTTGGCAGTGCCATCGAAGAACATTTTCCATCGGAGACAGTCTTGAGTGGTGTAAAGGAAATTCTCATCTGGGATTTTAGAGACCCAGACATTAGCTTCTTCTACGAGGTAGTCAGCGAGGTAGTCAGAGATGGCTCTTCCTTTAACGGCTTTCTGTGCGACGTACACGATATCGAACTCGATTAGGAGCATCAACAATCGGGATATTAGGCTGGATAAGGCGGGTTTCTCAAGGAGGTATTTGATGGGATCCATTCGGGATACAAGTTTGATGGGGAAGGTGAGAATGTAGTGTCGCAACTTTTGGGTGACCCAGACAAGTGCAACACATGCCTTTTCTAAAGCAGTGTAGTTGACCCCGTACTCGACCAATTTTTGACTGGCATAATAGATGGATTTTTCTTTGCGGGAGTCCTCAAGGTATTGGGCTAGCAAAGCCCCAGCTGCAGTGTTGGTTATGGTTAGGTATAGGAGCAAAGTGAGACCTGGATGTGGTGGCATGAGAACTGGAGGTTGGGTCAGATATTGTTTGATTTGGTCAAAAGCTTCTTTGTAGGCCTCGTTCCAAATCTTAGTTGAATCCTTTCGGAGGAGCCTGAAGATTGGTTCACAGATGGAGGTTAGCTGGATGATGAACCGGCTGATATATTGTAATTTCCCAAGGAAACCTCGGACTTCTTTCTCTGTTCGGGGAGCTGGCATCTCAAGTATGGCTTTCAGCTTGGCGGGATCTGCTTCTATCCCCTTCTCACTGACCATAAATCCTAAGAATTTTCCCTTTGTAACGCCAAAGATGCATTTTTGTGGATTGAGTCGCATCTGATACTACCGCAGTCGTTCGAAGAACTTTCGAAGAGCAGGAGTATGACCTTCTCTAGTTTTGGACTTGATGATCATATCATCCACGTAAACCTCGACCTCTTTGTGAATCAGTTCATGCAGGATGGTTGTAGCGGCCCTCTGGTAGGTATCCCCAGCATTCTTGAGGCCGAATGGCATAACAGTGTAGTAAAAGGTTCCCGATGGGGTGATGAATGCGGTTTTCTCTTGGTGGTCGTGGTGCATCTTGATTTGGTTGTATCCGACAAATCCGTCGACGAATGACTTGAGAGCATGACTGGCTGTGTTATCTATGAACATGTCGATATTGGGTAGCGGGTAATCATCCTTCGGAGAGGCTTTGTTTAAATCTCGGTAATCCACACACATTCGAACCTTGCCTCCTGATTTTGGCACAGGTACAATGTTGGCTAGCCACGTGGGATATTCGATGACTCGAATGAAACCCTATTTGACCACCTCTTCTTTGACCTTGAGCGACCATTTGGGGCAGAGCTTTCTCAATTTTTGTTCAACCGGCTTATAATCTGGGAGAGTGGGGATCTCATGTTGAGCTATTTTAGGATCAATATCGGGCATATCGTCATAGGACCATGTGAAGACATCCATGCTCGTCAAAGGTGGCCCCTATCCTATTCTTGCGCAGTTGGCTACTAGAACTGAGATTGATAACAACAGTCTCTTTTTCATTAAATTGAACGCGGTTATGTTGTTTGTTATTAACCTAATTTAAATCAGTTAAGAATTGTTCATTTGCAAAATAATCATCATCAAACGTTTGATTACAATTTAAACAATTAATGTAAGGCACAACAAGATACTCAAAATCTTCGTTTATTTTATTGATAGGAAAAACAGCATTGAGAACCTCATCGAAAGAGGTATCGATTACATTTGAGCCAGGATAGACAACAGAAGAAGAAACAGGGTAAACATTGGGTTAGGGGAGATTTCAAGAGGTAGAACTGGCGCAGCATGCCAGTTGAGGATAGGTGTATCAGCAGATTTGATCAGATGAGAGGGGTCCAGTGATGCAGTGCCTGAGTGAACCATACAGAGTGCCAGCCCCAGTGTCTGCAAGTTGAAGGAATCTTTAAAATCACTTTCCTCAGTCTTTTCGATATTTTTGATGAGCGGTTGTATGCGGTGTGGGAAAATTTTGACCCATGGGTAGCTATCTTGGAAAAATATCTCCATTCTAGGCTTCATTTTCTTATCTGTATGGTCATACCACGGTTCTGGAAAGTCGCAAAAGGGGAAGTTTTCACCCTCTTTAATGAATGGCCCATTTAAAGAATCTCCCGAGATAGTTCGAACGCGGTCTAACCATTTCTTTGTTCGAGTCTGGGAGATCATTCTGAGCTCTGGTTCTGATGGTTGATACCCCAAGCCGTAAGGAGGTAAAGCTTTCTTCAGTTCGATGGGCTCAAGTATCCCTTGTTTCCTTTGCCCTAGCCCCAGTCCGAGCATGAAGTGCATCTTTCGAAACATCTGAATCACATTGACATTGTCATGAGGGTCGTATTCTGGACAAACCCTTTCTTTGAAATCGTCCCCTGCCGGGAGTAGGGATGGCTCAACTCGAAACCCTGATAGGAGTATATCATTTGACCCATGCTGTATCTCGAGAATCGGAGTGCTGGTGCTTGCACCCTCGGCATTATTGTCGTCACCCAAGATGGTGATGACTCGCCCATCGACGAAGAACTTCAATTTCTGATGGAATGAGGAAGAGACACCCTTTATACTGTGGAGCCAGGGTCGTCCGAGCAACAGGTTGAAACAGTCCGGGATATCAATGACTTGGAACTCGACGACTGGGTTTATAGGTCCAACCCCTATTGCAAGTTTTATGGATCCCATCACCTCCCGACGGGTATTATCGTAGGCATGCACGACAACGGAGGTTGGAGCGAGGTCACATTCTTTTAGGCCTAAACATTTTAAGGTTCTCAGTGGGCAGACATTCAAAGCGGATCCGTTATCAATGAGCGAAAGTGACACAACCTTCCCCATAACTTCGATGGAGATGTTGAGTGCATCATTGGTATTCGGCCCAATTTTGGGGATTTCCTCTTCAGAAAATGATAGCATTCGGGTGGAGGTCAAGGACCCGACCAAATTTACCACTTCTTCTGGTGTGGTAGAAGGAGGAACGATGGGTCCTGTGAGCAACTTCATTAATTTATTTATGTGCAGCTGGGAAGACATGAAAAGCCCCCATAGAGTGATGTTATCTTGAGTTTTCTTCAGTTGATCGAGGATCTTGCTCTCCTCGATGGTCATTTATGGCATAGGAAGGTTTTCAACGCCCTTCCCCTTGTCATTTGCTGGTAGCAAGCTTGGAACTTGGTAATGTCTCCCAGATCTGGTCATGTGATTTATTGAAGATAGGAAAAACTTAAATCCAGTTTCCTCGTCATTCTCATGTTGTTCTACCGCCATGTATATTTCTCCGAGGAGTTCTTCAAATGATACCATCCCACATATGTCGGCTATTGATCCAATTCTTCCCGAAGCCTGTTCTTCATTTGAATCTTCGAATTCTTCCCCCCATCCGGTGGCAATAATTTTATTTTCTTCTGTGAAATCAATGTATTCAACGACTTCCTCATATAGGCCTTCCCATTCTATGGGGATATGTTTGATTGAAGGGACCAAGCGCCCTTGTAGCTTCAAAGTGTCAAGTAACCCGGTGATACTGCAAATGTTGTTGGTTTGCCTGAATGCTTCCGCCATGATCTGGACAACATCCTATAAGCTGACTTCGTCGGTTGGTACCACCCAACTATCTGATTCTCGGGCCCATCTTCGTGCTTCCAAAAATAGCGCGCTGAACCTCTGGCAATCGATAATCATCTCTGAGGTCAATTTCATCCCGAACTCTAGGAGTTGATTTAATACCTCTGACAGTTCCATGCTTCTACTTTCCGAACGGGTACGAACAGTGATGCATGCTCTGGTAAGGAGTGGCAGTGCCAGATCAGCGGGGTTGGTAGGGTATAGGAGGAAATATGGGCAAAGTTCAAGATGTTTAGGAGGGTATAGGGGTGTGATTTGGGTTGATGGATCAAAATTCGGGTTTTCTTCCAAGAAGATGGCATTTGTGTGATTCGAGAGGGGGTTATGAGTAGTGTTTGGCTTAGGATTGGCTGGTGGGGCGATGGTACCCCGGTCAATGAGATCTTGGATTATGTTTCGAAGGTGGAAGCATTGGTCGGTGGTATGACTAGCTGTTTGGTGAAAGGCGCAATGAGCATCGGTCTTAAAATTTCTTGAGAGTGGATTTGACAATGGACGTGGATCCAAGGGTTTGATAAGGTTTCGGCTTAACAGGGCTTGGTAAACTTTGGAGAGGGGAGCATGAAGCTCAGTGTATTCCCTTCGGGTGGGGCAGGGCGAATTTCTGGTTCCCATGATGCGATCGATTGAGAGATGTTGTTGATGGTTGAGACTGTAGCATTGGAAGGCTTGTCATACTTTCTAGGGGTGAATTGTCCGGACACCTTCTTCGGTTCAACTTCTGTTTTGGAAAGACTTTCCTCGATTTCTACTCCTGCTTCTTTGAGAGCTCAAAAGTGGGGGTAGTACTGTCCTCCCATGGTTGCTCGGACATGGGGCAAGAAATTCTTCTTCACTATGATGACTTGTTCTTCTTCTGATGGCCGATTGGTCATTGTAGCTGCTTTTTCCCTCCATCGAGATATAAAGTTACTGACTAATTCTCCAAAGTTTTGTTTGAGCAGCTCTAAATCACGACGGGTGACCTCGAGCTTTTCGTTGTATTGTACTGCGACATGAATTCTTGGGCTACATCCTCCCAGCTACGGATTCTGGATTCCTCAAGAGATAAAAACCATCGAAGGGCACTGTCTTTCAAATTTTGCTCAAATAATTGGGTCATCACCTCTTCAGAAGCCCCTAGTAGAGTCATGTAACGATGATAACTATGAAGATGAACAATTGGGGGGCCACTCCCTCCGAATTTCTCGATATTTGGCATCTTGAACTTCTCGAGTAACATTGCTCTAGGATAAGGAGACATATGGGTGTAGTCCATGTAATTCCTAGAGACCCAGACTTGGTCGAACTTCTTAGTGAGCATCTTGAGATCCTCTTTGACTTTATTCAACTCTTTCTCCTTTGGATCAGCGACCACATGCAGGTTAGCCATAGGATGGGTAATGTTTGGCATTGGAATCTGGGCAGGCGGCGGCCCATTGGCAGGAGGGGCACGTGGAGCATGCTGATATTCTTCTGGGACCCAGATAGGTTCGGGTGGACCCATAGCACGAGGTAATAGGGCCTCGGGATCTTGAGGAATAGGAACTTGGTTTCGTTGCATTTCTCGGACCTCAGCTTGGAGGTTGTCAATCTTGGCCACGAGCTGAGCTAGGACTGTCGATAGAGCCGGTTGTATGACTGGTGGTTGATCTGCATTCTCCATGAAAGATGGATGGATTCTAGATTCGGAAGAAGTAGCAGAGGAGTGTATGAAACTCCGAGGTGATTTGACTGAAGACCGAAGCCAATAAGGAGCCAGGCCAAGGGCGTGCAATCGACCTGAGAAGGCGTAGGATGAGATTTATTTTTGAGAAAAAAGGGAAGAAACTATTTTGGGATTTTTGATAAAAAATGGAGAAATGTTTGTGGATTTTTAACAAAGAAGGGATAAATGTTTTTGGATTTTTAACAAAGAAGGGAGAAATGTTTTTGGATTTTTAACAAAGAAGGGAGAAATGTTTTTGGATTTTTAACGAAGAAGGGATAAATGTTTTTTATTTTTAACAAAGAAGGGATAAATATTTTTGGATTTTTAACAAAGAATGGAGAAATGTTTTTGGATTTTTTTTTTTTTGAGACGGAACTCAGCATGATTATTATGATTATTATGTTCTCATTTGTATTTAATTCTCCTAAATGCAATGCCGGACGGGACCCGAGCCTGGAAAAGTGGGGGTCTTAATATATGCAAAGCTACGTTTGGACTTGTAACCAGCCTCGCGGACAGGGTCCCATTTTAAAAAAATGCGCGAAAATTGGGCGGCAGGCTGACCCAGAATTTCGACAGAGTTTCGGGTTGAAACCGGCAATCTAAAGTGCGTGTCCTAGGTCTGACACCTATATGCGGGTATGCAGTTGGTTGGGTGAATCGGCATGGGTTCCCCCCTTTGGCGTGACTTCCACGATATACGTCTTGCTCTTGCGGGGCAGTCGGTATGTGTGGACAAGCCATTTGATATACATGAGTGTACGTGAATTGCCTCACCATATACCTCGTGGGGACGGTACGTGTGAGAGCGAATTCGATATACTCGATGTACGCGAACGAATTCCTTGCGATATACCTCCCGTCATGACTTCGGTCAAGCGGTACGATGGGGGGGAACCATTCGATATACGTCGAAGGTACTTGGTCAATGGAAGGTGAGAGTCATATCGCTTAGGCTAACTGCGACCTACCGGACCAGCGCCCATCACGAAGTGACCCTCCAGTTTCTGGGTAAAATGTGGTAAATAGCAATGCTCTTTGGTGATATCGTATGAATCATGCATGATTCTCTTATTATTATTTTATGATGAGAATGCCTTTCTTGATTATGCCAAAACAGGGAGCCAAGTACAAGTACCCCAAAAGGTACACCAAGTATGGATGGGTGATGCGTGCAACATGGGGATATACATGTGATCCTAGGTGCACGTGGTGTGAAGTGTACATGGAGACTTTTCTACAAGTGTGTGAATATAAGAATAGGCATGGGATATACATGTGAGAAAGGGGGATAGGCAGATATGGGGGCGGGGGGGGGGGGGGGGGGGGGACATAAACAAATATAGCATCCATGTAAATAGAATCAAGCCCTCAAAATATAATAACACAGTTATCCCCAGCGGAGTCGCCACTGTGTCCATCCTCGATCCCCGCCGCGGAGGGAGGAAAGATCTTTCGGGTCCCGTGCGTCCCCTCTCAGGAGAGTGCTTCGGCCGGCATCGATTTGTGAGGTGTGAAAATGTAGAGAGATTTAGAGTCGCCAGTCTATTTTACTCAAAATAGACAAAAAAAAAAGGAAACCACCCCGAAGTATGGCATCCAAAGACATACTAGTACGTGCAAAACCAAATGATTCGAGAAGGGTTCGGAGGCTTAGTTACGAAATGGGAAGGTGTTAGGCACCCATTCTGCCCTTTCGGTCTCTCATGGATATTTGCTATTTTCCTTTAAATTTCTCCCCATGATATGTGTGCATGTGTATATACAGAATGGAGGTAGGAATCCTCAACTTGTATCAAGGAAGAGATAAAGCGAGTCATCCGTAGGAATGTGAGATTAGTGTAGAAAATAGGATTTGCGCGATTACCCTTGCGTTGATCGTTATAAGGGAACGATAACGCGTGTGGAATAATACGCCACTAAGAACGAATATATAGAATATAGTAGAGAGTGAGATAAAGAGAAGATATAAAATAAGAGAAAAAGTGAGAAAAGGACTCGAGTCTCGAGTTTTACCCCGAGATGCCTACGTAGCCTATAAAGGCATCAAAGGCCACGTAGTTCGTATACACAACGAGGGGTGGGGTTTAACTCATAAATCCAAAATATAAATCTCTTATTTGTGAATATGTGTGTATGTGTAGAAAAAGTATTTTAGTTGTGAGAAAAGTGTGGAAAAAGGGTGAGAATCCCTGTTTGGAATTTCTGAGTAAACCCTCTTTTTCTTATTTTTTGGGTTTTTATTTATATGAAAATAGGAGATGTGCAATAATAATAGATAAAAAGTATTTTAGGATATGTGAAATAAGATAATAAAAGTGCTTAAGTAATAAAACAAGTTATTGTAAATTTAAGAAGATTCAAAGAGAAAGGTGATAAAAGGTTGACCTTCTTGTAGACTTTGAGTTTAATCTTGAATGTTGAAAAGCAGCCCTTGCACTTGGATGATGATGGAGAGTGGTTAATTCATCAAGTTTGATGAAAGGGATGATGAAAAGTGGAAGTGAAAAAGGGATTTGGAAGTTGAAATCACGCTGCCTTCGAGAGAGGTTTCTAGGATTCGTTGAGAGTGATTTGCTTCTGATCTGAGCTCCCTTGCAAATTAGGCCAAGGAATCATTTTATAGGCCCAGGGGTTTGCCAATCGGAATTGCCATGGCACTACCTATCGGCAGGTGCCGATAGGCAGGGTCTGGGACCTGCCATTTGGCAGTGCGCCTCAGGCTTTTTCGAAAAATTGGTCGTCGAGGTCAAACCGTTGGTCAGAATCGCGCACGAGGCATACCGTTGGAAAGGTATTTCTGAGACCTTCGAAAGTACTTTGGATTGCTCCCGAGTTCGAAAGTTGACTTTGGGTCAAATATGGCTCGGAAGCGTTTGTCGGTCCGCTAGACGGGGAATTATTCGGACGCAAATGGATCGTTCGTTCGCACGGTAAGTTCGAACCGTGCACGGGATGGCCCATTAGAAAGGTTAGGAGATGTAATTAGACATTCCAAAGAGTTTGACCAGGTTCAAGGAGTTGACTTTGGTCAACCGGGCCCAAGAAGCCTTCTGTGACCTCTCGGAGTCAAATGGATCGTTCGTCCGCATAGAGAGTCAAAATCGCGCTCGGGATGGACCGTTGGAAAGATTTTTTAGTGACCTTCCAAGATTCATTCAGCCTAGGTTGATTTGAAGAGTTGACTTAGGTCAAACAGATCCCGGGAGCGCCCGGTGGCCTCTAGGTCGGGTTTCGGACGCAAACGGACCTAATGAGAGTTAGGGGGTAACAGAATGAGGTGTCTCCACTAAGCATGTATTCTAGGTGATTTTGTAAAAGATAAAATAAATAATTAATCCGCTACACAGCGATGTACGAGGAAAAAACCCAAGACAGGAAACAACCTCGGACGGCCCCAGCCTCAAATCCACTAGATACGGAATTTATAAATACAAGACAGAAAGGTTTACATAACATGACTCGTTCCTTCTCAAGTCCCGAGGCTTCTTCTTGTAGATACCTCTTCCTAGCGGATAACCACAGAGCTCCACCGGGGTCTCAGAGTCCACCAATCGGACTATATATGGTCACCGTCATCCGAATAAGGAGCCTTTCTCCAAGTGGGTAATGCCGCAAAAAAAATCTTCTTCTTTCTTTATAGGATGTAGAAGAAAACCCGAAACTCCTCTTTGAACGGAAGAGGTGAACCCGGTGCCAAACTCCAAGAAAGATATATGAATATGGGAACTTGGAAGAAACTAATTTGTGTGTAAAACTAGAGTGGTGTATATTTTTCTCTTTGATAAAAACACACTCAAAACATGATCTTTTTCCCTCTTTGATTTTACTCTCAAAACACTCTCTAGGAGTTAGTAGGATATGAAAAAGATAGATAATCAAAAGTGATTCCCGCACAAAATAAAGTCTGATAAAAGTTGGTTAAGAAACAAGTGGGGAAGTGGGAGAAAAACTGCTTAAATATGCCAAAAACTGTTCCCGCCTGGCATCTCGTTCAAACGATATTTCGTTCGAATGACATTATCGTTCGAACGAGTCTTCTAACGATGTTCCAGTATGAACTCGTTAGAAGCTCGTTAGAAATCTCGTTAGAACGACAATCTCGTTCGAACGACAGTTCGAACGAAGTTCAGTATGCCATAATGGGAAGTCGTTGGCAATCTCGTTCGAACGACATATCGAACGAACTTCCAGAAAGTTGGAAAATTCGATTTTAGCCCAGAAAACTTTATAAACATATTTTAAAGTTTTAATTAATTCTTTCTGAAAATAAAACACGGTTTTAATTAAACCTAACACCCAATTAAACAAGTTCCAAGCTCCTATATATATAGTATTGCATTCATACATTGGGAGCATGGAACCATAGATGATGACGTAGAAACGAGGCACGCAAACTGGCATATTGATAAAGCTTTATACTCTTGGCCGCTATGTCTTCAACAAACACTTCATAGGCTTGAGAATATTACAATTAAATACAATCCTATGAATAAATGTTTTTGTCCGGAATTGAGCCAAAACTATATATGGACTCAATTGGAAATTTGTGTCCTTACAAATCTCCCCCTTTGGCTATTCCGGGACAAAAACTATACAAAAATCCTAAAGGGCCGTCAAGCTCTACTAGACTCAAAACATAATCCACCCAAACTTGACTCAACCCAAGGATCAAATGCTTTACCATTGAAAGATGCCGCTTTAGAAGAATTCCTGCACACTTAAGCAAAATCATCAAATGCATAGGGAATATCAAATTATTTAAATAAATACTCCCCCAAAATTAATTCTCCCCTTTATCAAAAATATTAACCCAAGAAGTTAGCTACTCCCCCTAAGTTAAATCTCCTAAACTTAGATAAGATTATAATAGGATAAGATACCATTTCTCCCCCTATCATTCTCCCCCTTTTTTGTTCAGGAATAGGCAAAGGATAAAGAACAAATATAAAAGCATGGTGAAGCTTAAAGTGATAAGACACGAAAGCATATGGGCAACAAAAGCATAACTAATCCAAGATAGATACCAAAACTAAAGTATAAGCATAGAAGGACTAGAAAGCAAGGCAAAGGAAAATCAAACTATCATATATATATATATATATATATATATATATATATATATATATATATATATATATATATGTACTAGAAATATATCAAAAATGCACACGCACATATATATAGATATAAACACACACATGACACAAAATACAATAAGTTTGCACACTCGTGTGGCAAAAATGTGTCATTTGGAAACGAAAGTGTTGGGGTGTGAACTAGCAACAATTAAATTTAGACCCAAACACTTAACAAACGTTCACGGAGTTCTCACTTGATTACAAACTTCATCACATTTGAATATAACCTCATGTGACAATATAGATTGAACTCAATGAACAAACATACACAATGCATACAAGCCTAGCATATTGACGATTCTACAAACCAATAGAGTCATGACATGAGATATGCAACTAGGATAAACGGATATTGTGCAAACCGTTGATATACCATCCAATCTCCCTCAATAAGGATTTATATTAATTTTGAATGAATATATCAATCAAACATAGGCCTTGGCAATTTGTTTTTCTTTTGAATGCCATATTTTCTATTTTTAGGCCTTTGGACCACGTATTTCTTTTAGGTCCATTTAAAATGGTGGCTTACAATCGCAAAGGATCACTTAGTCCTTTCGGAGCCCTTCCCCGTGCACATTTATTTATCATGTTTCCCTTTTTTACACAAATCTCATGTGCAACGGATTTTGACATGCACTAGTCCTCCTAAGTCACAAATATGTAGATGACAAGATTGGAAGGAGAACACCTCACATAGCTCAAATATACATATGAAGTTAAAATCTCAAAAGAGCTCGTGCATGTGTGAATAGAGGCATATAAAAATAGAATCCATTTAATCAACACAAAATCCAACTACTCCATATAAAACATGGTAAAGAACATTTTAAGGATTGACAATCTAAACCAAAAGTTCTAGCCACGTGGGAGCATTAAAGGTGGAATTCAAAGACAAGTATATGCCACTTAAGTGTGTCAAACCAAAATACACACAAGATAAAATCATTTTGAGTTTTTGACATTTTTTAACCAAAAAATATATACTCAAAAGGATAAACAAAAATCATTTGTATTTTTCATTAAGCTTAAATTACCAAGAGATAAAATCCAAATGATAAACAAAAATCTTTTTGTATTTTTCATTTAATGCAAACAAAATGAAGAAATAAAATACAAAAGATAAACAAAAATCATTATTCTAGCATGTGATTAAGCATGGGGCATAACCTAGAAAATAATTAAACAAGCATACATTTAGCATGTGAGTATAGCATGAAGTACAAATGCTAAAGTATGCAAACACTAACACATTCATCCTTTAGATTTATCAAGGGAGGAAGCATGTGAAAGTAAATGAGAATCAAAAAACCTATTTTTCAAGGCAACCAAGTCGAATTTCCTAACCCAAATTAATGAAGAATGACTATCTTGGGGTGTAGGACTTTAAATACATTGGTTGCTTTACGTTGGGATTTTTTAGGAATTTGTTTAAGATCAGAACAAAATTTCCTAAGATGACCTTTTCGACCACAATGTGTACAAGTAAAAACATGTCGAAAAGATTTACCTACAGAGTGATCTCTAAAAGATTTCCTAGTGGATTCTCCTAAAACGTTGGTTTTGGCTTTATGAGTAGATTCATTACAAGTATTGAAGCCTAAACCACACATGTCATTTTTAATTTGGACCGTTCCTAAGATTTTATCTAATTTTTCCGAACGACACTACAAATCAAATTTGACATTACTAGAGTCTTTTAATTTATTTTGCAATTCTAAAATGTTAGACTCTAGTAAAACATTTCGCTCTTCAAAAGCAAGAAGCTCCTTTTTCAAGGATTCCATTAAACCCCTAAGGCTATCTTTCTCGCCCTCTACATATTCAAGCTTCTCTTGAAGAGTCCTCTCACGTGTCCTAAGGTCTTCAACCAACTTAATATCATCAACGACCTTGACACTCTCTCTTAAACAGGCTTCTAACTTCAAATTAACTCTTTTCAATTTAATAGATTCTTTATAAAGTTCTTGAAAAGCATTTTGAAGTTCACTCAAATTAACCTCTTCTTCATTTTCGCTCTGTCTTTCTTCTCCACTCTCACTATCATAAAAAACAAGGGGATCAAAAACTTTAACCTCGAAAGTGTCATGAGTTTGAGTATCTTCATGAGAAGATTCACTTTCGGTGCTCACATGACTAGCCATAAAAGACACAAAATTTGGCTTAGTGGGGGAATCGGGTCCCTCTTCCTTATCACTATCACTAAGGGTAGCATTATATGAAATGGGTCCTTTACCCTCTTTCCTTAGTTTAGTGGGGCACTCAGAAGCCCTATGGCCATAACTCTCACAACCAAAACACCTATTAGACTCGTCCCTATTTAAATTTTCATTAATAGGTTTAGGGATCTTCTCAGCTTTGTCATACTTAGAAGTTTCAAATTTCTTAAAATCATTTTTAAATTTACCTTTGTTAAATTTAAGAAATTTTCTAAATTTACGAGCAAACAAAGCCTTGTCTTCAGAGTCACTATCACTCTCGCTCTCTACTACTTGTTTGACCTCCTTTCGGGCTTTTAAAGCAACACCCTTTTCAATTTTCACTTTTCGGGCTTTTAAAGTGATGCCCTTTTCAATTATCTTTTCAATTTTAGAAGGAAACATGTCTAGTTCATAGGTTTGTAAATCACCTACGAGCTCTTCTAATTTCGTGGAGGCTAAAGTTGGTAAAGAATTTAAAACGATCAATTTTGGAATAAATCTATCGGGAAGGCACATTAAAATTTTCTTTACTACTCGGTTGTCGGGTATTTTCTCTCCCAAGTTAAAAGATGAATTGACAATATCAGACAGTCTAGCATAAAATTCATCAAAAGTTTCATTATCGTTCATTTTGATAGTTTCAAATTGAGTGGTGAGGTTTTTGAGTTTTGAAGCTTTAACGACACTTGTACCTTCGTGAGTGAGTTGTAAAATATTTCAAGCTTCTTTAGCGGTCTCACACGTCATAATGGGATGGAATTCATCCGGTGTGACAGCACTAAACAAGGAATTCAAACCACGGGAATTAAAATTTGAAAGTTTAAACTCATTCTCAGTCCATTAATCGGCCGGTTTGGGAACACGTTCATTTTTAACTAAATGAGTTGGTGGGGACCAACCGTTAACGACAGACAACCAAACTCTCTCGTCGATAGATTTTAATGCCGATTTCATACGCGCTTTCCAATACGCGTAGTTTGAACCATCGAAAATAGGAAATTTTGAAAATGGGGAAAATTCCATTTAGCCAAAAATTATTTAAAAGATCTTTAACGAAATAATTTATCGCTTTGGATCTGATACCAATTATTGAAATTTCCCAGAGGGGCCCCCGATTTTAATTTCTTATAAAATTATATTTCCTTTTATGAGAAACGATGCGAAAGCGTTAGGCTGGTTCAATAAAACAAACAAATTACCAAATTTTAATTTCATTTTCAAATTAAAATTAAACCAAGTGAAATTAAATAAATCCATTCAAATCATTTTCACTTAAACCAAGTTAATTCATCTAAGTCCTAGAATTTTGCCTAAGTCATATTTTGCAATTTTATCAAATTAGGCTAAACAAATTTTAACAATTAAATTAAATAACTTGAATTAATCAACTACACATTACCCAAATTTAATTAGCACCAAATTAAACACGTAGAGATTAAATTAAATCAATTTTATCTTTTTACTTAAGCATGTATTCTAGGTAATTTTGCAAAAGATAAAATAAACAATTAATCCACTACGCCGCGATGTACGGGGAAAAAACCCAAGACGGGAAACAACCTCGGACGGCCCTAGCCTCAAATCCACTAGATACGGAATTTACAAATACAAGACAGAAAGGATTACATCACACGACTCGTTCCCTCTTAAGCCTCGAGGCTTCTTCTTGTAGATACCTCTTCCTACAAGAAAACCACGGAGCTCCACCGCGGTCTTAGAGTCCACCGATCGGACTATGTATGGTCACCGTCACCCGAACAAGGAGCCTTTCTCCAAGTGGCAAATGCCGCAACAAAAACTTTTCTTCTTTCTTTATGGGATGTAGAAGAAAACCCGAAACTCCTCTTTGAACGGAAGAGGTGAACCCGGTGCCAAAATCCAAGCAAGATACATGAATATGAGAACTTGGAAGAAACTAATTTGGGTATAAAACTAGAGTGGTGTATATTTTTCTCTTTGATAAAAACACACTCAAAACATTATCTTTTTCCCTCTTTGATTTTACTCTCAAAACACTCTCTAGGAGTTAGTAGGATATGAAAAAGATAGATAATCAAAAGTGATTCCCGAACAAAATAAAGTCTGAGAGAAGTTGGTTAAGAAACAAGTGGGGAAGTGGGAGAAAAACTGCCAAAAACTATTCCCGCCTGGCATCTCATTTGAACGACATTCTCGTTCGAACGAGTCTTCTAACGATGTTCCAATATGAACTCGTTAGAAGCTAGTTAGAAATCTTGTTAGAACGACAACCTCGTTTGAACGACATTTCGAATGAAGTTCCAGTATGCCATAATGGGAACTCGTTGGCAATCTCGTTCGATCGACATCTGGTTCGAACGACATTCTCGTTCGAACGACATATCGAACGAACTTCCAGAAAGTTGGAAAATTCGATTTTAGCCCAGAAAACTTTATAAACATATTTTAAAGTTTTAATTAATTCTTTCTGAAAATAAAACACAGTTTTAATTAAACCTAACACCCAATTAAACAAGTTCCGAGCTCCTATATATATAGTATTGCATTCATACCTTGGGAGCATGGAACCATAGATGATGACGTAGAAATGAGGCACGCAAACAGGCATATTGATGAATCTTTATACTCTTTGCCGCTACGTCTTCAACAAACACTTCATAGGCTTGAGAATATTACAATTAAATACAATCCTATGAATAAATGTTTTTGTCCGGAATCGAGCCAAAACTATATATGGACTCAATTGGAAATTTGTGTCCTTACACTCTCTTATACACTCACACACACATACACGATTCCGCCTCCACCATCATCTCCATCCGCTTCCGCCTTCGCCTCTGCCTCTATCTCTCGCTCTCACCCTCTTACACACGTACACACATAAACAATCACATATCTGGTAGATTTTTGTTTTTTCTAAATTCTGATTTAGTTTTTTTAGTTATAAACATAGTTGTTTTTTGTGAAATTTTGATTTGGGGTTTTTGCAACAGGTATGTATATCTTTGATTTGGGGTTTTTGCAACACGTATATATAATTTTGATTTAGGGTTTTTTTAGTTAACATGGTTGATTTGGTGTTTTGCAATAGGTATATTGAGCTTGCAAGAGGTATAGAAGATCTTGCAGCAGGTATATTGAGCCTCCAATGGGTATACACCATGGGAAATTTCAAATCTAAGTTTTAGATTAGATTTCTATCATAGTTTGTGTTGATTTTAATTGTATACACATTGCGTGTTGTTTTTGAATGCACGGTAGCGTGGTGTTTCTAAATGCATGAGTTAGTGACGATTGCATAATGTTTATGAATTCACGATTGCGTGGTGTTTCTGAATGAATGTTTCATTTCGCTCTTTGATTTGAAGGGTATATTATTTTAATGTTTATGTTCCTTCTTGGTTATTGATTTTTTTTTTGAATAAAAATATTAGGGTATTAAATGGGGTTCACATTTACGTGTTAATTTATTTATTTATTTTAGTTTGCTTTAGTAAATGTATTTATATTTTCATTGACATATTTTGGTTTCATTTTGCTTCAGGTTAAACACTAATTTGAATATTTGAAACCAAGATTTTATATAGAACTAAACACTAATTTGGGAAGGTTCTATTAATTTTCCCCTGATAGATTTAGCTAATGATGGTGGTGGATAAGGTTCTATTAATTTTTGTTGATTTTTGTACGCTCTCCCTCTCTAATAAATATTTGTCAGCATTAAGTATATTATAGATTTATGAAATTAGGTTTGTATTTATTGTCTTTGGGTTGTATGTACTTATGGTTGGATTTGAATGGAAATGAGCCTAAACATCAAGAAATGGCTATGTATGTTATTTTGCTATTTCTGAGAAACTCTCCCCGTTTGGTAAGAAACTATTTATATGTTTGCAGCTATGTTTTTTCCTGATACAATTTCGTTTGATAAATGTTAAATGAGTTGTGATACTCTATTATGGATGTTTTAAACCTTCATTTTCATGATATGTACTTGACTATGCACATTATGTCGGAGTTTGAGGTACTTTTACTAAAAAAAAACTAAACTAATGTTAGTGTTCAAACTTTTGATTTGGGGATTTTCTTAAAATTTAGGGTTCCTAACATGGTTACTAATTCTCATGTATGCTTAGTTAACACCATTTGATTGTTAACACTATTTCAAAGAAATATATTCTTAGTTAAATCCGACAATGCTGTGTCAAACAACTTATGATTATTAATTTCTTTTACCGTTGAGGAGGTATCTCAAATATTAATTATTTTAGTGTAAGATTTAGTATTAACGTCGTATTTCAAATGTTTGTACAAATGTAATATTTAGTATTAACATTGTCCAAATGTTAAATACAAATGGAAGAATATTTCTTTTATTTATGTGTTTTGTAATCTTTGCTAGAAATCTAATCAGGGTCGATCTCTAGATGTTAGGGGATCGAGGCGAACTCTTGAATTGGGTGAAGGGAATTATTCCATCTTCTGTCACACAATACGTAGCCTTATCTTTCTCTAAATTTTCGTTTCATAGTTGTAAACATGTTTGTGTTGATTTCTTAGAGTTTTAGAAGAGTAGTTTTATTTTAATTTCTTAAAGCTTCGCTGAAGATATGTTTATGTTTACGTTTGTTTAAATGTATTTTTGGTACTAACATGATATGTAGGTAGTAATCTTGGCTTAGCTTTGGAGGTACTAACGAGTTTATTAGGTTTTTTATTTGTGTTGGTTGAAGATCATTCGTTGGTTGGAGGAACTAACGTTTCATTGTTTTTTTTCCTTTAGTCATGTCACTTGGTATCTATTATTTTTTAGGTTGTACTATAGTATGAAAATATGCTTGCTCTATGCTTTGATATACTGATTGCTTATTCATTTTATATACGTCATAGTTGTAGTTGGTGCTTAGGAAAAAGTGGAAGTTTATCCAAACTCTACTAATTTATGAAACAGTATCCTTCTTTGTAAGATTCGTTGGTAAAAAAAGTCTTTAATACTTCGGTTTTGTATATTACTTTCATTGTTACATTGGATTAAAATTTTAGTATCCATATATCCATATCTTAGAATGAGTATTTTCATTGTTTATATGTCCCCGGATTGCAAATGTGTATTCATTGGGGGCATGTAATCTTATGGTGTAGGTTGATCTGGATGAGTTCATTTGAATGCTACTGGGTAAGATGTGTTCAGCATAATCATCTTTGTAAAAAAAATATGTCTTATACATGTTCATTTGTATATTGTTTTATTTTACCGTGGATAGTTGTTTGTATCGATAAATTTTCATATTTTTTCGATTGTTGGAAACTTATATGCTTAAGGACACGGAACTCTATGTACGAGTGTGTATACTCTTGCATTGTTTTCCAGTTCTATTCATAATTTGTCTTTTTTCCACTGAAACGTGATTACTATCCGAATACGAATACAATATGGGATAAAACTAAGTATTTCACAAATGTGCAAAGTTATTGAGCTCTATAAATAATGTGGATGTGTGAGGAGAAATGCACAGTGTTGGGGAAAAGATGTTTCCTTTTTTTAAAATCATAGGTGAATAATGTGATTAATGATTGGTATAGTTATTGTAGTCATTCTCCAATCCTTATTATGGATTTGTAGTTATATTATGGCTTAAATTAATAAAAGTAATGATATTGGTTCTATTTTGAAGTTTGTTGGATTCTCTACTTTTCCTCTTATGTTGTAGATGATTATGTGGATGTAAGTTGCCAATCATTTAGTGTTCTGTAATGTTAAAATTGTATGCATCTACATATAGTAAAAATTGTACAAGCAAAGGTAAATGGTATATTATTAGTCAACACGTAACTCTGTTTTTTTGTGTTCGTGGGATTCGAAATTCAATATTTGAAGATTTCAGATTTATAATTTTATTTTCAATCTTTTTATTTCCTCAATGTATCTTCTACGTACCGCGGCAAGGAATTGATCCACCATATAGACATTTTAAAGCTTACTACACAAGTTCGTTCAGATGAAAAGTGTGCCTAAAGTTGCGTAGACTTGCAACTATCTTGACATGGATACACTATGATCATTGGCAAACCCTATTAAGTAAAACCCTCGAAGAGGGTAGTAGTTCATAGAAATCTTGCGACTTATAACAAAAGGTATCATACTTTATTCGCATTTTAGGCATTACTGTTCAGATGTGTTTTGGGCCTTATGTTTATTTTTGTTGTTCAAGACATGTTAAGTTTTAGTGTTCGAATTTAATTTGGGGCTTATGTGTGATTATATCTGTTTTGTAGGAATCGTGCTTTTTTTAAGATCCAACTCTTCAAATATGTGTTATGGTGTACTCTCTATTCGCTCTTGAGTTTTGGGGAGTAAACATATTTCTAGAGGTTCATAATGGTATCAAAAGTAGGGTATGCAATTTAAAAATCATATAAATATCAAGACCCGAAGTACCTGACCTGAGATTAGTGAACAAAAGTTTGCATGATTGTCTCGGTGTTTGAGAGGCAAAGCTGAGAGTAGATATTATTATTGAATAGTCATAGCTAATACCATATGAACAGTCACTTCAAATAATCATTTCCAAAGCCAAGAGGAAAATAATGGCTGCAACAAACGAATAGTCACTGCGGCCTAAGTTTTCAGTTTTCACCTATATTTTGGACACCATATGAAAGCTTCATTTATATCTCTATTTTCTTACATTGTTTATAAATTATCTCTATCTCTGTTTTTGTTCTTTTAACACTTATGATAGTAATAGTTTTATTAATCGAAGGCTATGATAAGACCCCTGGGATGTGAATGTGTTTACTGCGGTCTCAAACTATTGTAGCATTGAGTATTATTCTGTTGTATTGTTTAACATTTTTTTTCTTATTTTTATAGTCATATATGTTAGTTTGCCGAATGTTAAAGATACGGATATATTATGGATTTCATGGAACTTTGTTTTGAATTTTGTATTTTTTAACTAATTAGTTAGCAGTGGGTATTACTTCGGTATAATGTTTAGCATTGTTTATAACATTTTATAGTCAAATGTTGGTTTTTCGAATGGCAACGGTAGGGATATCATATAGGATTGATTGAGTGATGAATTGATTCCTTATGGTCAAGTTATGGATTGATTCCTAGGTTATATCTACACATTTCAGCATCTCAGTCACTTTCTTCTTCCTCTTTTTCATCTTTATTTCATCAGAAATATAAGTTGGTAGTGTTGACAAGATTTTGTATTGGGATTTAACTGATGATCAACTCTGTGGACTTTGGAGGTGATGCTCGTGGAGCCATACATAAGAGTTACTGGTCCAAAAATCTAAACAACGTGCTATCACATCCCAACTCATGGTAATAGTTCCTGAAGGCTTCACCTTGAGTATCCTTGAGCAGAGAAACCTTGGGAGGCATCAACCATCCCAAACTGAAGATGGTATTTCACATATTCCTTGCGGGTTCCATCATATGAAATATTATGCTCAATTGATAACGTTTTGTTTGACAAAATGTGGGGGAACATGTTTTTATTGCTAGATGGGTTTATGAGTTATAGCTATATTGATGAGATGGTGGTGAACATGTGAATTTAATGGAGGTGAAAAGAGGATAAGTAGAGAACATGGTTTTCATAGGGAATGGTTTATAAAGAGGACAAGTAGAGACCATGGTTAGCAAAGAAGTTAATGGAGGTGAAATGAATTTTTTTTACTAGACATTGGTAATAAATTAGACTGAAAAACATTATTAACTGTCTCGATCATTGGATGTCATAGAAGTTGATGACAAATTGGAAGACATTGAGAGGAGAGCTGAAGGAGAGAATCAGGTTTTGTAATTTGCATTGTCAATAGAGACCTCCCTTATTCCGACCTTGAAGAAGCACCTTCCCCGTGTGGCGGCCCTTTATAGCAAAAAAATGTGGGTAAAATTTATTATCTGGCTTAGTTCTTCTCATAGAGTATTTGTTGGGTTTGTTAATTGTTTGATATTGAAAATCATGTTTATCATTATGAATTATTTTTTACCTTTTGACTTTGTTGTTACAAATTCATTTTGTGTGTTTCTCTTTTTAGTATGCATATGTATAGATATGCCTATTCATATACAATGATGCTTTTGGCGCTTCATTTTGAATTAAATGCCACCCATTTTAGTACGTTGGTAGGCTTGATGTTACCTCTTTGAACCAATATATTAATGTTTCACATCTTTTGGAGATCATGAATTTTTAGACCATGGTCGAGTGACTGAAAATCTTTAAAATTGACCGAGATCTATATGTTGATAACTGAAGCACTTCCTGTTTCGGGGTTCCCGCAGTAATTAAGCTCAATAAAGAAACCCCACCTTCTCCCCTGGCCAGTCTGCACGGATTGACACAAATTCACATCACTTGCTCTTCTCCTTCACTTACTCCCCCCCACAGATAATACCCTCACAAAATGTGTCAAGTCAGAAGGGAGGATGATAATATCTAGAATGGAAGTGATCTGCAGAGCTTCTAGGGCGAGTGAAAAATCCAAGGGAGTGCCTTCAGTCAGAGGATATAGAGGATAGAAGATGTGTTGGCTCAAGGTGTGATTTGCGAGGGTACTTATGTGATGCTTGGATCCCCCTGTTGCATTTCACGATATCTCCTCTCCACCTACCTTCACCTCATTCGGACAAAAAGTTCCTGGATTTGGGAGACTAGTTATCTGATGCTTAAGGTCAGGTTGGTGGACATCAAACTCAAGTCGAGGAAAAACAAAGTCATGGCTCGCATCCCTTATAGAGGGCATAAGAATAACGTGCACAGCAGAACCCATATACTCCACATCATCTTGAAGCTTTGAGAATTTCAAATTGAACTATTTCATCAAATGTTCTGTTTAGAGTTCCTTTCTTTATCTATTGATGTTCCGAATCAATTAAGGGCCTCAACAGCATAAGCAACTGAGGTTGCTTTCTTCGTGCGTATGCCAGCAGCTCAGTTAGAGGATCAAACAATAAATTATCAATTGGACAGGTCACTGAGAGTGTACTTCACCACAAAGTTGTTCTTTCATTCCTCAAAGGGTGTCACTAATTATAAAGATTTCCTAGAAGATAAAATGCTCCCAGTTAATTAATGTGTTGTATCAAATGTATCTGCAAGTGCGAGATCTGTCTATAGGAGTTCTAGGGGAAACATCTTCTGTATCCTAAAGTTCATCATTTAATATCATTTAATATCATTTCAACATCTAATGTCACACAACTCTATTATTATGATTTTTGCAGTGCTCTCTCCACACTAATTTTTTTTGGTCAATAGAAGCCACAATGAGATTGGTTTGTATTTTATATTTCGATTTGATTTCTTTTAGTCCGCTAGTAAAAAAGTTTAGAACACACCCATTGAAAATGTTTTTTTCTTTTATCCATTTGGTTTTGTATTATTCTCTTAATCAGGAATAAAATCAAAATGAGAAACTGATCGATTGGATCTGTTTTTTTGCATCTCTCTCTGCTGGTGATACAGAGTGTCCTTGGGGTAATTTTTTAGCGTGCTGAATTCTAAAAGTTTGAAAAAATGCCAAATGTTTTTTTTTAGGGTTTTATAAGGTTGCCTTTAGGGGCAACATTAAATTCTATTAGGTGCATCCCTCCCATTGAAATGAGCCAAATATGGATTCCTTCTTTCAAGAACCGATATTTTACACCTCTGTATCTTGGTTTTAACTCCACTAACTCCATTATTTTTATTCTTTGTTTTTAAAAAACTTACATTTTTATTGTTAGTTTGGTGGAGTTTGAGGTTGATGTTGTGTACCAATAAAGAATGTATTGATTTCTTCTATTCATATCAAACCCACCCAAGATTTTATTTCCATATTTGATGGAAGAAAGGGCCTTGAATGAAAGTAATAAATCTAAACAACGATCAGAAAAATGCAAGAAGAGAGAATAGAGATTTAGAAAATTATATTGTTTTTATTGGTAAAGGAAGTGCCACTCTCTTGGTTTCCATATATTAGTGACTTCAATGACTCTCTTGGTTTTCAAATGGTTATCATTAATTTACATTTAGAGACATTTTTTTTATTGATATATAATTAGAATTGTCTCTTATAGTTTCTTTAGGCCTATTTGATATTAAAAATTGTCTCTTATGCAAAATAAAATTAGAAACCTTATGTAATGATAATTATGTGGTGAGGTACTCGACATTTAATTTTAGCCTAAGGATTCGGTTTGTTCAGGGTCAAATACTTTCAATTGTGGGGAAAAGTAAGTTACTTTACCTTGCCATCGGGAAAATATAGTTACTTTAGGTCTTGAAAATTCAAAATTTTCTGTTATGCAAAAAAAATAAGATTAAAAACCTTATGGAATGATAATTATGTGGTGAGTTAGTCGGCATTTAATTTTTTCCTAAGGGTATGATTATGCAAAGCTAAAAAATACTATATCGTTCCATATACATGTGTAGTATGTGCTCCAAAGATAATATTTTATATTTATTTTGTTTACAATTTCGTTGGTGTTTTATCATAAATGAGTATTGTTATCACGGATATTGGTTGTTATTAATTATCGTGCGAATAATGGTTTTTTGTTAGTTTATATTATGTTCGAGATGGACTATTTGTATAGCTGAGTAGTTTTGATTTCTTAAACGAGTGGATAGTTCTATATATAAGGGAATTTGAACCCAGATTTTCTAACTTGTGTACATATTTTTGTGTTTTCTAATAAACTCTACGATTACAAGCCTTAGTTGACGCCGTTTTTGGGATTTGTAGAGGTAAAAAATTACTTTGGTGCGTGGTGTGCTTATATCATATATGTCGTAAGAATGTGTTATATTTTTTGTAATGTTTGAACAGTGCCTTCAGGAACGTGGAACACACTTATACCTCAATGCTGATGAGTTGGGAAATTCGTTTATTGACAAATCCATCACACCAATGTCAACTTCATCGCGATTATGTACTTTGAAAATTATTGTTGTGCCTTCAGGCACGGGTATCGACTAGTTTATATATAAATAAATATATATATATATATATATCAAAAGAGAGGAGAATAGCAAGAAGCGGGTCAGAGCCCTAATTGAAAAAATATTTATTTTAGGAAGTATCTAAAACTATAATGAAGCAAGTATTATGTGCATATTAGATTCGAACTCTCACATGAGATTCTCACCTCTCCAGTATGGTGCACGCCTAACGTACATCTAACCTAACCTAGTTATTTACATCACTCCTAACTAGGCCATAACCTTATACTTCTAATTATATCTCAAAGGAGTATCCCGTATCGCCCATACAATACAATACTAAAATAGTTTATCCCCCATAACTAAATTCCATTCTATTCCCCATTCGAATGAGTAAACTTTTATTCACTAAAACCATTCTACTTCTCATTATTATTATTATATCTACTAATTTCACATAGTAGAATATTCCCAAGTATATTCACAACAACCCTATATATATATATATATATATATATATATATATATATATATATATATATATATATATATATACACACTAATCATGCATCCCTTGGTTATGACCACTTGGCGCAAATAATTTATTATTATCACCGTATCTACTAGTTTCACGAAGTAGAAATATCCAAAACCACATATATACATATAGTCATAACATCCCTATACATATATACACATATATATACAATAATCCTCCACCCTTAGGTTAAGACCACTGGGTGCAAATGCATACTCTGGTATCATGTCCTGGTGCATCACTCACTGCATGTGGACTATTGGTTCGGCGTCTCTCACGAACCATGAATCTCATAACTTAATTATTGGAGGCGAGCATACTCACCAGCCAAATAGTTCACGCAAATACCTACACTCCCATTCAGCAGTCGGAATTATCATATGTCTCAGATAGCACGTATCCAAGTTCATATGCTCTGGGTACAAGTCAAATATCTCCCCATTGGGTCACCCAGGATAAGACTGTCTGTTGCGTGAAACCTCCTCTAGATAACAAGTAGCGTAGGTATGCAATACACATAAATACATTCATCTAATAGGCATTCACTCATCCTATTAAAATTAATTGGTATTAACCCAACCAGAATATATATTTTCCATAGGTATCATTATCTCATTACTACATGTAACATATTTATTTCGATTAATCTCTCTCTTGGAATTTTCAAAGTTAACTCACCTTTACAAATATTTAAAGTGTCATTATACATTTTTCCTTCCCATAATTCTGCACTATATTAAACCCATCAACTAACAGTTTCCTCCCTTAAAATAATTGTGTAAATCGAATTGGACTGAACTGGAAATTTCCCAAAAATTTTTGGACCTGTCGTTCGAACGAGGTCAGATGTCTTTCGAATGACATCAGCTTTCTCGTTCAAATGAAGCTTAATCTCGTTCGAACGAGATTCAGCATTCATCTTCCCCACCAGACCTATAACGTTTTACACCTTTATCAATTCTGTTTTCCACATTTTTTATGCCTAAAAGCTCTAAAATAATCACCCCAAACACTAACCATTCAATTCCCATTAACTACCTAACATCTATACATGATTTCCAACAATATATCCTCATTAAATCATCACTAATCATCAATAAATTCAAAATCCCCAATTTAATTATCAAGAACCCCATTTCTCAAATTATATACATAACTATAAATTAAAAACTCAGATTCGTTTCTCAATTTCAACATAAAATTTCGGGATTTCTATTCTACATGCAAAGGGGTTCAATTCTTCATCAAAATAACTCTTGACCCATGATTTAAATTCTCTAAATTCACCCAAATCAATTCTACCTCATATATTTTATTCCTATACTAACATGAGCACAATTAATGCTATTAGAAAGCAAGTAATAAACACTTGTGTCGATTATGATGTTATGATCCGTTTATGAAATTGGCATAGAGGTGTTCCTCGTCTTCTCATCTATGCTTTGGTGGGATTTGTGGTGTGAGTCTTTGAGTTTTGCACCAAGAACACCTATGGACTCGTTCTTCTTTCCTCTGTGTCAATCTCTTTTCTCTCTCGTAGGTTTGAAACCCACAAACCCTTTCTCCCCCATGTTTACCTCATTTATTTTCTTTAATTTTCGTCCATAATGTTTTCCAAAAAATTCAAAGGACAAAAATACCCCTTCGGGGTGCTCGTTAGGCCTAAAAATATTCCGGAGTCCAAATAAAATACCTGAGTAGAGTTTTCTGACTATCTCGATGCTTATGGATTCAATGGCGCACTCGAAATAACCATACAAGTTACTAAAAATATATCCACATCTTTAATCCATTAAATTAGTCCCGACACGACTCACATGCACGTCCCAACATAATATACCAAGCTGTCGTATTTCTCACTCTCGATAATTTACAAAATTCATAATTCTATATTACATATCCATACCGTAATATTCAATAACTTTTCATCAATAAGTATTAACCCTTGGCACGCTAGTTAATAATTATTTTAATCCGGATTATTTAACAAATAAATTAATTTCTCACCTTTATAATTTAATTAAACCAATAGTAATAATAAATCTCATAATTATTTAATATCATAAAAATACAGGGTATTATAGGAACTTTTCCATCTATTAGAATTTTACTAACTTATCTATGCACGAACCACTCTACGCATTCAATTGGATGAGAATTCATTTGTTCCTAATGTATTTTTACTCACCTCTCAACTCACCTCGATTGTGGGAGTTTTCTCGTAACATACACATAGTCAGACTATCTCCTTTCCTCGAATGAGGTTCAACCTCTCCTATATTTCCACTTATTTTTCTGATTGTCCCATAGAAACATTTACAACATCTTCCTAAGCCCCCTTATCACATATGATATCGAAAGTAAAATTAACCAGGGCGCCCATACACCCTATATCCCGTGGACAACTGCACAATCGTCTCAAACGTTCCACACCTATAATACTTGTATTAAGTCTGACCCCACATTCTCAATGTGGCTATACCATATGGCTAACCTTAGTTACCCTAATAAAATGTTTTAATTCCTATCGACACTACCCCACCCATCTACTAGTGGTTCGAAACGTTTTTCGCAATGCTCCTCACAAAGTATGACTCGACTCCACAGGTCTTACATGAAAAAATAGATCTCAGCTCATTCTTTCACCCACATGCACACGTAATAACTAAAGTGGTAACGCATGAACTATTTACTAACACATCTCTCAACTCCCGATATTCACTGGGATTCATGCAAGGGACGTCTCGCAAGCAAAATCCAAACAAGAAAACCCCTCGATACACTACTACCTAGAATTATCGATTATCGAGATCTCTAGGTATACACACACGATCAGGACACCCAAAAATCCTATTTTAAGATTGACAAGTCTATTTGTCCACTCCCACATCATTAAAGGAGTTATATAACATGATGCTCACACTATCACTAGTTTTCCCATGCCAGGTGGATAACGAGCTGAATTTTTCTTCTCAACAGTTAACTTAATATCTCCGAATCATATCAGTACAGTCCCCACACACAGAGATCAAATATGAGGAGACAACTATAACCTCTTAAGTCTCCTTCATAATATAATATAAATGCGAACCCAACCTTCTTCTAGGTGACACATCGCTATACAACATATCATGCCCTGCAATAGTGAAAAAAATAGCCTTGCTATAGCAGCCCACCATAGCTCAACTAAACTATACCCAGGATAATTTTATACTCAAATATCATCTCTTGAAACGAGTTAACCCACCAAAATATATTTTCTCAGTGTTCCCATCGGCTCCCCTGCAGATGGAACCAAAAAGATCCCTAGAACACAACGGTAAATATATAAATACAATAGTAACACTATTGATAAACCCATTAAGCCCGTCTCATGCACGAATCTAGTGGTAACGAAATACTGTGACTCACTCGTGTCACACAAACATAACCCATTTATCCTAGGATAAAACTCACACTTTTACTTTCCAATTTCACTGGAAGTCTAAATGTTTCCTGGACATAACACTCTCATCCAAATCGATCCAAAAACTTTCACAACTACTGCCCCTATTAGGCATCCCGCTCATGTCCCCTAACTCCCTGCAGATAGCGTTGATACGTGTGTCCCCAATCTCCACACATAGGACACCTCTTGGTTTCATTCCCCTATCTCTGGCCCTATTGGTCATATCAAGATTGTCCTTCTCTTAGACCTGGTAGTCTTGGCCCCGATTTATATTCCAGCTATTCCTTTGGCCTGTTAGCCCTATGGAACACACTTTTGTTCTGGCAGACCTAATTGAAATTATAGTCACTTGATAGGAATTTCATTAATCTACATCATTTAAATAGATCCCTGTAATACCCCGTATTTTTATGCTTTCTAAATTTACCCTTATTTTTATGCTTTCTAAATTTGGGGATTTATTAAATTTAATGTGAGTTATTAATTTTTTTATTACTAACGTGATGTGAGTTAGTAAGTATGGGAAACTTTTTGAATATTACTAATGATCAAAGTAATATATAATATTGGTTCTATGAAATGTCAAGAGTGAATAAAATGACAATTTTGGAAATTTGAGTCGGGACGCGCCCGTGTCGCATCGGGACTAAATATTGATTAATAAAAGTGAATAAATTATAAGTCGCTCGTATGGTCATTTTGAGTGCGTCAAAGTGTCCGGAAGGGTCAAGATAGTCAGAAAGTATACCCGGGGGTTTAGTTTGGGTCTCGGGACGTTTTTAGGCTTAACTAGTACCCCGGGAGGGCATTTTGGACAATTTATAATTTGGGTAATTAAACCCACGAATTTTCAAGGGTTATATCAGATGTCTAAGGTTTCCTTCTAGGGTTAACACAACCAAAGACAAGTGACGGCCATAGGAGAGGGAAGGAGAGAGTTTACCAAGGTGTTCTAGGCCGAAAATTCATCCGGTTGCACCGCCACCACCACCAACTCGTAGATCGCGCGACGGGGACCACAACCACACCAAATTTTTCCACAAGTCAGAACTCTGAAATTCCAAGGCAAGTGTTTATCTTTCTTATTTTGATTAATGCATCACTCATGTTAGTTTAGGGTTGATTAGGATGAGTTTCATAGAAGAAAAATCATGTTGGAGATAGGAAATTGCATGTAGTAATGATATAAATGGAAATCTGGAAATCCCCCTTCATATGTAGAGTTTGAACCACAGATTTATGATGTTTTAGAAGAAGAAATTCTGGAAAAATATTGATTAGAACCAAGTTAAATAAAATCTAGGGTTTTTGAGATTTATATGAGTTTTGGCCTATTAATCCATGGTGATTGATGAAAATCCGCATGCTTTACGTAGAAGATGTATAATATGGGTTTAGACTGTTGGTAGTGCGAATTTTTGGGAGTTTGGGTGTGCAAAAATCTGGATTTGATTGAGGTTGGATTATGAAACCCGTAATTGTTAATCTGCAGAAATCCCCATACCTGTTTGATCGATCGATCGAACCAGGAGTGTCGACCGATCGAGCCCCTGCCATCGATCGATCGACCCTTTCTGGCAGACTCATATTTCCCCTTTGTAAAATAGTTACATTCAAATTAAATGAGTAAACAAAAAGTATTTGGACATTACTATTAAAATATTGTGGGAGACAAAGAAGACCAGTAGGACTTATTAATAATTATGAGACCTTTAATGTAAGACGAGATTTACATTTTTGGGATGTTTACATATAAGGGATAATAGAATTATGTATTAAAGGGAGAGACGCGTAAGATAGTTACGATGGAAAATAGATGAGCACCTACTGAATTCTACACTTGGGAGGATAGAGTCCACGAGTGTTCCATAGTAAGTTGGAATAATTCCTCAAACTAAAAGTAAGAAACGAACCGTTATAAGTGATAGCTAAATAATGAGAAATAAGGATAAATGTTATAATTATGGGTTATGAGATGAACCTAAATTTGATATAGAAAGAGTAGTATATTTACATGACTGTGTTTATGCATATACTATATATATGTGAAAATCATGCCCGCGCTACTGCTATCCCTGAGGTTACCGCGCTGGGACAGTCTTATCTCGATGGGACCTTTATGAGGGATATTGACTTGTACCCAAGAAGATAGGAATCCTAGGTACAAGCTATCGTATCGATAGTCACGGTCCAAAGAGACGCGAGGGTATGTGCTGACCTCTTGGACTTGGAAACTATGCTTCGCCTCAATATTGTTTGTGTTTTGTTTAATACAGTTTGAGAGTGAATCCGAACTTGTATTTCCCTTAGTAAGAGTGATACAGGGATTGGATAGCAAAGTATGCCCGCACCATAATTTTTATGTGGGGTGCTGTTAGAATATATATATTATATGAGTATTTAATATATATATATATATATATATATATATATATATATATATATATATATATATATATATATATATATATATATATATATATTAAATTCTGAAATTTGTGAATGTCTTCCTTGGTTTATGGTAAGTAAGAAATGAATAATGATTTCCATTGAGAAATACGTGTTGTGAAAGTATAGTATATTACTGGGAAATTTTATTAATAAATAAAGGTTAAATGGGAACTTTTATTTAATGAAATCCACATCTTAAACGGTTGAATTATTTAGTTTAAATCTTACGAGTAACCTAAGATAAGATGAGTTAAACCGTTGGAAAGGTTAGTGCGATAGGTGTGCACATTAGAAGAGAGGTGATAATTTCTCAAGGGAGTGCCGCACTAATATGTTGTTGCATTGGCCTGTAAACATTTTAAATACTTTCTAAACAAATTTGAAATCATTTTCACAATCGGGCTCTGACCCGTTTCTATTTTCCTTTCTCTCTTGTATATATATGTATATATTACAGGTGCCCAGCCACAGGGGCATCATACATAGGATCCTTTGGAAGGAACGTGTTGCAGCTTCAGTGGAAGTTGCAGACCTCTTGCTTAGACGACCTTATTTATTTGATTCTACTCCTAGCATTATTTATTCCAGTTGGGCATGTGTCGCCCCTTTCCATTATTCAGTTGTTTTATTGGATATTGCAATCCATTTATTTCCAGTATTTGCACTTTGGGATTTTTATTGTCAGGATGCTTTTCATTTAAGTATTAAATGTTGGATTCAACTAGTTGAATGTTTGATTATTTGGATTGTATGTTCCAGGATAGTTGTGGTGTGACTATTAAATTGTGAATTATTCAAAGTTTTAAATGTTGGTTTAATAAATACAAATTTGGAAAGAAATGTTTAAATGGTTTTGACACTTAGCTTAATTATTTAAGGTGTGTAAAATGGAAAAAGTATTTTCGATAGTGATGCTAAGAATGAACCAACTGTTCATCTTGATTTTTAATTTAATAAAGGAGTGATCGCCCGGTATTTAATTAGGCGGGGTGTCACAATCCCCTGCTGAGTATCTGTCTGTGGTGCATCACTATGACCAATTACCTTTAGTTTTGGCCTTCTAATTATGCTCTCCAACTCTCTTGTCTCCTTTATCATGGAAGCGTTGATATAAATATTGTATAAGTACATCATTGATGTCGTGCTTAAGTCGTCCAAGACTAGTTTCCCATAAATACTGGTGAATCCTAGTTGTGATTTCATCATCACATTTAAGAGCCTTCCTCTCCACTACCTACCTCCCCGAGTACGAAGTTCGATTGACTAAATAAATTCTTCATGAAAATTGAGCCCTGTATGACCCTCTCATAATAAGTCCAGAAACTTTCTTCGCATCTCTATCTGAACTGCAGATGAAAGAACTTGTGGTTAAACAGCTCCCAATTTTTTTGATTAATTCCTTATCTGCCTTCTTAGGTGACCATCTCCCACCACGACAATACTGCTCCTACGAGCAAAGATTTTAAACCAAAATTTAAATCCTTGGTGCCACTCCACTCCACCATACTCCATCTCCTTTAGATTGTCTCCTTCCATTGGCCCATTACCCTTCCTTTCTTTCCCGAATCCTTACAGATGGCCCTTCGAATGAGCCCCTTCTAATCTCCCTAATCGATTATGCTGGGAGAGTCTGAATGTGCACCCCTGTTATCTGTAACAGTGCTTGGGGAGACTATTACTCCCAAATAATTATCCTATTGTAGTCTGTATAACCATAATCATGGTGACTTCTATCGCAATCAATGTTCCCAAAATACTTTATGGATTATTTTGAGCCTCTCCTCCTGCAGTCCTTCTAACGGTCTTCGTTGGGCGTCCTATATTGTTCGGTGTACGAAGCCCAAACGAACTCGTATATGAATCGCATCAAATATACTTAATATCAGGAGTACGTAAACGTGTATAAAATGAAGAATATAGCAATCCTATAATAGGGCTCTACATCAAAGAACACTACACTGAAATGCAATAAGCTGTAAAGATCCTAAAGAAACTAGAACTTGATGCTCTGATACCATCTGTGACACCCTCCTTATTCTAATCCTGGGTTATCAGTCTATTATTAAATTAAACAGGAATTATTAATGTTGTCATTCTTAACATCACTTTCGAATTTCAAATTAATTACTAATACCCTAATAGGCTGGTGTCAAAATTTAATCTTAATTATTAGCATGAAATAGATAAATCAGAATAAATATATCATCATCATTTCCATGCACATAACAATGAATATAAGATAATGACATAAGTAAATAATTGAGTCTGGAATAACACTCCATAAAAAATTTAAATATAGTCATCCATGAGTAAAGTTTAAATTAATACTGGAAATAAATAGAAATAGAAAGTCCCTGAAAATAGTATCCAACTATGATTGGGCGACATGCACATCTAAGATAAATTAAGATAGATATGCACTCAATAAAAGTGGAGGCATATAATAGCAAGGTCCTGCAACCTCCAGAGTAGCTGGATCACGTGAAATGGGGAACTCCTATGCCTAGTGTCCCTGTGGATGAGCACCGAAATCGGTTTTTACAAAAAAGGATTTGAAGCAGGTCAGAGCCCACGTAAAATAGTTTAAAAAACTTTAGCAAGTGTTTAAAATGAAAAAAAGATAAGATATTAAATACATGCTAGTATCGTGTGCCCTCACTTGAGATCCTCACCCCTCAACGAATATCCGTGCTTAACGTACTACTCTAACCAACCTAGTTATGCTACCCGCCTAACAACTATAGCTTATATCTCTTTGCATCTAATTAATTATAGTGCCCACCTGTATTTCCCACACAATAGGTCACTATATTTTCCTAATTATGTATACTCATTTGGAATTTCTACTAAATGATATAGTGCTCGTATACTTTGGTTAATCACAATCTAGTATACACTTGAATAATTTAGATATCATAATCTATCTTGTCTACTAACATACTCTTTAAAAATTCAATCACACGTACATATATACGTCACTATTATCATATATATAAGTATACAACACCCCTAGGTGGATACCTGTAGTGTGGTCATACTCTGCTATCAGGCCCTGGTACATCACGTATTATATGAGGACACTGGCTCGAATAGTCTCCCTCGAACCATAAATAAAATCAAACAATATTGGAGGCGAACATAGCTCTAGGCCTTTAGGATACGCTCATACCTAACGCACCCAAATGAGCTGTCACACCCTCATTCACATAGCTCAATCCCTAAGGTCTATGTCTTAAGGTATAAGTTAATATCCCCCAAAATGGGATCATCTTAATAAGGCTGTCCATAACGCAAAACCTCCTGTGATAGCAAGTAGCCTAGGTATGATTACATATACAAATCAAACAATAGGTATACATACCTTCCATATATATGTGTGTGTGTGTGTGTGTGTGTGTGTGTATGTGTGTGTGTGTGTGTAATTTCATTATAGGTATACACACAACCTATATCATATGCCCCATAGGTAGTATATTATCTCTCGAATATTCTATGTAACATAATACTTCTCATAGTAAATTCCTGAGTATTTCTCAATCTCAAATGGTTGCCAAGTGTCCCTTATGTAAATTCAGTAGGAAATCCCACTCAAGGCCTAACAGGAAATCAATATCTAAATAAGCTTTTATTACCCGTTACGCAAAACCAATTTTAGTCTTAAACTCTCCTCGTGCGATTAATATCAAACACAACTTTATCCTACTAGTAATTAGAATATCCCCTAATAGGTTCTTACAATTAATTCAAGGTCAACCCAAACATTTCCCATCATTTCTAGGTGAAAAGGGGAAGAACTATAAAATTGTGGGAAACTGAATCGATTCGGCCTAGGAGCTGAATCGATTCGCCTGCTACAGGTCTCATCTTCTCCACTTGTAAAAGTTACACGATTCACCATTTTTAACCTTAAAACCTCTAAGATTAATTCCCAATATCCAAAATAAGCATACTAAACATTATACCATCACATATACATGATTTCTAACATATTGGAATCATTAAATCATAAAAGAACACCCTTAAATTCAATAAATTCAAGATTAAACATTCAAAACCCTAGTTTATCATTCACGTTCAAGAACTTAAATGCCTTTCCATATTTCCTCCTAAATTTCGTGACGTTTCTCATCAATTTCAGTCTACATGTGTAAGGGGTCAAATATAACACCAATCCTACCCAAGAACATGACTTATATCTAAAATTATAAAGCCAAATTATATGAATTTCAAAATATTATTGCCCTATTCTAACATGGATGATATATCAAATCATATTTTTGCAAGATTAAACACTTGCCTCTATTTTAAGGTTTGATTCCTTGTAGAAAAATGGTGCGGTTGTGATCCTCTCCTCCGAATCTACGCGATGGTGGTGTTTGTGGTGCAAGAATGGTGCAATTTGGCCTTGGGACCTCTTATCTTCCTCCTCATATGGCCTCTTTGTGATTTTGTATTTACTAACCCTAAATACCACATCCTAACTGATGATATAAACCTATAAAATTCATAGGTCTCTTTTCTCCAAAAATTCAAATGACCAAAATACCCTCTCGGGGTGTCGATTTGGCCTAAAGTGCCCCGCGATCCAAACTAAACTCCCGGATAGACTTTTCTGACTATCTTGACCCTTCCGGACACACTGGATCACTCAAAATGACCATATGGAAAATATAGGGTGAAATTATATTTTATTTCTCAAATTAAGCCCCGATATGACTCACACGCGCATCCCGATTAAATTTATCGTAACTGTCGTATTTCTCACTCACGATAATTATAATATTTTCTTATCATTATTATTACTCATTCACTAAGTAATATTAAATATGAATAAATATTAACCCTTATCTCACTAATTAATATTTATTTTACTGGGTTAATTTCCAAATATAATTTATTTAATCCCAATTAATTCCTAATATAAAAAAATGAAACAAATTACGGGGTGTTATAGCTGCCCCCGAACTTCTCAAAGTTCAACATTTTGAGCAACCTCGCCTTAGGGTAGGGAGACATGTGGGTGTAATCCATATAGTTCATGGAAATATTGAGTTGGTCAAACTTTTTTAACAATATCTTGAGGTCTTCCTTGACCTTGTTCAGTTCCTCTTCTTTGGGATCCTCAGGTACTAGAAGAGTGCCCCTAGCTAGGCGGGATCGAGAGTTGAGCAGGTAGAAGCCAATTTGTGGACGGGATACAAAAGGCATATTAGTATTCCTCCAGGACTCAAACAGGCTCGAGGGAAGGTGGACCCATAACATGAGGAAAGGATATCTAAGGTTCATGAGTTTTTGGAGTCTGGGCTCAATGTCATTGTATTTCTTGGACATCAGTTTGTAGGTTTACAATCTTAGCAATGAGTTAGGATAGGATGGCCATCTAATCTGGCTGAGCATTTGGTGCTTGGTTGGTATTATCCATGAATAGCTTATGGAGGTTGATCCCAAATTTGGTTGAAGTAGGAGAAGAAGAAGCAGATCTTCGAGATGGTTTGACAAAAAATTAAAGCGAATTGGGAGCCAGGACAAAGTCAGATGCAATCGAAAAATGGAAGAATATGTCCACATGCATAAAAGAAGGAGAGTAAAGAATAACTCCCATGTGAAAATAGAGTCTAGTCCTCTAAAAGATCCCCAGTGGAGTCGCCACTGTGGCCATTCAGGGCCAGATTCCTCCAGCGCACGTGGATACGAAGTTGGCCATCATCAAATGGGACTAACACAAGATTTGCTAGCCTATTTTTCTCAAAACAGGCAAAAAAATGTCACCTCGTTAAGAAAACAACATCAAAGTCAAACTGATGCAAGAGAAACCAAATAATTCCAAGGTTCGTGGTCCATGTTACGGAATGGGAATGTGTTAATCACCCATTCCTCCCTTTCAGTGTCTCATGGGCTAATGTTAATCTTCTTAACTCTATGACATGTGTACATGTATGTGCTAATATATAAGTAATGGAAGAATAAAATCCTCAAACTCGAGTCATGGAAGGGACGGAGTCGACTTATCCATAGGAACATCCCCAAAAATATGATGTAAGTGTTCATCGAATCACAAATCGCCATCAAAGAGAGAATGTACACATCGGATAAGACATGCTTATATAGGAGTTTAAAACTCACAAAACATATATAATAAGATATGAAAGATATATAAAATAAATAAGGAAGAAGAGGACTCATATCTCGTGATTGGCCCAAGACGCCTATGTAGCCCAAGGGGGCGTTAAAGTCCATATAGTTCAAAAATAATATAGTGGTGGGGTTCAACCCATAAATCCAAATGTGGGACTCTTTTTATGTGTATGTGAGGAAAGTATGTTTTAAGAGTGAAGACGTAAAAATGGAAGTACCTCTTTTGGTGTTTACGAATAAACCCTCTTTTTTGCTTTTTTTTAAAGAAATTAGGTTATGTGCAATACTACTAAAAAAGAGTAGAGACTAGTGGATGTTATATAATGAAACAAAATCACGAAATATAAATAAGATGAATAACACTTTAAATGGATAAACTAGAGAAAGGGGTGGAGAAATATACCTCATTATGAATGCTTGTAGTTGACTTTGGAATGCAAGTATACTGATTTGAGATGGTATGAAAGTGATGTGGAGAAAGGTGGGGTGAATTAACGATTGAGGTAAGGAGGTTATGTAAGAAAATGTGAGGAAATGGACTTTTTGGGGAATGGAAAAGGCTCTTATTACAAGGCGAATGTTCTCTGATTTTCTGAGAGGGGTTCAAGGTTGTGTGGTAAAGTGAGGTCATGGCCCTTTTATAGGGGAAAAGTGGAGTGCCGATCAGTATGACCCTTTGCCTACCTATCATCATAAAGCCTGCTGTACTGGGCAAGAGAAAATACACTCTATCGATAGGCAGGGTTTCTGGGGTGCCTATAGGCAGTCCCAAAGCTATTTTCGAATAAATGGGAAAATAATATGCAAACCAAAAGTACAAATCCCAAACAGGATAGACCATTGGAAAGGGAATTCAGATCCCTTTAAGAATACATTAAGCCACTCTCGGGTTTGGGCGTTGACTGAAGTAAAACGGGGATCGAAAGCGCCCGATGGTCTCTGGAAGAGAGATTATCAGAGGAAAGCGGATAGTTTGTTCGAACCATAAGGCCTATTCATATACAGGATGGACCGTTGAAAAGTTAATATAGTTCCCTCTGATATTTTATCGAGCTTCACTCAGTTCGAATAGTTGATAAGGTCAAACGGAGCCTAAAAGTGCCTGATGACCCTTTGGAGTAAAATGAATCGTTCATCTGAGGCGTATGGTTGATTTACGCATGGGATGGATCATTGGAAATAGGATTTAGAGACATTTGAAGCTAGAGACTTGACCGAAGTCAAACGGGGTCTGGGTGCACCCAGTGCTTTCTAGATCAATATCAAAGTATGGCCTCTTGTTTATAATGAGTGGACCAATGTTAGGTGCCTAAGGAGGTTCTTGGGGGAGGGGGGTACTAGGATGGGGTATCTACACCCCACTTAACTCTTCACATATCTCCCGTAAAATCGAATCATCCACCTGAACATACACCCCCAAAAATCTCTATAAAAACTTGTCCCGACACCTCTAAATAAGAAATAAAGGGATTGAATCCCAATGTGACTATTCACAAGCTCCATAATTATTTTATGCCACATAATCATAGCCCCTTCCTCTACACCGCAAGAGTCAAGTATACACCACCCCACCCACCCACCCCAAATGATATTGGACACAACTTTCTCATGTAATTAATTTTGGCCTCCTTCAAACACAATACATCTGATCTCCATAAAGAAATCGCCCTCTTTACTATACTTCTCTTTTTAAGGTCATTTAACCCCGTGACATTCCAAGTAATAATAGCGTTTTCATAGACAATAATAGTCCTCCTCTCCTATACCCCTCCCTTCAGTTTCTCATATCCTCCCCTCATAATTAGCATACCATTTTAGTCTTCTAAGTTCCCTCCCTTTTCGATTACCCCCTTTTAAAAGAGATTTATTCTCCTATTCCTTCGCATCATACCCTATCTACATCCATTCGATCTTTCTGAAAAACTTTAATTTTTTCTTTTCATTTCCTTCATGAAACACTCCAAAAAACTTCCCATATCTACCTATCATATCCTCTACCAATCTATATTTCATGTCGTACTCATCTTCCAAGCCCTCTGCTGACGCGTACGGGTCAAAGGCTTCAACTGAGGAATCATGTTGAGTTAACCCACCACCATTATCAACTTCCATATCATTCGACAACCCAAAAAAATACGACTTAACACCCTCATTGCAAAAAACCTTTTCCACAAGTTGATTGTATCCTCCAATAAAATTTGTACATTGCTATAATTTTCATCTCCTCTATCCCACAAACCCTCCCGATCACATTCTAACCACCGCTCTATCGGGTCCCTATCATTGGTATATAAGTGGTTATATATATGGTATGTTTGTTTTTTAGTCTTTGGATTTTCATTTATTCCATATTTGTTATATACTTCATCTTCATTCAAATTTGCATGTTCTATGATCATATTGGTATATTTTGTTGCTATTTTATATTGTTCTCTTATGCTTCAATTCTCTGCATCCAAATTGGTATCATACTTTTCATTATTTGGATTATTTATGCGCGTGTTTCTGAGTTATTATGTTTCCGTTTCACTCTATATTATAGCATGATATTAGTGCCTTTCCTTTATATTTATACCTGTTAAATTTAGGGGGAGATTTGTTATTGTGCATCTAATTCTTTGTCAATTCCTGGAAAAAAAGGGATAAATGGTTTCAATCTCTTTAAGTAGGGGATATATTTTTAACTTAGGGGGAGATGTCCCATCTTACGTGGAGATTATTAAAAAAGGCGGAGAAGGTTCGTATGCGGATATATATTGTTATATATTCTATTTGCATTTGAAAGGTGTGTTAAGTGTGAAGGATGCAAAAAAGTTTAACCGGAGAAAAGCGACTCAAGAATTTATGTTTGTACTTTTTCTATTGGAGATGGGACTGATTATTTCGCTGAGTTTGGCAACCCATAGGTTTTAGTTTTTGAGTTTTGTCTCGAAATAGCCAAAAAGGATATTTGTAACTAAAAATTTCTAACGGAGTCAATTTGTATGTATATTGGCTTAATTTCCTTTGAATAAAATCGTTTATGTCACAAGTTAGGATTGTAGTTTGATAATCCCTTAAACCTATGGCGTGTTTGATTGAAGACTGTAGCGAACAAGTTAAAGTGTCTAAATCATTGTGTCATATTTTATGTCCCGTTTTATGTTCAAAGTCCATATATCTCATGACGTATGAATGCATATTATTTTTTATCCTTAGATATTTTATTTGGTTATTTGTTTTATATTATTTGAGGCCATTTTCATAAAATATTTTTTCACTTTTTTAATTAAAGTCATTCGAACGATATTTTTACCATGTTCAAACGAGTTTTAGAAAATCCTTCGAATGAGGTTTTATGTTGGTTCAAATGAGATGAGCTTTTTCATTCGAATGAGGTTCAAACGAAGATCGAATAATATTTTTCTTCTTCATAGTGGAATCTTGCTCGATCCATATTCAAACGAGTTTACAAAATTTTGTTCTAATGATTTTCTTTTAGTTCAATTGAGATTTCATAACTCGTTGAGACAAGTTTCTTCATTTTTTATGCCACCTCATTTTTATGTTTTTTTATATAAAAGAGTGTTGGAAACTTATTTTTTAAGAGATCTTTGCGAAATTGTGGTCATCTATATATGCTTGATTGATATCTTCTATTTGGAACCAATGTTTTTTTACACATCATCATATGTTGCTGAGTATTATCTATATACGGTGGATTTTGTATGTGGAAGTTTGAAGTGGTGGACTCCGTGTTTGATTCATTGATGGTTTTCTGAGCCACGATTGCTAGATACTGAGGCATTTGAGGATAAAAAGTTATGGAAGTGGGTAGGTATATTCCTAAATGTCGCTATGAATAAGGTTAGATGAACAAAGACGCGCCAAGTATTTAAGGGAGTCGATTCAGTTGTGCAAGTCATTTATTGTACTTGTGTAAATTCCTATATTATGGTGAATTTTCTGTAGTTGGGTCCTCCGAGTTTTTTTCCATTTGGGTTTTTCTCTTACATCATGAGTTAAGTGATCGATTTAATTTTCTTTTGAGATACTCACCTAGATTCATGTTTACCGAAAAATAAAATTTGGTAAAATTATCTACACAACATTTGGTTTAATTGTTTCTTGTTTTAAATAGTTTAAATCATTTAATTAATTTAATCTAAAAAATTAAAAACTGATGTGTATTTCGACCATCAATATAGACCTAGAATTTTCATTTAATAATAAACCCCATGAAATTATGAATTTTCGTATTTTGTGATACAAAATATATTTCTGAGTCTAGTCCAATAGGTCTCCGAAAAGATTCATCAAACTGTTATCGGATCATGCATGTCATGTTCCCCGAGTTAATAACTTATGATAAAGGTATATGTCCAGAGGACTTAGGTTCACCCTTGGTCAAACTAATTTAAACAATTGGAAAGTCTTTCTTATTTAACCTTGTGGTTCTTTTAGACATAAAATTTCCATATCAAAAAATGATGCATTCTTTTTATATGAACACTATGTTTTTAGTGATTTTTTATATTTAGAATTTTGTTTCTCCATAGTTCAACAAGTTAAATATTATGTTTTGTAAAGATGGAAAAATAAGACATTTTTTACTTCCATACATGACCTTGATCGCTAGAGGTTCGCTGCAGCAAAATCGAAGATTTCTCATCAGCAAACATCTGGTTCACTAGTTGTGAGCTCGTGGAAACTAAGTTTGTGCAAAAGTATGACAAAACTCATGACCTTCATCATTGGTGTTTCATTTTAATAACACGGACTTCGTGTCAGCGAAGGTCCCATCTCGTTGGTAGTGACATAAAGTAACAATAGCTAAAAAAATCTTTTCTAACAACCGTGATTTTGATCGCTGACCCTCCACTACAGTGAAGGTGGCCACGAGCAGTACCTACCTTTTTCACTTTTTGAGATATTTGGATTAATATCTCATGGGCAGATGTACCTAGATATAATCTTTATTTTCAACCATAAAAGATTATTTCTTAGCCAATATAATTTCTTCACTTGAGTGTGTACCCACTTGTCTTCATGCACAAGTCCTATGTATACTCATTATAATACTTCTTCTTCATTATTAAGTTTATTTTTAAGAGAGATTTTAAGAAGAAAAACCTTTCCAGCATATTTCTTTGTTCTTGTCTTATGTGATTTTAAAGATTTTTTATTCATATTTGAATCCTTGAAACTAAGACTTTTTTACCCAAGAAAGATTTTGCAAATCATTTTCCAAATTTTATTCGTTCGTGAGTATGGCCTTCTTTCAAGCATGAATAATACTTTAGAGAGAAACTTTTCACTACATGTTTTTAACCATTTGATACCCATACATATCCTAGTTATAGTTGGTGGTTACTTGTTATTTCGTTTAAACCAGAATAAAGTGATTATTCCACTTTAAAATAGATTTTTTAGCTTGAGATTTGAAAGAATTGGAAAAGGTCAAAATCGATCGCGGTTCTATGGTGTTCTCCAATTGTTGGTGCTCTCCTTGGAGGACATGTTGTAAATGAATTTCTTAGTTTGTCATAGCATTTTGTTACTGTAAGTCTGTGTCTTTTAGTTTTAATACTCTACCATAGTAAAATTTTCGTTCATTTTAGCCTAACGTTTTTTCTTGTTAATATGTTTTTTTTCGTACATCTGGTGTTATGTGGTTTGATTAATCTTTCCTCATATTAAAATCACTTCTGTTGAATTCAAGATAAGTTTGATTAAGATTATAATATTGATAAACGAATTTTGTCACATAGAACTCACGATGTTTTTATCACCTTAAATTATTTTTTATCACATAATATATATCTAATGTAAATTAGGTAGCTACCTATTATTTGGTATTTTTGGTATATGTCATTGTTGAATAAAGACAGTTAATTAAAATCCCTTTTGGTACCTATAAATACACTAAAATATGTTTACTAGCAAGTAAGGGGTCAATCCATGCTCCTCAATGTGGATAAAAGAAGTTCGAAAACTATGTAATGGGGATTCTAAAACAATTGGTTAAGGTATATTTATACTATTATAATGAACTACGTGTTAAGCTAACTGATTAATAAAAACTAAAATAAGAAATGAGTGAAATGAATAAGTATGAGATCAAACAAGGGAGGAGAATCCACTTCTATGGGTCAAATATTTAGTTTAATTAAGTAACTTTTAATTTTAGAATATTCTAAAATTTATTTAAATTACAAATCGACACTCGTCACAAATGCAATTTAAATAAATTATTCTTTAGAAAACTAATTTTAGAATTTCCCAAAACTCTTCAAAAATAAGAATAAAATATTTTTAATAAATTACTCCCTATGGATCATTTATTAAAAATATTTTAAGTCTTTTCAATTTAGTTTTAGAGTTGTAAATTCTTAAAACATCTTTTAACATAAGAAAAGCCTATCTCAAGTTTGATTTTTAAGAAAATGATGAATAATAATTCCGGGTTCCTTCTGAATGACAGGATCACCATATCTCTCATGGGAGGGAAATTTTTCAATACATTAAAAACAAATCACCTTCTCTCGAAGCATGACTAAAACCGAATGCTTTCTCTTGAAATCCATTTTAAAATGTAAAAGTCCAATATTTATTTTCAAAGGAACATAAAAAAATATTAGAAATAACAAATCTAAATTAAATAAAAGAAGAATGTATAAGTTTCATCTCTCCTCTTTAAAGGGCATATTTAGCTTAATATATAAATCATTTTTACATATGAAATGAAAAAATAATTTACAAGCAGCGAAAAAGAATGAATTAAAGATTAAGAGAACAATAAATAAATCAAGTCTCCTTGTATCGTTATTGAGCCTCCAAGCTTAGGATATGTAAATCTAGATTTTATTATAATAATCACCTCACGGAATATATCTCAAAGACTCATGTTTTATTTCTCATAAAAATAATATCTTTACAAAGGAATGAAATAAAAATTATAATAAACTAAACTAAATTAACATACACTAAAAGAGTATCTTCTAACTAAACATAGACTCTCCGAAACTCATAACCAAAATCCCCTCAAATAGTTGGATTTAAGTTTTGGGGCATTTTAGAAATTTTACAAAATTATATTCTATTTAATATAATAATAAAAAGGGCTATGGTCATGGAATAGTTTATTAAAAAGGGGTTAGCAAATGATTCAAGGAATCATGGAGGAAAATATTAAAGTAGGGTTTCTTTTTAGAAAAACAAATGAATGACAGAAAAAGACGAATATTGGAAAAGTTATTAAAGAAATAAGAATTTTAGGGTGTAAAGTGGAATAAGTTAAAAACTTTTAGGCTGGCTAGGAAGGAGAGTGCTACGCGCGTGGGGGGCGTCTGGTTAGTGGCAAGCGCGAATGGGCCATTGAGATCCAAGGGTTGTTAGGTGACCACATGGGCTGCCAAGATGGCACCACGTGGCGCCCAGGGAGATTTTAGCAAAACCCCGCTTATCCTCTGCCCGAATTCAAACCACGGTCACTTGTGAGTTGCAAAACAACCCCACAAATGAGTTATGCATGTGGCTCAGATATAAACTTGCACAATATACGACCTCTAAATTCTTATATCTTTCTCATACGACCTCCAAATGATAGACCACAAAAACCAACGTGACCCTGATTTTGATATCGTCAATATTTCATTAGTGCTCAGGTCACGAACTTTGACTTATGGTATGACTCAGGGATTTTACTTTTTCTCAATTCAAACTTTGTACGGCCATAACCTCTTCGTTTAGAGTCCGACTCACTCGTCATTTAAACCCAAGGGTCCCTTAATTCTAGGTCTACAATTTTCGAGTTTTGTTCAAGTCTGAATTTTACTCATATAAATTTACTAATTCTCTAATAGAAGTGCATATATGGTCGTTCCTTGCTCAAATTGCCTTAAATTTTGCGTTTGAATGACAAATATGTTTTTACCTGCGAGATAAGAAAAATGTCGCATAAAGACAATTTTACCAAGAACTAGCGATTAAAACACGTTTATTTGTGGTATAAATTTAACACTTTTGGGTTCTTATCACTACGTTAGAGATATCACTCTCAATATTCCATGTCCTAAAATTGTCATTGAATTGTTAATCTTCTCAAAATTCTGATCATCTTTCGTTCTTGACTCACTCCCGAATTGTAAGTTTAAAGCATTCTAATGGAGGGTTGATTGTGTGTGTTAACCAAGTATTAGAGGCTAAATATTAGGGAAAATTTTAGAGAGAGATTTTTAGGTTATATAAACTTGAGAAAATATTAGAAAAAAAAAAAGAAATTCTCTAAAAAACATTCCTTAAAATACCCCAAGCAATAAGCCCTACGAACAAATCATGAGGGGGCGCTAAACAACAATGTTGTAGTCACGCCCTGCTTTCCACCAATTGCGGATCCAAAACTCACAGGCTCAGTGTTCCCATATGGGTTCCGACCTTTTTTCATTTTTGCATTTATTTATTTTCTTCTTTCCTGTTTATTTTCTTTTTGCTCTATACCTACCTTTATTAAACTAAAAAAATCACTTTTAATTAACCCTAACTTGATCTCCAAGCTTATCTAAAAGATCAATTTATCCTTTGAGAATGGGCAAGAATTCTCTGATACCACTTATAAGAGTAGAAGGAACTGACACCACTATGAGAATTCAGAAACAAATGTGCTCAGCAAGGATGGTCATAAACAAAAATCTAATTTTTTAATCTTTATCAATTTTATCTTTTTAACCTATACATATATCTATGTAATAAAACAGACAACGCAAAACAAGCATTCAACTAAAGGCAAAGTTTGAGGAAAAATCCCTTTGGGGAAAAATCTTTTACTCTGCACTTTAAAAATATTACAACACGGTCGACTTACAAACTACTTGATAACCGTCACAAGAATAATGTGCTAGTATTTGTAAATATCTAAAAAAAACTTCTCATTCCCGAGCAATCCACATGTTTCCTTCCACACTCGTGTCCACTGCCTTTTTCTTCAGAAGTGAGTTCCTCGAGAATCAAAATGGTCAGCTATGGAGATTCCTTCTCCACCAAGGTGTATGAGAGATACTAAAAATTCTAGGGTTTAAATGAATTCACGAGCATAATTTTTGAGATATATGTTATGGATTAAAAGTGTTTTAAAACACTAAACAAAGAAGAGCTTTTGCAAAATATATGCAGAAACAAATCTGCAAAGTTCTTAAAAAATCTGAACACGAAATAGGTATTTATAGAGCGTTAATAATTTTTGAGGTGATGGATCCTCAGAACGAAATTTGAGGCTCGTTCGAATGAGAAAAATAACTCGTTAAAATGAAACAAGTCTCATTGGAACGCAAAGACAATATCATTTGAATAGGTTTCAAAAGACCTTTCCGACGAGTCAAATTAGTATACCCTCAATTAATGCACGTTAGATAAAACTTCAAACGACATTTCTAACGAAAACACATTCTCTTTCGAACTAGATATAGATCTCTTATGTATGAGGTTAAAAATAAAAAATATTTTCTTTTAAAGATAAAACCCCCCTCTTCGTTTTTACTAAAAAACATCACAAATGTCTGTGAATTAATTTAAACACTACATTGCTTTATACTTTATGAGATGTCGGGAAGTCTTGAGTGATGATGTCGATTTGTCGTGGAGGTACGTAACGGTTTGTAACGGAATATGATAAACTAATCTAAAACTATACAAGGCCTATACTATGAGCAATATCAAAAGTTTTGCTCTTGAAATTATCCCCCTTTGGCTATTCCTGTACAAAAATAAACAAACCTATCCAAAATTCAAATTACATAAAAAAAACTCTATAAATGGTGAAAAGAATGCTAACACCCTTCTTAACCCTATAACAAAATGGCATAAGTCTCTTTATCTTCAAAAATCTTCTAATTCTTCCCTTCAACACACTTTGTCTCCATCTTCTGTGTCTTGAATTCTAATTTAAGTAGCTACATACATACCTCATGATGCATCGAGTTTTAAACAAACATAAAAACTCCTCCGTAATTTGTTCTCCCCCTTTTTGTCTTTAATAGACAAATGAGTAAAACATAATCATAAAATACGAAGCATCACATAGAAGATAAGATAGCATCACGAAAAGATATAAATCAAGCATGTGTAATGATAATCTCAAAGACCATCAAAATCAACTATTTTTGAAAATTTTCAGTTTTTTCAAAAAAATAATGTAAATTTTATGAATACAACATGATACCATATATACTATATGAAAAATATACCAAAGCAAATCCAGCACACATACATAGGTATAAATGACCACAAAAACATGACACGTAACACATAAGCTTTACACACTAGCAGCATATCCATGTGTCTAAACATGAGGGATGGAATGAGTGGGTGTGAACTAGTTAAAAATGAATTATGACCCAAACACTGAAATATGTTCAAGAAGTTATAATTGACCGCAAAACTTTATCAAACTAAGCTTTATCCTCAAGTAACAAATAAAGTGAATTTTAATGAACAAATAAGCACAATGCACACAAGCCTGGAATAATGATTATTTTACAAATCAATAGCATCATGAAAAAAAAACATAACTAGGATTCATTATACAAACCCGTTGATCTCCAACTAAACTCCCTCAATAGATAAACATATATCATATTTTCTTTTCTTTTCTTTTTTTCTTTTCTTTTCTTTTGAAGCTATTTTTTTTAATGATCAAACAAACTAAACTATGTTGGGCTCTTTTTGGAAATTTTTTTATTTTATTGCCTTTATTTTTTCTTGGTCTCTTTTCAACGGTGGCTTTCATGAAAAGTCAACCTGTCTTTTGCAGTCCTTTCTCGTGTTCACTAATATTTTTAAAAAATAAATAAAATATCTCACGGATAATGGTTCTTACATGCACAAATCCCCCATCGTCACATAAATATGTAGATGACAAAATTGATGGGAGAACATCTCACTGAGCTCAAATATACATGTAAATTTAATTTTCAAAAAGCTCGTGCATGTGTGTGCAGACGCATATACAAAGTTGAACCGGTAAAGTAAATCAAGTTTGAAATAACTCCATAAACATGGTTAAGATCAATCTAAGTATCTCAAGTCATAACCAAATGTCCTAGCCATATGGAAATTATGGAGTGAACTGGATTCAAACACACCAATATGACACATTAAATGTATAAAACTAAAATCCATAAAACTAAAAAATCTTTTTATATTTTTCAAAAATTTTTATGGAAATAAAATCTTTTTGTAATTTTCAATATGACTCAATAAAAGAAAAATAGAATAATATCCATATGTCACAACACTAGCAAAAATATATCATGAAGCACAACTAGAGTGTTGCAAACAGAATCATGCAAACAATAACCCAGAAAATGTATCATGTGAAGCATCATGTGCAAGAATGTGAGACTCAACTAGTCTAACATCTAGCTCCTCCAAAACGGTTTTCCTAACCCCAAATAGGTATATAATTAATGCATCAAGATTCGAAAACTAAGGGGACCCTAGGCTTTAAGTTCCTAGTACCTTTTCCAGGATCATAACAAAAACGCCTAAGGTGACCTTTCCTACCACAGTGCGAACATGTGTAAACTCGAGGAATGGTACCTAAGGTTTGGCCTTTTCTAATATCCTTGTATGAGGTTGAACCCTTTAAACAAAAAATGTTCTTCTCTTTAACACTGGAAGCATTAGGAACATATGAGCCAGTACCATCACTAGTAAAATTTCTCGAGTCTTTTAAATAATCTTTTAACTTCAAAATTTTAGACTAAGGCAAAGAATTTAACTCTTCAAGTTTTAAGGACTCCTTAATATTTTCAATCATTCCTAGAATCTTTACCTTAATAAAATAAAATTTATCCCTAAGAGTCATCTCACCTGCCTTATAATCATTAAACAAATTATCATTGTCCTTAATGGCACAATTACAAACCCTAAAAATTAGAGTCTTATAATTCTTTCTCTAAAAATTGGACTCTGTCATCACTCTCTTTCTTGGATAATTTTAAAACTTTAAATTCAGGGTCCATGTACATAAGCTTCCCATGAAAGAAATCTCTTTGAGTTTGAAGAGTTTGCAAAAGTTTCATAGAAGTTTTAACACGAAAATTTTCTTTTTCAAGAATCTCAATTCTTTAAGTTAACTTCAAATTCAAACGATTTATGTTATCAAAACTTTAACGATCCATCGAGAGAAAAACAAATAAACCAACACAAGAGAGATGATTAAACAATAATCCTAAAATTGTACTGAATAAATATCTACACAGAAAATTAATGCAACTCACTTTGATACCAATTTGAGAGAATTAGCATCATCAAAACAAGCACTTTGGAAAAAATCAAGATCACATAATAATTTGGTGTAACCTGCTCTCATACCACTTTGAGAAGGGGTGAGAATGCTCTACCACCACTTGTAAGAGTGAAAGGCACGGATACGACTATGAGAATGCGAAAACAAATGTTCTTTGCAATGGTCATGAACAAAAAACCAATTTTCCTATCTTTATCAATTTTATCTTTTTTATCGTAAACATACATCTATGTGATAAAATAGATAAAGCAACGAGACATTCAAGCAAAGGCAAAGTTTTAGGAAAAATTACTTTCGGGGAAAACCTTGTATTCAAAACTTCAAAAATATTACAAGACAATCTACTTACAAACTACTTGATAACTGTCACAAGCATAATGCGCTAGTCTTTGTAAATCTCTAAGAAAAAATACTCAGTGTAGAGTAGTCCACACGTGACCTTCCATGATCGGCATCCACCGATTAGTAGTTGTCTTGAGCAGTGAGTTCCCTCAAGAATCACAATGGTCAGCTATGAAGATGCCTTCTCCACCATGGAGTATGCAAGATACTAAAACCTTTTAAGGTTCAAACAAATTCATAGGAACGATTTTTAGGATGTTTGTTGTGAACTAAAAGTGTTTTGGAACATTAAACAAAGAAGAACTTTTGCGCAATATATGAAGAAATGGATCTGGTAAAAGTTTTAAAAAATTTCAACACCAAATAAGTATTTATAAAGCGTTCACAATTTTTGAGGCGACGACTCGTTTGAACGAGTTTTGAGGCTCATTCGAATAAGAAAAACAACTCATTATAACAAAAGAAGTCTCATTAGAAAGAAACGACAATTTCATTTGAACATGCTTCCAACGACCTTCTCACAAGTGAAAAAAGTATGCCCACGATTGATGCAAATTAGATAAAATATCAAACGACCCTTCTAATGAAAACACATTCTCATTGAACGAGATACTGACCTCGGTTGAACAAGGTAAAAAATAAAAAATATTTTCTTATAAAAATAAAAACTCCCTGTTTGTTTTTACTAAAAATAAACATCCCAAAAATAAGGTATGTGAATTAATTTAAAGACAAAATTTCTTTATAGCTTAATGGGATGTCGGGGAGCCTCGAGTGTTGATGTTGATTTTTCGTGACGGTACGTGACAGTTTGTAACGGATATGCAAAACTAGCCTAAAACTATGCAAGGCCTATACTATGAGCAATAGCATAAATTTTTCTCTTACATCCTTAACCATTAATTCTCCTTCCAACTTATCCCATATTCAATTAAAATACAAAAACTCCCATATCATTAAATTATAATACATAAATAATTATAAAAACTCCTAGTTAAATATGACAAATCCTTAATTAATCCCGTATAATTTATCCAGAAAACATGAAATTGTATAATGAATAAGCCTGCGAATTTTTTCTATTACTTGGATATAACTCTCTCTCATCAACATTCATTTGGATTTTTCCAATAGTTACTTTCACATACACTTTCGAAGTCACTAATTGAGGATATTTAAATTCACTCAATGATAACTCTCTAATTGTAACCTTTTAATTTTTTGTGCACACGGTCCGTTTTCAACTCCATCAAATATATATCTTTCATTTGTAAGAAATGGACTGTGAAAATTAATCATAGACTTCCATACAATGATAATAGTTAATAAAATCATGTTTGATTACATATAAAATTATCTCAAATAACCACAAAATAAATGTTACTGTGCATTAATTGTGCAATAGATGTACAACATTATAGTTCATATTAATATTCACCAAAAAAATTAATGAACCTGCTGTCTTTCTCAAAGTAGGCATATGTTTGATGGGACTGATTACAAATGTTTTACTTTTATCCAACCCAAACTTGTGACTCATAGTTAAGGATCTCTTATGATAAAGATAAAAACTCTTGATAGCTTCCTTACCATGTTGATATCTTGTTTCCTCTCCATAAATAGGATAATCAAAATATACATCAACGTTAAAACTAAATGGAGTCCTATAACCCAAGAAATCATGGATCGCCTAGATTAGTATAGCTCTCAACATGAACTCTTTATGTGTGTCGGAGTCAAATGCTTTCATTCCATCTACCCATAACTCATTGCAATTCTTCTATAAAATGTTACAAGAGATATTAATGACTTTGTTTGGTAACTTTGGTCTGGATACCAACAAAAGCAACACCAAAAATTTTGGTCTTATGTGCAATGAAGGAGAGATATTAAGGGGCGCTAAGATCACTGGCCATAAACTTTAATTGGTTATTAGTTTATCGAATGGATTGAGCACATCTGTTGATATTTCCAAATAAACATTACATTTTTTCTAGAAAAGTCTAGGAAATCAAAATTTATAGATTTCTAGATGGATGAGTCAATTAGATAATACATGCAATTTTCCCATACTTCTGCTCTAAAATACCAAGTCATTACCTGTACTATCCATAGAAATATAAAAAATATCTTCGACATGGTACCAACAAAAAATATTTCAACTCCGCTTGAGGAAATTTTGAAATCGTACCCCTTTTATCATTCAAACCACGTTCTGTCAGAAATCTAGGTTCCCCACATACCAAACAGTGCTCATCATTTTCGTAGTCCTTTTGTTTTAATGCGTAATCATCCTTGGATGTCTGGATTAATTTATAATTCGTTCCTAATTCTTTCAAATTGTTCTTTATTGATGGATAATTATTTAGTAGCGTATTCTCTGTTGGGAATAATTACTTCAGCCACTCAAGAATTCCTCTCATGTTATTTTTCGAAAGACCAAAAAGAATCTTCACAAAATGAAAAAAAATCATGCGATACAAATTTATGTGATCTTTATAGAAGGAAGAGTATAATGGTTATATCGATTTGGATTTTAAACTCATGTAGTTATTGTTAAGTTTTATCTTAACATCAACGTGAGGAAAAAACCTCCTCAATAAAATTAATTGTCTTTATAATTAGTTTGAATATCAAAAGCCTCATTGTCTTGCAACATATGGACTATATAAGCAGCGTTCATTGTGTCGTTTAGCCTATTATGCTCTATATGGCCATCCTCTAATTCCATCACTTTCCTACTCAATATTCTAGGACAAAAGAGAAGCACATTTAACTATGGAAAACCCACTGTCGTTTATCATCGGACATACACCATTGAACTAGATGCAACTCAAGTATGTTTTAATCAGGTAGTTTACCATTTATACAATGTCTGCAAAGAAAAGATAAATATTCACTATTGATAATCCTCCTTGAAAAATTCATAAACGCATTATCAAAAAGTGGGACGTTGTTTCTCTTTAGGCTTGGGATATTATTGTGGACAATTGTGTTATTTGTAGAAACTATATCATGGATCTATGTATTGAGTGTCAAGATAACCAAGCTAGTGCCACGAGAGATGAATGCCCAGTTGCATGGGGGGTTTGCAACCACGCATTTCACTTCCACTGCATTAGTCGTTGGCTCAATACTCGTCGCTTGTGCCCATTGGATAGCATCAAGTGGGAGTTTCATAAGTATGGTCACTAATGCATTCAATAAATTTCAGCAGTTCCACAACCCGCACAATTGTTCCGGTGGTATGACGTTTGAACTTTAAATCACAAGACTTTACTATTTCGTCTCTAGTTATATTTGTTTTAGTACTTAATAACTCTAGTCTCATACACTCTATGACTAACATAGTGATATGTTGTGAATACATTGCTGGCATGACTATCAATCGAATTTTGTTCTCGTACCACATAAAAATGTGTCAGTGAGTAACATGTAGGACCTTTTTTCTATCCATGTGGCATATATGGTTAAATCATTATTAGTGATGAGTATCAACTGAGTTATGCCCTTGAACATAAAAAGAAATGGTACACATACCCCAATTTATTTTCATCCATTCACTTTTTCTATAGTAGATACCCTATCACACCTTGCAGGAAACTTTACCTACCACATTTCAGGGGGATCGAATCTACAATGTTGATAAATACTAATCATACCACAAATATTAATGCAGTAATGAAACAAACATTAAAATATACATGTTTGACAGTTCAGTCCTACCTATATCCATGGGGAAGGGATATATGGCTTGTCTTATTATTATGGTAGAATGATGACTTGGAGTTGTAGAGAATTTTAGATGATAGTTCAAGATGTTGTTATAATGTTGTTCTCTATTTGTCTTCATAACAAAGGATTTATTTTTATAGATAGATGAAGCCTATAAATTGAGCATTCCTCATAATGTCGGTCTCCGTCTCCTGCCTCATCTTTTAGGTTCTTGAGTTATAATAGAATCGTGTTCAATTATCTCATTATTACCATTTGGATAACTATCTTTATCCAGTCTCTAGTCAACGGGCGATTAGGATATGTGGTGATTGTGGTCTCTTTGAGAGACACATGTGATTTCACCTGGGTAGCTTAGATCATACTCCCCTCACACATGTAAAATAATAGAGTAATTAAATATCTATTTAAACTCGGATAGGCATGAATGTATGTATTAGTACTTCAGATTTCTTCGATTATATATAATGACTAGTTTTACACGTGCCTGTGACACTACATTTTAGTCATCACAAATATTATACTATAAATTGTTCAAGAAATTAATTAAATATTTAATACAAAGATATACATGTATGGACACCCCGATTTCTAATCGAGGCATGTCTCATTCTATCCCACCTGATAGAACACCATAAACCCAGCTCCACAAAAGTCCAAAAGGCAAAACTATCGAAAAAGATGCCCAAAGGGCAAAAGATCCACAAAAATAAAACTTTCTAGGGTCAAAGTATAAACTAACAAAATTAAAGAAAAGCCCCACTAAGACCTTCTGCCGATCGGCCAAAGGCCCTCGCAGTCATTTTACCAATATGTAATCCCACTCCCCAAGTAATGATTACAATATCTTACCAAATCTTTGCTCCACTATACACATGGCACCTCATCAAAATATATGGTCCAAGACATTGTACTGTTAAATAGAAGACCTAACCCAGGCCCTATAAAAAGAGGTCCCCACCAACTATTAAAGGGGCACCAAAACCTGGCTTCAATCCGATTTTCTCGCTTTCTGCTTCCTCGATCATTCGAGATATTCAAGATCATTCTTAAAAGTCCCGAAGAGTTTCGTACTTAGTAGAATTCACTTTACCCCTGGGAAATTTCATACTTTCAGAAAGTCACTTCAGTCCTAAAAGAGGTTTTCACTTCTAAAAATTCTCATCCAAAAGATAAACAGAGAAAACCCTCTATGTGTATACCATGAAAGTCGAAACTTCTAAATGAAAATTTGCCCAACTAAACGTATCTCTTCCCACTTCGGCACCTCAAGAGGGGACACACCCTCGAGAAACATTCAAGGAAATTCTACCCGAGTTTTGGGTTTAACACCCCATATATATTAAATAACCTATATCCACTTTTCAAGTCAAATACCCCACATATATACTGTGATAATTTTTCATACTTGTTTATCTCTTTTAGCCTGACCCCCTTTTTGGGGACCATGCATGAACTTTACAAGGTGTATAATGTAAATCCTGGTTTCTACCCCATAACCTATATTAATTGACTTGACACGCTCATAAGTTAAAACAATGATAATCAAAGGCCACAACAATCATTACAAAAACATGAAACATACTTTTTAAAATCGTTCTGAGGAAAGTGTTCATGAACCAAGACAGTTTAAAACTTTGCATTAAGCCACAATCTAAAATTCGACTACTTCCACATATTCTCTAAAAGAACAAAGTCTGTCCCCGTGACGGCACCACGAATATGTGTTTTCATGTCAAATACTCATTAAATATCGTCCTCTGATTTGACATGTTTATAACATATAAATATATACATCCAACAGAATGGAAAATTATATCTTAAGGACTAGGATCCATAAATAACGTAATGTTGTATATTATATACCCGGGATCCTGTCGCCTATACCTGTAAATATGCCCCGTTTGTTAATATTATGTTAGCTTTGATCCCAAATCTCCCTTGGTATCTAATAGTTATACCGAACTAAAATCGTGAATTCCAAGCCTCATAATACATCTCTTGATGTATTATTTCTTGGAGATGTATCCATCCCCAGTCCAAACTCCCATGATTTCCACCTCTACTTCCCTGGTTGAGGATGTCTAAAATATTACATCCTCAACGGAACATCTCCAAACTAGTATGAAGGACCATACCTTTCCTCTAGTGATCACCCAACGATCATAACCTAATATTCAGATATTAGTCATATTTGGGTACACTCCCATTTTGACCCCCATACACAATCCCCCCCCCCCCCCAAGACAAGGCCTACACTTATACACACACATCATGTTCGAACACATGAGAAATTGAACTATTTAACCCCAAGTACCCTTGGGTATGTAGGTGCAATACAAGTCCTTTTCGTGATCTTGAACCTCGATAACATGTCCCGTGATGTGTTGTACCCATAGAGATGCTCCTATCTCTTAACTTTCATCCATTGCATCCAAATAACAAAAAACGAGATATCAAACTATCTCAAAGAGTTATCTCCCAAATATATTCCAATAAATACTCAAAATCATGCATCAATTATAAATTTGAACTACGTAGGCTTTGATATTGCGGCCACACGAATACTTAGGCGCAATACCAATTTCTTCTCGTAAGCTCGAGCCTCGACAGTATGTGTCACAGAAATATAATCATCTTTCACCTCTCTCTTACACTCTCTTTTGTGCATTCTACAAATGAGATATCAAACTATCTCAATGTCAGGATCTCTCGCACACCCTCATACAAATGCTCAAGAACATGCATACTATATACAACCGAAATAAAAGTCATGTATTATATGTCCACCCACTCGAAAAAAGTATTCTTCATTAAGATGTCTGAAGAAAAAGATCTATTTTTGTGGTGTTGCTCATACCTTTCCTGTTTATAAATTACTTTAAGTATGAGGGTAACCAATGAAATAACTGTGATCTTCATAAACTCAAGCGTAAATATTTCAAGGGACGGAAGACCATTACTCCTCACCCCTCACATATTACATATAAAATGAAAGAGATATCAAACTATCTCTAATATGAGGCTTCCCACAAACCTACAAAAATGCTCAAATGCATATATAATATCGAACTATGTAGGATTTGATCCCAAGTTTCCTTGGGTATATAGGCGAGAACAAGCCTTGACAATATATCTCTGGATTTGTTGTCACAAAAGTTATGAACTCATATCTCATGTTACCTTTCTATCTCTCCTCAAACCATGAAAGATATATCAATCTATCTCAAAGCTAAGCTCACATGCATTCCAACGGACACTCGTTATACATTAGCATGGGGACATACAAAAGAGAACTCGTGTACCTGGATCGATTGAAGTGACATTCATACACCTCTCACTAATATAATTTTCATTCCTAAGAACCTATCAATATTTAAGGGATTCTCAACCTAAGGTCTCTAAACCAGATATTTATGAATGTTAATGGATATAATAAGCATATAATTAATAAGAATAAAGAACAAGTGGGGTAGCAATCCGATTCTCATAACCACATAAAAAGAATCTCCGGACCAATAAAAAACTTAAACCTGCCTTAGGATTAACCCGAAATGGATAACCCACATATTTATTTATTTTTGTATAAATCAAACTAGAATATCTGAATAAATAAATTGGCACACTTATCGCACAAAACACATTTCAGACCTAGGCCTAAAACTAGGGGTGTGTAACTCAAATTGGACATGGTGGAAAACATATTCAAGGGGAAATTCATTAAGTCCAACCTCAAATTGATAACTGGACCATGGGGGAAGTGGCAGACTGAGAGTCAAGCACTCTAGGCATCCCCGTGAAATTTCCCCCTGGCACGTCCAACTGTTGTTTAGGTTCCCGACGTCATAGTGGCAACTCCACTAGGGATAACCCAAAATAACCAAGCTATATTTATGCTTCCTTCCTAATATTATTAATATCTCTCTCATACATAACTACATTGCGCAATTTTTAGAACTTTTTAAGTGATCTTATTTTAGAGTACCTCAAAACATAGATCCATGCCTAGGTACACATGAACATCATTCTATATTTTTTCCAAACATATATGTACTAGCAAAGTACCTAGAGATAAATTAAACATCCAAGTATGTAAAATATAAAGATTGCATGTTTGGACCACGCACGGCATAGTCTTATTTTCATATTACTTAAACTTTATACCCTCGAGACCAAAAGCCATAAACCGGGAGGGCAATCGTATCTTAGAAAACTCATTTCACATGACAAGATAATCGTATTTCAGAAAATTCACTTCCTCCTAAATGAAGTTCATACACCAGATAATTTTATTCCTCGAGTGAAGTTCATACTTTTAAAAAGTCGCTTCCCTGTAAGGCTAATCACCAATGGATTCTCACTCTTTTTTCCCACCCATCTGGTATATCGAATGGCATCTCTCTTGATTCCAAGTTATCGATGATAGTGAATGTTTAGAGTTTGTTCTATACTGGGGTATATCAAATAGGCTTTCATAGCTATTGAGTACTAGGGTAAAGTGGTTTCACATGTACTGTCAAGGTTGTTCAGTCTAAGAAACCCGATATATCATGATCCATGGCAATAAAAAGTGATCCACCGATCACCGAGTCATATTTCCATATAAAGAAAAGCTCTAAGAACAAACCATATTGGACAAAAATAATAGATAGTTATGGGTCATTCTCTCTGACAAAAAAATAAAAAAATTGTTAAACAACCATAGGATGGTCTAAAATCCCTCAGATTCCAGGATGAATATCTTCCTATTTTTAGGTGGAAGATTAACAATATGAAGCTTCAAGTTATCACTAAAACATATTTCCTTTATATGGGATTCCCCTACCAACTTTTATTTTTAAGGAAATAATAGACCTTAGTTTATAACTTCCTCACTCCTTGTACAAAAAAATGAGAGATCACCCTTGTCTATCCGAATCCAATGGGAATCTATTTAGTTTTTTTCTCTCAAAAGATACTATAAACCCAAAAATACAAAAAAAAATAAAGTACCTTCCACATACGGTTTAAATGTATATAAAATAATTTCATCAAAAACATCATTTATATGTGAGTCCTTATCCCCTATATATTGTCCTTATGTCAATCCTTTTGTCAGAAAAAAAACTAAAGTTCCACAATTTTTTCTACAGTTGCTACCATCAACAGAGAGATCGCACTAAGTTCTTACGCTAGAAGCCTGAGTTCACGCACCGTGAAGTTGATTACTTTTCATCAATGAGCTACCCAAACATGATTTTAAAGCTTGTTCCGTAGTATACTCAATGTCTACTGAAGAAGATCAGTTTCCATTTGTAGTGTATCATATTTTAAGATAACTTAAGAACATCATCGTCTAATAGAATACCATGAAGTCTAATACCAAAGCCCTAAACCTAGCACAAGTCCTCCTACAAGAGGCTAATACTACACCTGGAATATTTGAGAATGAACTTACTTATCATATCCACAACATTGGAACACCGTTTCCGGTGGATGCTCAAACAATACCAACTAATCCTCAAGATCCTCTTGCACCAGTCCTAGCACTATCTCCCTTGTTAATGCTGATGCACCTTGATTTTATGTACCATTTTCTCCACATGGATACTTTTATCTCTACCAACAGTACCCTGAGTATCCACACACCTCCTTCTAAGACGCCCCATGAGTCAAATCCATAGCCCCCACCGGCTAATGAAGTTTTCCCCCCACCTCCAAATGAGGAGATCACAAAGGGTCCAATCTGAACTTCATGTCCTTTAGGAATCAATCAATAAAAAATAACCGATGAACTCATGAACATTAAGACGATGGTCATCTACCCTATAGATAGGTTTCCAGAGATATTCAAAATACCAATCTTCAAAACCTATAAAGGATCGGGTTCCCTATTCGCCCAATTATCCAGTTACCACCTTCAGATCCAGGTTTAAAACATAAGCCTAGGGATTTGGGGGAACATGTTATCTTCCACTTGTAATACCCCGTATTTTTATAGCTTTTAAATTATGGGATTTATTAAATTTAATTAAGATAAATTAATTTAATTTTAATCCGGAATATTGCTTTAAATATTTACTAGCATGACGAGAGTTAGTAATTATTGGAAATTTGTTATTTGTTGCATATTACTGGATGAGTATAGTAATATATGAGATTTATTTTATAATATTGTCATGTGTGAATAAAATGGCAATTTTGAAAATTTAAGTAGGGACGCGCCTGTGTCGCGTCGGGACTAAATATGAATTAATAAAAGTGAATATTTTATAAGTTATTCGGATGGTCGTTTTGATTTCTCCAACGCGTCCGAAAAGTGTACCCGGGAGTTTAGTTTGGATCTCGGGGCGTTTTTAGGCCTAATTAGTAACCCGGGAGGGCATTTTGGTCATTTTACATTTTTGGGTAATTAAACCCACGAAAATTAGAGGAGTTATATCAGATACCTAGGTTAACTTCTAGGGTTAGAAACTCTAAACACAAGTGACGGCCATAGGAGAGGAAGGAGAGAGCTCTCAAGGAAAATTCAAGGCCCGAAACTCAACCGTTTGCACCGCCGCCACCGCCACCGCCAACGCGTAGATCGCAAGACGGGGAACACAACCATACCGAATTCGACGCCAAATCAGAACATCGAAAATCCCAGGCAAGTGTTTATCTTGCTATTTTCGTTGGTGCATCTTTCATATTAGTTTAGGAGTAATTAAGATTAGTTTTAATGGAAGAAAACCCGATTTATGATAGGAAAATCCATGTAGTATTGGTCTAATTGATAATTCTGGAAACCCTTTCCATGTAGAGGAATTTAAACCACGAAATTATGATGTGTATAAGAAGAGAATTCTGGGAATAATTGTTAGAACCATGTTTAAGAGAATTTAGGGTTCTTGAGATTTTTGTATGAAATTGGGGCTGTTAATTCATGATTTAATCACAGAAATCCACATGCTTTATGTTGAAAATACCTATTATGATGATATAGGGTTAGTAGTATAAATTCTGGGTCGATTGGGATTAGAAAAGATGGAATTTGTTGATGTTAGTAGTGGAAACCCGTAACTGCAATTCTGCAGTTTTCGCAGACCTGTTTGATCGATCGATCGAGCCCAGAGCTACGATCGATCGAAGTTTCGATCGATCGAGCCCCAAACCTCGATCGATCGACCCCTCCTAGCAGACTCCTATTTCCCTTATTAAATGAGTTAAATTCAATTTATTGTGAGAAAATTCTTGGGCATCCTTAATGAAATGTTTTGTGAGATAGGGAAGACCAGTAGGACATGTGAATAGATTTTGGGACCCTTGATGTCGGGCAAAGTTTGTATTTTGGGATAATTACATAAGGGTCGATGAATTTAAGATTTAAAGAGAGAGACACGTAAGGGAGTTACTTTGGGACAAATGTGTATACCTACTGAATTTTATACTTGGGAGGATAGAATCCATGAGCATTATGTAGTAAGTGGAAAAGTTCCTCAAATTAAAATAAGATGTGAATGGTTATACGTGATAACTATATTATGTGAAATAAATGTGAATGACGTAATTATGGGAATTGAGAATTTACCCATTATTGATATGGTAATATTAGTATAGTTATATGATTGTGTATGCATATACTATCTATCTGTGAAAATCATGCCCACGCTACTTGCTATCCCTGAGGTTGCCGCGCTGGGACGATCTTATCCTGTGTTGCCTTATGGGGGATATTGACTCGTACCCTAGAAGATAGATATCCTTGGTACAGGCTAGTGATGTGATAGTTCAGACGGTCCTAAGAGACGCAGGCATGTGCCATCCTCTTAGAGACTTGGAATCTATGCTTCGCCTCATTTTGTTTGTGTATAGGTATCCTTGGTACAGGCTATCGCAGTGATAGTTCAGACGGTCCTAAGGGACTTGGAACCTATAGTTTGTGTATGTGTTAATACAATTCGAGAGTGATTCCGAATTTGTATTCCCCTTAATGTGAGTGATATGGGGTTTGGATAGTAGAGTATGCTCTCACCATAGTTATTAATTGGGGTGTTGTTATGGTTTATATACATAGTTTACGAGTGGTTAATATATATATATATATATATATATATATATATATATATATATGAAATTCTGAAATCTGGAACTGGCTACTGTGATGTGATATGTAGGACGTGGTTGATAACTCAAATTATAAATACTTGGGTTGAGAAAGTATAATATGACACTGGAAAACTTTATTGATTTATAAAGTTAAAATGAGAACTTTGGTTATTAATTGAAATAGTGTCTTCAAACAATTGAATCGTTAAATTTTGAATCTTACGAGTAATATAAGATAAATTAATCCATTGGGAAAGGATAGCGTGTTATATGATGAGATAGACCATTGGGAAGGATAGTGCGATAGTTGTGCACATTAGAAGAGAGGTGAGAATTTCTCAAGAGAGTGTCGCACTAATATGTTGTTGCGTTGGCCTGTATCAACTTAAATACTTACTAAACGTATTTTAAATCAAACACACTATCGGGCTCTGACCTTTTTTTTTCCCTCTCTCTCTCTCTCTTGTATATATATGTATGTATTACAGGTGCCCAGCCACAGGGGCGTCTTGCTTAGGATCTCTTGGAAGGAACGCGCTGCAGCTTAGGTAGGAGTTGCAGGTCTCTCGATTAGACGACTTCGTTCATTCGGATCCACTCTTAGTACTTTCATCTAGTTGGGCATGTGTAACTCTTTCCCTTATTCCATTGTTATTGGACATTTGTATTTCAGTTATTTCCAGTATTGTTACTATGGGTTTTATTCAGTTTGATTGTGTTACTTTATATGTCGCATGTTGACATTCGATTGACAAATGTTTTAAATTAATTGGATTATGTTGCAGATATTTAATGTGGTGTGATTCTTACTTATTGAATGTTGTTAATAAAATAAATGATTTTCTTTAAATAAAAGTTGGAAAGTATGTATGAAAAATGGTTTTGACACTTAGCTTAATTATTTAGGGTGTTAAATTGGAAAATTTATTTTATCGGCAGTGATGCTGAGAATGAACCAATTGTTTACCTTGATTTAATTTAATAAAGGAGTGATCGCCCGATATTTAATTAGGCGGGGTGTCACACCACTCTGTTAGGAGGACAATTTACCTGGTATATGAGGCTAAAATGTGAGGGGACTACCAAAACTTGGAATGATGTATATCATCATTTTCTAAAGAAGTACGAATACAATGAGGAGTTGGGTGTCACCCGCAAAGACTTAGATATGTTGAAGCAAGAAGATTGAGAGACAGTTGGCCTTTTTGTCACCCGCTAGAGAGACAAAAGCCGATCAGATGGTAAGCCGCCCCTTGAAAATGACCAGACAAATATCATAATTAGGAGAGCTCTGGAATTAATTACAAAATGAATTCGATTTCACCTGGATCCTTAGATTTAAATAACTCAACCACACCGGGTGCAAAACTAAGGAGAGTTTAGTTTATAGGGATAGCAAATGTACTAAGTAACCTTGTCGAGATTCAAACCAGTTCTCCACCTGTAAAAACTCAGTTGGAGCTTATACATCTCACATGACCACCCTCCTAGTCAGGTGAAGCTAGAATCAAGAGCATTTTCCAACACTTCCCTAGGTATGGTAACTATCTCCGCACCTTTCCAACATGGACTCCATCTAATAAACTTCCAAGTTGTGCCTCCTCTCAGGGAGTTCTGAGCTCCACCTAGATAACTCATTAATCTTTAGGTTGCACTCATTCGAGTATATGCTCCCCTAAAAATAGATGGTCTCTTGAAATCCGTCAACCCTAGACCACCCCCTTTATTCCCGAACAAGAACTAGTGGGACGATAACCATTTTGAGTTCCATCAAGTGGATCCCTAAGGTTTTTTATCCATGAACTCATCGATGTTAAGAGACTGATCCCTCGAAAGTCAAATTCACTGAAAACCGCCTACAATATTATCCCATCCCCAACACTAATGCCCTGTCAAAGACTCCCATTCCAAACACAAAGCCATCCACGCTGACAATCCCCACTTATAACAAATCGAGGATGAGGATACACTCCAAAATTGAAAAAGCCACGACTGTGGGGGGGCACCATTACCAGCCCTAAAAATCAACGCAAAAATCGAGCCTACCACCGATCGTATGACAATATTTATTATGGACATCCACTTCCTGTAAACTAACCATAACAACCGGGACTTACTTTTGGTCACATAATGCATTCTCTCAAATCGTTCAGAATCCTCACTCCATCTCCAGAAGAAGTAGATCACCCATTCGTATGGGAAGAGATGTACGATGAAGATCTCCAAGCCATAGAACGTATCTCCTTTGCAATACCAATCCAATCCTATGGATGGGAAAGATATACCTCTAAGGTATAGATGTTCACCCTAACAGATTCAGATTCCAACAATGGTACCCACGCGCATATTACATCCAAAACCCTTTTGGTAAACTTTCTAGGAAACAATGGGAGCACCATTTTTGCCAATCGCCAAGAAGTGGGGCCTATAATTCATATTCCTCGATATCCTATCCCTTCGACATAGATGAGTGAATGAGAAAGAAAGCTTAGGGTGGATGACCACATCAACTGGAAATTCATAACAGATCACCAACTGTTGTACGAAGAGGAAAAAAGAGTCAAGTACCACAATAATCAAAGGGTTGTCACTTGGAAGGACAAATTAAGGGCTAACCCATCCCAAATAACATACTCCTAACACACGATCCTTCTAAAATAAAAATGGAACCTCCTTCGAGAAAACTAGTGGGACATGGCCACTCAAATACTATTCCATGCCTGATACGATTGACAATGACGAATGACACCCCATGCCAATCCTTTAGGGAACGAATCATGATTTCTCACCTTAGGTACCATTCACATGATGATAACAGATACCGAAGAGGCAAAAATCCTTATCGACTAATAGGTTAAAACCCCGAGTTAACTCCACCATGAGAAACATCACTTTTGATAAGCAGAATCCCACCCTAAATCCTGCAGTCACTAAAATTGATCCAGTCTACAATGATCATCTGCCCAAGCATGGCATAACGGAATTCTTCGATCACCTATTGATAACCGAGGGTAGCACCTCCCTAAGGTCTGGAGATGAATATGTCCTCATCCCCTGAATCTGGAAAATAATGCATAATAAGACTATTCGTTAGAGAAATAACTCAGACTCCATAAACAAGGACCTACGTCCATCAAAGTTCTAAACATATGAGATTATATATGCAAGATCGGATATAGAGTTACCACAGAACAACTTGTTCAACTTGAATAACATGAGAACTTGACTTGTCCCATAAAAAATGAGGCTACACTGCAGATAATTTAAATCCAAACCTCTCAAATAAAAAGACACACCTCAAGTTATTCAACAGTTACGGGAACTCGAGCACCCTAATATTGACATATACTAAAACATCTGGTCTACTGGATGGGGATACTTACCACTGGAACCACAAAACGCCATCTACGGGGTAATAAAGATTGATTCTACTTCCTTTGAAGTAAACCTACCAATGTAATATCTCATTGATCCCAACAGTGATCTCGACTTACTTGTCCTACAACTATAATTTTACCTCTTTATACTTAGGGTATCACCATGGACCCACCACGACACTGATGTTGGATGTAGCCACAAGAACACATACATAGCTGCCACCCACATAGTGGGCATAATCAAATCCAGGATGAGATGATCCAGTGAGATCATTCTTTACTAGAAGGTCCAACCTCCCGGAGATCCTCATATAATATCGAGATGGAACTAGTCTCCCCTGATCCCCATGGCCACGGATAGGGAAAGTTTGACAATTTACAGTACGTAGTGACTGCACTGGTCTATGCCAGATTTATCCAGGAAGTCTCTCCCTAGGGAATGACATATGTAGCATACAAATACTACAATTGAGACATTTTATGAGGCTGCTAGGATCTTGAAAGAAATGGAACCAGAAGAACCTGAAACCTCCTCCGATAAGGACGATCACCACGAGATGATAACGAAATCTGGCTAGGAGACTCCATATCTACAAAACCATCACTTGATATGTTGGACTCAATAGACAGACAAGTCCTAGAAACATTAGTAAAAATCTGCAGCTCTGCCCAGGACTCAGATATAGCCATACGGTGGATAGATGACTTCGTGCCTCGAGCTCCATAAAAATTCAAAACATGGCCCCTGAAGGCTCAAAGGTAGCCCCTATATTGGATTAGATCGAGGTAATGGACCAAAATCCAACATTTCCTGCTAGTATCCCTTCATCCTTGGTTGATCTTCTACTCTATCTAGAAAATCCTAAACACAAATCCCGAATAGAACCGTGTGTTCTCGAGACAAAAAGGTTAACTTCCTGACTAGTCCAGGTCGAAAATACATTCCTACAAAACGAATTAGTAAGGAAAAATCCCCCTAAAAAATTTTCACACTGCCTTTTTGAGAAAATAACAAGATCTAGAAATAACTCCGATGAATATTAGCTAACGTCACTATCTCGAAACTATTATCTATCTCCCGAAAACACCGACCTACCCTCATCCATCTGCTCTCCTAAACTTATGTGCCTATTGACCTAACTCTGACTGAGATGTCATCTACTAACGGATCCATCACCATGTAACAGCACACCAACTTCTCTGTTAAGGACCTGCCCATATGGTGCCATAATAATTGATTCACACTACACATCACCATTGAGACTTGGGGACCAATTATGCCCATGGTAGTAATAAATATTATGTCCACCATCAATGCATACCCCCTCTGTACTGCCATCATTTTAGGACACACCACCTCGGAATTCACACCATATTCTATAACAACATTCTCTGAAAGGTCCTAAGAGCCATTGTCCTCACCCTAAAAATAGGACCCATCAAATGTGATGTGGAGTTTTAAGTACTCAATGTCCAAACAAGGTCCATCTTTTTACTTGAGAGATCGTGGATAATCCCTACAGGGACATTACTCTCATTGTTGCATATAAAAGTTAGGTTCCAGATCAATATGTAAGTCATCAAAGTCCAAGGGGATAATAGTTGGGCCACAATCACCAGAATTAGTACCATTATCCTCCTGGATACATATTACGATAGTAAATACATCTTCCTCAATGAATTTTGAGTCGTCCCACTTGCTCACATGATAAAATAACATTCGATCATTCTTGGTGCTCAAATAATCCACAAAATGGGATACATGGCAAAGTTTGACCTTGGAGGAAAATAACAATGAACACTCGAAGTCATCACTGCCATAGAACATAAGGGGATGTATGGTCTCAGTATACCCTTGATAGACAAACTCTAACCCACAGTCCAAAAGACACCCACCAAGGTTTGAATGGTCATTTATGTCTCCAAGGAGAGGATTTTTCTTATTACGGACTACCCAAACCATGGTGGGATAAGACCAATAAATACTTGCAACCATGGATGGATATCCTCTATAAGAAAGGACACTATGTAAACTATAAATATATCCACAAGGTTATCCAGAATGAGCTCAATGTCTCACGGGTGACTGAGGAAGATAGAAAAAATATGAGCCCAAACAAGAATGGGGACTCCCATCACTATATCCCGATGAAGTTGCTATAATATCCATGTTAGGAAACTCAGAGTTAACTCCCCTAGAATGTTTATATGATTACCACACCATCTCATCCACCCAAGGTATTACTACTAAAAAGGGACGACTTGTCAACATCCCTGACCTCAATCCCTACCTCCGAGTACCAGACTCAATAGCCCTTCCCATTGAAACATAACCTTTGGTTGAGCATCGAAATACGAATTTCCAGGACTCTTAGGACTATTAAAGTAATGAAGAAAGCCACCATCTCACACTGTAAGCCATCTTCAAGGTACTCCATAGCATTGACACCATGGTCGGCCTAGCAAAGAATCTTGCTAGAAACTTTGATGAAGAAATAATCCGACTATAGGAACTCCACCTGCCTCATCCAGTAGTTTATGCCAAGGTCCCAGAACCCCTGAAGACTATGCCAAAGGTCCCCCTGTATAATCCATCCCACTTTATCACTAATATCATAGGAGCCGCAATAGTTGACAACTAGCCTTCTGTAAAATGCATCCCGATGCGTGTCATTCAGAGGCCCTTTGAGTATGTCATGTTATCAAGAAATCCACCTTCTCTCCAAATGACTCCCTCTACAAAGAATACTTTTTTTCCATTATCAATGTTGTCCTGCCTCCCTTTGATGGGATAATGAATAGTGATTTCTTGTATTTCCCTCCCCGTGGTTACATGTGATGATTATAAATCTAGCGATTGTTTTGAACTCGTACCTAACGAAGATAACTCTAAGGACTTAAAATACTTAAAATACCTATAAAAACTTGACCAAAGTTAAAATAGACATATATCTCTCAATGAGGATGACATAATAATCATAAACTTGGGCAGTCTCTCAAATTCAAAAAATTTAAAATAAGGTCCTCCCTAGATGAGAACTAACAAAAAGAGCTCACATGTTTCCTCTCCATCTTTGTGGATGTATTTTCTTGGCTTATGCCAACATGGCCGGGATCGACCCGACAATAATCATGCATGAGATACCCGCTATATTTGATGCCAAACTTGAAAATCAAAGGCTCCGTAAATCTATACTCGAATGGTCATTGAAAGTGAATGAGGAAGTAGAGAAATAAATAAGTGTCAGATTCACCAGAGTATTCGAATATCCCACTTGGATAGCTAACATCATACTAGTACCCTAAGCTAGATACAAAGTCCAAATGTGAATGGAGTACAAGGATCTTTGGCCCAGTTAAGATCCCTATGTGAATGGGGTGATGAACCTAATTTTGTCTTGGTGGTTAGGGTTTATTTTTACCTAATTATAGCCTGTGAATCTACCAATGAAGGACTTGAGCGAATTAATAATTATACTATCTACCAATAAGTCGATGTGAAGTAGAGGGAAATCATTTGGACTTAACTTTGGGTAAATACATTTGGACTTTTCCTCTAGCTTTGGGTAAATACTTATCCCCATTTGTTGATAATGAGTAAATACATAAATCTTCAACGTGACCTCTCTTAGAGCAATTCCTATAATACATAGGTTTGTCTTCCACCTTAACCTCCTGCCAGAAACTTAAATCTCCACACCCTATGTAGACTATCTTTAAGATTCTTTTTAATAGATCTACTTCAACACACGCCCTCGCAATGCTTGGCCTATTGATCTCCGCAGTCGATGCATCCACATTCAATGTATTATCAATCAATTGAGCTATTGAATATATGGAAAATTTAGAAAAGAAATGAATAGGAAGACGAGGGAACGAAATCCAAATAGGAGATAGGCTACTCTTCTTATCTGGTCTATAATCAGTAGTTCATTTGAAAACCCTCATAGGAAACCTACTTACATACCAAGAGTCTATCATCCATATTCTTGTGTATTCTTCTTCAGAATGCAACCTGATCAATATGTGTTTGTGATCTAAAAAACCAACACTAAAAACTATTTTGTGGGAGAATGTTTGGAAAACTTTCCCTCTAACTTCCATTGAGGGCCTCCATGGGAGAACTTACCTACTAATGAGTGTTTAAAATGTTTTAAAATGATCTTTATATCTTCATGTGAAAATATTACTATTGGTTCACCTTTAAAGGTTCTTGCATTCTTGAGTGCAAGATCATGATTTCTTGTTGATGATTCTGCCACTACTGAAGAAAATGATCGATTCGATTCTTTCTTGATATCTGGGGGATTATGATCAACGTGAGGAAGATGATTGCGCATAGCCATGCAAACCCTAATAGGTTTTATAGATGAGGGATATATATATATATATATATATATAAAGAGAGAGAGAGAGAGAGAGAGAGAGAGAGAGTGAGAAAAGATACTTATGGGTCAATTGCTCTGATAAAATTTCTCAAAAATTACGAATCGATTCCATACAAACCCAAAAAGAATAAGATACCTATGGGTCAATTGCTCTTACAAAATTTCTCAAAAATTATCAGATGGCCTGAATCTGGTTCAAAACCCCTCAAATTACAAGATAAATGCTTTCCCTTTCTATAAGGAAGATAAATAGTATGAACCATCTACTCATCTCTAAAACATAGGCCCCTTACATAGGATTTCCCTAAGCACATTTTACTATGAGAAAATGAAAGACCTCATTCAGTTATTTTATCACTCCTCATTCTAAAAAATGAGAGCTCACCCCTATTCATCCGAATCCAATGGGACTCTGTTAAAGTTCTCCTTCTTTGAAGATACTACCAAGCAAACGAGATAAAAAAAATACCATCCAAACAAGATTAAAATAGATAAAAGAATTGCATCATATGTAGTTATTGTATATGTGAGTCCTTCTCACCCCTATGTACTGTCCTTTTTCAGTCCCTTTGTCTGTAAAATCCTTAATGAAAGTTCTTGGACTTTTTTCCAGGTTATCACTAGTAACAACATACCACTACGTTCTTACCCAGGAAACTTGAGTTCGTGCATAGTAATATCATTTAGTCTTCATTAGTGAACTTTCTACCCATAATTTTTAAGTTTGGACTGTCGTACGGTCCATGATTATAAAAAGACCAGGTCCCATCAATAATTGGTCAAATTCTTAGTCAACTCGAGAACATAACTGCCTCTCATAACACCATCCAGTAAAAAATAGGTGACTAGGGCAAGCACATGTTTGACTATAAGAGGCCACCGCTACAATTGGAACAAGATAGAATGTACTCCCTCCCCCATCCCCAACATTGGTACACTAGCTATGGAAACTATCAAAGCAGTACTAATTATCCCCCAGGATCTGTGTGCACCAATCTGACACCAACTCCCCATGTTAATGTCAGCACCCCCACTATCAAGTACTATTATTTCTTTGTGGTTACATTAAACCCTACCATTTTTACCTAGCTTACCCAATTACTACCTTCCAAGGCCCCCCGCGAGCTAATTTTATAGATCCTCCTACAACGAATGATGCATCCTTAAGTCTCCCACGGGGCTATGGAAATGTGACATTTATTTCATAAGAGACACGTGCAATTCACGCAAATATGGACAGTAGATCTCACATTCAGTTTTCGAATGAGACACATACCCTACATCTCTATGGGGCTTTCTCATGCATCCTTCGAGTAAAAATAAACATTACTCGGACTAAGATTCTACGTCTCTCCTCAGACATTATCGTCCATGATAGACCTCCTCTTCAAGCCTCGCATCCCTTCTCTAGGTGCTTATCAAATACCCATATTCACATATGGCCTACTATTCCTAATCCAAACAAGGGATTTCCAAACCCACCGCCATTTTAGTGGATGAATTTAAGCCGACTTCATTTGCAGGACTTGTTATGCCTAACCTAACCAATGGCTTCTCGACTTACCTCCCAATTCAGGACACTTCTCCAAAGTTTGCATCTAGCAGTGGATTTCTCCAAATACTGTGCACATCTAATGGATTTCATATAACCATCATCCATATTAAGGATTACCCTAAACCCATGCATTTTCTCAATGGCTAAACAACCATTTTTCTATAAAAAGGAGAACACAAATTTGGCTGAAGCTTCAAATTTTATAAATATCGATAAACGGGAAAAAAATAATAAAATATAAACGAATTAGGAAGAGAAATGTTGAAACCATACATATTCCTAGACGTGCATCAAAAAGATCACTTGATCTACCAACCTTTCACTTGAATTAAATTAAACACTTTAAGTCCCCAACTGTTTCAAATACAAACATCTCGTTGTCTTTGAATCAGAGTTACATTGGCAACCCGAGATGTCACTTTGGAACCAGTCAAACACTAAACACAAAACCTAACTAGATTTCCCAATAAACATGGTTGTTGTGTATTAATCAAGAAAGATTTTACATGGTCTAATGAATGACGACATATAATAAATGAAACTCTAAAGTGTTAGAACTCCATGGACTCTCATTATCTAAAAACATGACACAAAAGTTCATACTCTCAGACAATAACTTACGAGGCCAAGCGAGAAAGTGCATTCCCATCCCTCAGCTTTCAACTATAAAAATATTTTCCCTTAAGAGAATCTCCACCACCCACTCTCGCCCCCCGAAAAAAATAGCACACACTATCAACAACAAGTAAAGGTACAATACTAGCCATCGTACCACAAAGTATATCCCCCATTTCCTTAAAACCCTTTGAACCTAAGGCAAACCCTATGATGAAATGCACCATCCTGGGAAGATTCAAATCTTAGGAATAATTTCACATGAGAATGAGCATAGTAAATCTTTCAAAAATATAACATTAATGTAAGAGTCTAGAACGGTCTTTCGAATTTCCTTCCATTTTATGGTAACCATTCATCCTCTTCACCCATTATTTCAAAAACCAAAACTCTATGTCGATTCTACATCACACGAGTACTCAATTTTATTTTTAAAAAAAAGGTGATCAATGACACCCAATGAAAAAAATGAAAAAATGAAATACTCTCAAAGAGAAATCATCGCATGGACCTCCTAAAAGCACCCTTTTACCCCAGGATCCTATTTCATCCTGAAGAGAAACCATCTTTTACATTGCCTTTATTTAAATAAATCACCTCACCCTATAAATATATCAGATATGCATAAGTTATTGACTACCTACATCTATACCACACGCATCCATTGCCTCCAATCAAAATGAAGCCTCACATTGAGCACCTCGCCTAAGCCTCAGACCTTACTCGATCAAACAAAAGCCTCACCACCCTAAGCACCTCACTTAAGGCTCAGTCACCGCATGAGGAAACCATCGCAAAGCATTAGACTTCTCTGATCTAATATCCTTAAACCCTCAAACTCCACATGAGAAAATAAAATCCTCACTAGCATGAGCATCCCACGTAAGACTCGGACACTGTCTGATAAACACATGGCAAAGCCTTACAATCCTCTGATAAAACCTCCCCAAAGCCTTGAACTACACCTAAATAAAAACCTAAATCATATCCTCACTACCCTAAGGACTACACTTAAACCTCAGACCCCGCCTAAGAAAACCTCTATAAATTCTCGGACAATATTCAGGGAAAATAAAATCCTCACCACCTTGAGCACCTCACTTAAGCCTCATAAACATCCTGAGAAAACCACTGTAAAGCCTCATACACTGGCCTGAACAAACCACAAAACACTACCCGAGAAAACAAAAGCCACACCACCAAGACTCAAACACCTCTTGAGCCAACCACTGCAAAGCCTTAGACTCCTCTAAGGAAACCTCTCTAAAGTCTTGAAATCCACCCGAGAAAATAAAAGAAACACTACCCTGAGCACTCTATCTAAGCCTTAGGAACCTACTAAGCAAATTACTGCAAAGCCTCAGACACTATTTGAGCAAACTATTGTAAAGCTTGAAACACCGCCTGAGCAAAATGCTACAAAGCCTCGAACACTACCTTAGAAAGCAAAAGCCTTATTACATTGAGCATCTCACTTAAGGCTCAGACACCTCTTGACTTGACCACTACAAAGCCTCATAATCTACCCAAGCAAATAAAAGCCTCACTATTATGGCCACCTCACTTACAGCCTCGGGCACAACTTGAGCAAGCCCTTGAAAAGCATCACTCATACATGAACAACACACTTAAGCCTCGGACACTCCTTATGGAAATCCATTAAGCCTCGTATACTGCCTAAGCGAACCTTAAAAAAGTGTTACTACCCTAAGAACATCACTTAAAGCCTCAGACACCGCATGGGATTTTTTTTAACAAAATCCTCAAAATCCTCTAAGCAAACTACAACAATGATCCGGTCTTCCCTGATCAATCTCACAAATGTACTCCACTAAACCTCTCACCAGAACCTTAGACTACTCTAAGAAACCCCAACCATGACCTCTAACCCATAAAAAACACTGTGCCCAAGATAATATAAATGAAAGCTCAAACTCCTCTAAGCATCCCACATACGCCCCAGGCTCCACCTAATAAAAAAAATAAAGCATCACCCGTAAAAATTCAAAGAAGTCATCTCAACGAAATCAGTTCCCTATGTGACCTTTAAGTAATAAGCCCTGTGCTTTAAACCAATTTGATCCCCTACGTGACCTTAAATAGGAAGCCATGCACATAAATAAATTTTTCCCCTATGTGACCTAAAATAGAAATCCATGTGCTTCAAGCTAATTCAGTCCCCTATGTGACCTAAAATAGGTAACATCATGTGTCAATAAGATGCCATAGAAACCCCATCTTCTACTTTTGGTCTCTAAAGGATCCTAAAATAGAAAGAGGTTGTAATATTTTTAATACTTTCTAAAACCAAAGTCATACACTAGTATACCCTGCTCCCTGTCGAATCTTTCTCCCTTTCGGTGTGTTAATCACCATAAGATCACACTTAATCGTCTCATTCTCGGTTGTAGCTAACCACGAGGGATAACTAGTCATGAAGTGATCATACACCCCAATAGATGTCATCGAAACCCCATGTTTCCATGTTTGGTCCCTTGAGTAGCCTAAAATAAATAGTGTTAGGAATATTCTGAATCTTTACTAAAACGAAAGTAAAAAATCGGGATACCCTGCACACCTTCAGGGGTTTCTTCGTTCGAGCATTTGGATCATACTACTCCCAAACTTAATCTACTGCTTGGTTACCACTAATCAGGAATGATAACCAGTTATGTAGTGACTAGAAAACCCCCTATAGCTTTCACCATCCAGGTGTTTAGGTCACGCAATTCTCACACTTACTCTCCTAACCCTCAATTTTTGCTAACTAGGAAGGATAACCAGTGGTGAGGTGATCAGGAAATCCCTTAGGATCTTTCTCCCTCAAGGTTTTTAGGTTATACTATTCCCACACATAATCTCCTAAACCTATTTTTTGTTAACAAGAAAGGATAACCAGTCATGAGTTGACCTAAAAACACAATGAAGCTTTCCACCTCTAGGTATTTGGGTTCACTCTATTCCCACACTTAATCTCCTAACCCTAGGTTCTCGCTAACCAGAAAGGATAACTAGTCGTGAGGTGACCAGAATCCCCCTAGACCTCTATCTCTCCAAGTGTTTGGGTCACAGTATTCCCATACTTAATCTCCCAACCCTCATTTATCGTTAACCATAAAGGATAACTAGTTGTGAAGTGATAAGGATGTAAGGACATTTTTCTCATGTCCGAAATGTTTCATTTAATTATGTCGTACGCCGCTACATTTAGCACATCACCTCACGATCTCACATGACGGCCTTTATCCGAATTTCGGGAATCAAGCATGCATTATCTCCACTAATGTATCCCTTATTTGCATCAACAACTTCACGTTCCTTGATTCTAGGCTCGTAATGCAAGTGGAACGAAAGAGAAGTCAAATTAGTGAAACAAGGCATGATAGGGATGTTCAAGGGAAAATTGGTAATTTTACAGCCACCTTCCGGAGGACCGGTCAACTGGAAAGTTGAAGAGCTTGCCGCAACAAAGATACTGGAAGAAACGGCACCTCAATCTGAGATACGGTGAACAAGTTATGGCCCGTTGAAAATGGAGATATGTTCATTGAAAAGTCTGGAAATTTTTCTAAGTGTTTTAAAGCCTTAATTCCAGCACATTTTCCCGAACCCAACCCGAAACCGGTTCGGGGGGGCGAACCGGTTCGTAGGGGTACCCGAACCGGTTCGGGGTACCTGTACGCTGGATAGAATTTCAGCAGTTTAAAATCGTGGGTCTCTTCATGTATTTCCCTATAAATACCAACTTCGGGAGAGTTGTTTTGCAAGACTTTAGGAGACGAATTTGAGTGTCCAAATACATCTAGTCTTCATATTTTTGAGTCCCAAGACTCATGGTTTGATTCACACATCCTTGCCAAACCTTTGTGAATCCTTTTGCAACCCAAGAACACAACTTTGGTTTGTTCAACCCTTGTGGAGGAGACCGTCATTCTTCTTCATTGCAGTCCTAGTGGAAAGGGATAATTCCATCCGCGACTACCGAATCTGATACCCGAGGGTAATTCTTAGTCAACTTGTATTTTCATTGTAATCCGATTGTAAGCCGTTCTCTTACAAATTATAGTGAAAATAAATGGTTTTGCCCCTGAGGGGGATTTTTCCTTAATTGCATGTGTTTGAATGTTCTTACGTAGATTATCAATTTATTCAATCACATGCTGCTGCATGTTTAGGGTCTGTTTGTGTTAAAAGGGTTTTATATATAATTTGATCATTTGAACGCGAGCATACACGTTCTTCAAATTGGTATCAGAGCAGGTTACGCTAATCTATCGCGTATTCCTTTTTCCGCAAAATTTTTCTAAGATATCAATTTTCTGAAAAAATTGATTTTTGAAAAAGTGCGTGTTCAAATGGAGAAGTCATATTATAAAATGCCTGTTTTTGACGGGACAAATTATGCTTATTGGAAAGCCCGTATGAGGTCGGCTTTAAAAGCCATTGATGAACGTGTCTGGATTTTGGTTGAACGAGGGTGGACTCCTCCCACTGTGACTGTTGATAATGTGACCAACTTGAAACCTGACATTTCTTGGTCTGATGAAGAAATTAAATGGTCATCTTTTAATTCTAAGGGTCTAAGTGCTATTTCTGGGTCTGTCACACCTGATGAGTTCAAACGCATAATGACGTGTACCACGTCAAAAGAGGCATGGGATGTTTTACAACTCACCCATGAAGGAACTAATGTTGTGAAAGAGTCTAAGTTGCAAAACTTGACAACTCAATTTGAAACAATCACCATGCATGATTCTGAATGCTTTGATGAATTTTATGCCAGACTTTCTGACATTGTGAATACTAGTTTTAATCTTGGTGAACATATTCCGAATCCTAGAGTTGTTAAAAAGATTATTCGTTCTTTGCCTAAGCGTTTTATCCCTAAAGTCACTGTGCTAAATTCTATGGGTAATTTAAATACGCTAAAATTGGAAGAACTTGTAGGAGATTTGCAAACTTATGAAATTGATATTTTCCCTAAAAATGCTAAATCTAAAGATAAGGGAATTACACTTAAAGCCCAAGAGAGAAGGAGTGAGGGGTCAGCTAGAAAGAGGGTAGAGTCATCTAGAAAGAGAGAGACTGACACGTCAGATTCTGAGTGCAATTTTGACTTAGATGATTTGGCTCTTTTCGCAAAAAATTTCAAGAGGATTCTCAAATTTAAGAAAAATGGCAATTTTAAAGATAAAAAGAAATTTGAGAAAAATAAGTTTGAAAAGAAAAATGAAAAAGTTTCCAAAAATCCTCCTCTGAAAGAAAGTGAGAGATGTTTTGAGTGTTATGGTAGGGGTCATAGAGCTTTTGAGTGTGCCAATCGTCTTAATAGAGAGAAAGGGAAAGTTGTCCTTAATGCTACCCTTAGTGACGACAGTGAGGTCGAGACGGTGGATTCTGGAGATGAGTCACCGCATGAGTGTAACTTCACTGCATTCATGGCCAGCCAAGTGAGCACCCCTAGTTCTCCTCACGACGTTGAGGATGATGCTTCACAGGGACACCTCGACAGTGAGATCGATGTCAGTGAGGGGGAGGATGACACAAGTGAGAGCGAGAGTGATATACAACGCGCCTACGCTAAGTTATATTCTGAGTCTTTTAAAACTAAAAAGCGTAACAAAGCGTTAGTTCTTAAGATCACTTGCTTAGATGAAGATTTAAAGAAAGCGAGAGAAAGAGAGTTCTCCACCTGCACCGCCCTGAGAGAGAGAGAGTCTACATGTGTCGAGAATGAGAACTTGTTTAGAGAGAGAGAGAGTGTTTTAGAGAAAGAAAGAGGGGACTTGATTAAGAAAGTGGCTAGTCTTACGAGTCAGCTCCATTCCTCCGTGGAGACTCGGAAGAAACTTGAAGCCCTTGTTTCCCAGCTGACTCATGATCTTGAGAAAGCACGGGAAGTCAAGGTACAAATCGAGGACAGATCTGGGAAGATGGGAAAGATGCTCCTCGGCCCCGCTTTAGGTTTTGGTGATCGTCAAGGAATTGGATATGATGGTGCCTCCACGTCCCAAATTGCACCTGGACCAGTTCCTGAGTTTACTACAACTCCTTATGGTCACCGTAAAAAACCTCGAAGGAGAGTTCGACCAAGAAAAGCAAACCAAGGTCCGCCTTTGACTATGCTCTTTTGTACTTATTGCAAAAGAAAAGGTCACCTTAGGGAAACTTGCTATAGCATGGGTCGGACACGACGTACTACTGCCCCACCACGTCATACTGATGAGTTTTCTAGTCTGAGAGAGCGAGTTGAGTTCTTAGCTGCCACGACTCAAAGTTTAATGGAAGAATTTCGACGGATCTCTTTGCCGTTAGTGAATGCTTCTCACATTCCAGCTAAAATCAACAACAACAAAGGCAAACAAAAGGTCATCTCGACTTGGATTCCTAAGAAAGATAAAAAGGCTTTTGTTGTTCATGTTGCTCTCAAAGCACATAATACCTCTCAGTGGTGTTTTGATAGTGGGTGCTCCAGACACATGACAGGTGATGCCTAATTTTTTACTACTCTTGAGGATTATCAAGATGGCAGAGTCACCTTTGGAGATGGGAGTAAGTCTAGCATTATAGGACGAGATACTATCGAGTTACCTGGTTTTCCTAAGCTAGAAAATGTTTTGTACGTCAAAGGTTTGAAAGCAAACCTTCTCAGCATTAGCCAGCTGTGCGACACTGACTTTGCAGTAAAGTTTGACCGGGACACGTGTAAAGTCTACAATCAAGCCGGTAAACTTTTGATGCAAGGGGTGAGGACCGATGATAATTGCTATGGGACTGAGCCCACATCCTCACTTGTCTGCAACAGCGCCACGATCTCTCCTATGGATCTGTGGCACCAACGTCTAGGTCACGCGAACATTAGAGATCTTAATCGTTTATCTAAAAAGGACCTAGTACGTGGCTTACCATCTCTTGGAAATTCAACTTCAACCGTTTGTGGACCCTGTCAGTTGGGAAAACAAATTCGTAGTCCTCATAGGAAGTTGCATTCCATTACCACCTCTCGTGTTCTGGAGTTGATTCACATGGATCTTATGGGTCCCACTCGTACTGAGAGTCTAGGTGGTAAGAGGTACAGCCTCGTGATGGTAGATGATTTCTCCAGGTACTCCATTGTAGGTTTTCTGAGAGAGAAATCCGATGCTGTAGATTTTTTAATAACCAAGTGCCGTGTCCTGCAAAATCAACACGGTGTCACTATTAACAGAATACGTAGTGACAACGGCACTGAATTTAAGGAAGCAAAGGTGGATTTGTACTGTGATAGCCTTGGGATCAAACATGAGTTTTCTGCTGTGAGAACCCCTCAGCAAAATGGGATTGTTGAGAGAAAGAATAGAACGATCCAAGAGATGGCTAGATCTATGCTTCTAGGTCGTAAAGTTTCTAGGAGATTTTGGGCAGAGGCAGTGTCTACTGCATGCCACACGGTGAATAGGGTTTATTTGCGTCCACACACACTTCAGACACCTTATGAGTTGTGGACCGGCAAGAAGCCCAACCTGGCATATTTCCATATTTTTGGGAGTAAATGCTACATCCTACGGATAGAGAGCAATTAGGGAAGTTCGACTCCCGGAGCGACGAGGGAAAATTTCTAGGATATTCATCGAATAGTAGAGCATACCGGAATTTTAACCTGAAGAGCTCTAGGATTATGGAATCAATAAACGTTACCGTGCAAGATGACGAACCTTCGACGGTTATTGATCCTAACCTTCATTGTGAGGATGAGGATTGTTCTGACAGTGATTTACCTGTTCCTCTCTCACACTCTGTGGACCCTACTCCTGTGTTAGGGGACACACCTGCTTGGGTTCGCAAAAGTCATGACCCTTCTGCCATTGTTGGTGATCCCACTCTATGGGTCAAGACTCGTGCTCAGCTAGAGAACGTTGTTAGCCATCTCTGCTACACGTCCAAAGTCGAGCCCAAGAACCATAAAGAAGCACTTAAGGATGAACACTGGATATCTGCTATGCAGGATGAGTTGCTTCAGTTTAAAAAGAATGATGTCTGGGAACTTATCCCCCGACCTAGTGAGATTAATGTGATAGGTACTCGGTGGATTTTTAAGAACAAAATGGATGAAAATAGTACCATAATCCGAAATAAGGCTAGGTTGGTCGCTCAAGGCTACACACAGATAGAGGGTGTAGACTTTGGGGAGACATTTTCTCCTGTTGCGAGGCTTGAGTCCATCCGTCTTCTGCTCGCCATCGCATGTCATATGCGCTTCAAGGTGTATCAGATGGATGTCAAGAGTGCCTTTTTGAATGGCATTCTACAGGAGGAGGTTTATGTGGAATAACCAAAAGGGTTTGAAGACCCTCAGCACCTTGAGCATGTCTACTATCTGAGGAAAGCCTTGTATGGTTTGAAGCAAGCACCCCGTGCTTGGTATGAAAGGCTTACTTCATATCTCTTAGCTCGTGGCTTCAAGAGAGGGGGAGTAGATATGACGTTGTTCGTCAGGAGAGATGATGGTGCTATTTTGGTTGCCCAGGTCTATGTGGACGACATAGTCTTTGGATCCAAATGCTCCCAGCATGCTCACCACTTTGAGGAGGAGGTGAAAAGTGAGTTTGAGATGAGCATGGTTGGTGAGCTTACATTCTTCCTTGGTCTCCAGGTTCCTCAGCTAGAGGATGGGATGTTCATCTCCCAATCCAAGTATGCTAGAGACCTAATGAAGAAATTTGGTTTAGACTCCGCTAAGCATGCACGAACACCTATGAGTACCACTACCAAGCTTATTAAGGACACTTCAGGCAAGGACGTAGAGCAAACCTTATATCAGAGTATGATAGGTAGTCTCCTCTACTTGACTGCCAGTCGTCCCGACATCGCCTTTAGTGTTGGAGTCTGTGCGCGATATCAGGCATCCCCAAAAGAGTCACATTTACTTGCTCTAAAACGTATTATTAAATACATAAGTTGGACTCTCTCATACGGGATTTGGTATTCCTTTGATACCGATGACCGTCTGTCCGCCTATTCGGATGCCGATTGCGCTGGGGATGTAAATGGATGTAGGAGCACTTCTGGTGGGTGTTTCTATTTTGGTTCTGCTCTTGTCTTATGGTTGAGCAAGAAGCAAAATTCCATCTCTTTGTCCACTGCGGAGGCTGAGTACATAGCCGCCGGGAGTTGTTGCACACAACTCTTGTGGATGAAGCAAATGCTGGAGGATTATGGGATATCACAGGACATCATGACCATTTCCTGTGATAACACGAGCGCGATACACATATCCCGCAATCCAGTTCAGCATTCGCGCACAAAACATATCAGGATACGTGAGCACTTTATACGTCAGTTAGTTGAAGAGAAAGTCGTATCCCTGAGTTTTGTTCCTACCGACCGCCAGTTAGTCGATAATTTCACGAAACCTTTAGATGCCCTTAGATTTGAGAGTCTTAGGAAATCTTTAGGGATTTGCACAGTTGACTGAGGGGTTGGTCTATGTCTAGAATAGGATGCTTCTTCATGTTCATATCATATGCTTCCTATTGCTAGTCTGTTTTATATGTACCATTTCTTTGTTGTACATCTTTGTTTTATTCTTTTTTCTTTTTATATTTCTTTTGAAAAATACAAAAAGATTTTCCTTTAAGAAAAATTTTAAGAAAAGCACAAAAAGATTTTATTTTGACAAAATTTTTAAAAAATCCAAAAAAGACTTTTGTATTTTGCTTCTTTTATGGATGAGCATGTAAGATAGCCAAGTCACAACTTCATTCCATTTATCCATGTGACTGTTTGATAGAGATTTGAGAGGCTACATCATTTCATCCATGTGCTTTACATTGATTGGAGTCTTTGAGATGTAATTAGTGATATCTTCCTACATGTTTGACTCCTATATCGTTTATTGCACACATGCACGGCTATATTTGATTATTGCACTTATCTATCTCATGTTGGCTTGAGTGTTTCCATATCAATCTTGTCTGTACAATGTACAATATGCGATAAAACTTGACAAGATTGGAATGCATGTAAAAACCGTTTTGGTGAGACTGTGTGTTTTGTATAACGGGGAGGGGCTGCGAAAGGTAATCATCTATCCTTTGCGCAAAAGCCACGGTTAAAAAGGACCTAAAAAATGGAGGAATTTTAATATCCGAGGTCCTAAGAGGTTAAAAGAGCCCGAAAAAATTTAAAGGCAATAAAAAGCTATACATGCCAAATATGGGCCACTTAGGTTTCACTATTAATTCTCCAAAGTTTGAGAATTTAGAATGCCTCTATTCAAAATAATATCTGAGGGAGTTTGGTTGGAGAATCTAAATGGGTTTGCACTTCCTTGAAAGTCCTGAAAAAGCATAAAATCATTTTGGACGTTATTGGTGTGAAAATCATTTTGAGCTTTGATTTGTTGATTTGATTGAGTCAATATCTTATACTGTCACTCTTTTACACCAAAGGAAGCATTTGAGTTCATTCGCTAGGAATATCCAATATTCATCGTGCACATATGTCATGTTTGTATGCATTGATTTTCCTATCGAATTTGATCACACCACTTCATTTACGCTATCATCGACTTGGTTGCTTTCTGTTTATTCATGGTGTGTTTTGTATACCGTGACACCCCGATTTTTCTTGTTTGATTCATTCTTCTCATCTGTCTATTTGGGGACATCATAAAAAGGGGGAGAAAGAATTATCATATTATGGGGGAGTTTTTGAGATGTTGCTTATGTTCCATGTTATCTCATTTCAAACTCGATATGCCACGTGGTATTTTGCTTTGTCTCATGTGTGTAGGTTCTACATTGATGATCTCTGAATTGCACACCCTGATGAGAAAAGATCTGTGATTCCTGAAAATTGAAGAACAAACGATGAAGACTATTCATTTGTACCTTTTCCAGTTTTGGGTTCATGGGAGGGTAGATTTGTATAGGCAATTTCATATTTGATAATTCGGATTTTTTATGTATGTACCGGCATAGACATAGGGGGAGATTTATAAGGACATTTTTCACATGTCCGAAATGTTTCATTTAATTATGTCGTACGCCGCTACATTTGGCACGTCACCTCACAATCTCACATAACGGCCTCTATCCGAATTCCGGGAATCAAGCATGCATTATCTCCACTAATGTATCCCTTATCTGCATCAACGACTTCACGTTCCTTGATTCTAGGCTCGTAATGCAAGTGGAACGCAAGAGAAGTCAAATCAGTGAAACAAGGCCTGATAGGGATGTTCAAGGGCAAATTGGTAATTTTACAGCCACCGTACGGAGGACCGGTCAACTGGAAAGTTGAAGAGCTTGCCTCAACAAAGATACTGGAAGAAACGGTACCTCAATCCGAGCTACGGTGAACAAGTTATGGCCCGTTGAAAATGGAGATATATTCATTGAAAAGTCTGGAAATTTTTTTAAGTGTTTTAAAGCCTTGATTCCAGCACACTTTCCCGAACCCAGCCCGAAACCGGTTCGGGGGGGAGAACCGGTTCGCAGGGGTACCCGAACCGGTTCGGGGTACCTGTATGCTGGATAGAATTTCAGCAGTTTAAAATCGTGGGTCTCTTCATGTATTTCCCTATAAATACCAACTTCGGGAGAGTTGTTTTGCAAGACTTTAGGAGACGAATTTGAGAGTCCAAACACATCTAGTCTTCATATTTTTGAGTCCCAAGACTCATGGTTTGATTCACACATCCTTGCCAAACCTTTGTGAATCCTTTTGCAACCCAAGAACATAACTTTGGTTTGTTCAACCCTTGTGGAGGAGACCGTTCTTCTTCTTCATTGCAGCCCTACTGGAAAGGGATAATTCCAGCCGTGACTACAGAATCCGATACCCGAGGGTAATTCTTAGTCAACTTGTATTTTCATTGTAATCCGATTGTAAGCCGTTCTCTTACAAATTATAGTGAAAATAAATGGTTTTGCCCCTGAGGGGGATTTTTCCTTAATTGCATGTGTTTGAATGTTCTTACGTAGATTATCAATTTATTCAATCACATACTGCTGCATGTTTAGGGTCTGTTTGTGTTAAAAGGTTTTTATATATAATTTGATCATTTGAATGCGAGCACACACGTTCTTCAAAGGAAACCCCCAAGCTTTATCTCTCCAGGTATTTGGATGAAGCAATTCCTGCTATTCCCTCTCTTAATCTCCTAACCCTTGATTTCCCCTAACCAGAAAGGATAACTAGTCGTGAGGTGACCAAAAAATCCCTCGAAGCTTTTATATCCAATTGTTTTGGTAACTGTATTCCAACACTTAATATTCTATCCCTCGATTGTCACTAACCTTGAAGGACAACCAGTCATGGGATTTCTAGGATTTGGGCTATGATATTCTCACACTTAATCTCCTAACCCTTGATTCCCATTAACAAGGAAGGATAACTATTCATGAGGTGGACACGAAACCCCTTGGAGCTTTCTCCCTCTAGGTGTTTGGGCCACGCTATTCCTACATAATCTCTTAACCCTCAATTCCCGTAAACCAAGAAGGATAACCAGCTGTGAGGTGATTATAAATCCCTTGGGAGATTTATCCCTCATGGTGTTTGGGTCAAACAAAATTCACACTTAATCTATTAACCCTTAGTTCCCGCTAATCAGTATGGATAACCTTCCATGAGGTTAGAAAGAAACCCCCAGAGCTTTCTCCCTCTAGGTGTTTAGGTCACGCTATTCCCATACTTAATCTCTTAACCCTCGGTTCCCTCTAACCAGGAAGGATAACCAATCGTGAGGTGACTATGACCCCCCCCCCCATAGCTTTCTCCCTCCTAGAGTTTGGGTCACACTAAATCCACACATAATATCCCTAAACACACTTCGCTCTAACTAATAAGGATAACCATTCATGAGGTAACCCGACCCCCACGATCATTCTCCATATAGTTTTTTTAATTACCATATGTTAACACTTAAGAAAACTATATTTTGTCTCCTGAGACCAAGAAGGTTAATCAGTCGTGAGGTAATCCTAAAAAAACATGAGGTGCCACCCTCTATATTGCCTCGAACTCATGACGAACACCTCCGGATAGTCCCCTGTGATAATAACTCCCCCAATATAAACTTTTCCCCGTGCTCCCATTGCCTCCATAGCCAGATTCAAATAAAACACACCATACTCCTCCATCAAGAAGCACATATATGGGCCAATGGTTAATGTATAAATGCCCAAAAATACTCACACAGGAAGAGAAATACGAGAGAGATGAAGAGAATGAAGGCGCGCAGAAGGAAGGAATCTGTCGGCTGAATTTATAAGTTTGGGCAACTAGAACTATTAAGCGATCGACTAAACTCTTTCGAAAGTTAACCGATCTTTTAACTATTCAGCCCCACCATTAACTGGTCAATTAACTTCATGGATCTTACAAAAAATCCCCCTATACTCCCCAAAACTTTGAAACTATCACTCATATACCCCATTACCTATTTCTTGAGACCTTTCTATTTCGACGAAGAGCGTTCGCACGTGAACACTCTTAGTCAATTGCTTCTATGGACACCTCGAACCTCAATCAAGGTTTGAGGATGCTTCATCATGTCCCAATTAAGCCTCCGGCCAGAAGAACTCGAGAAAATACCCACTTTCGAACCCTACACTAAAGTTCAAAATCTCAAAAACATCAAGAACTAAAGTATATAGGACCAAACTGCAAATAAAAAATCAAATAACCCAGTAAAATAAAGAACAAATAAGCCCTTTAAGACCATTAACCGATCGACTAATGGCCTCCAAATAGTTAACTGATCGGTTAACCATTTCCACTCAGATAACTTATCGACTATTCATCCCAAAAATTAATCATTACAAGATCTAATATCATCCTTACACATGTCATTAGCCCAAAATTAACGGTCCAAAATGGTTAATCGACTAGCCCACACCCTATAAATAAAAGTCCACCCACCATTTCAAAGCACCCTCAAACCCGACCCTAATTCATTTTTTTTCTTTTTCTCCCCTAAGCGTCCGAGATAATCGAGCTCATTCTGAAAGTCTTGAAGAAGCTTGTACTTCAGAAAAGTCATTTTTCCTTCAAAGAAAGATCGTACTGCCATGAAATCTCTTCTGAGTACCAAAAAAGGTTTGTACTTCTTAAACGTCACCTTCGAGAAATAAATTGAGTCTAACCTCTCCATAAATTCTGTAAAATCCATCACTTATAGGCAAAGCTCTCACCCACTAAAAAGAAAAAAAAAAGGATACGCCCCAAAAAAGTTGGCTTTCATTCTGAGGGTAAAGTACCTCTACAAAAATTTCAATTCCATACCCTACATATATTAATTGTGATAAACTGTATATACCTATTTATCTTCTTTTGATCGGACCCTGTTTAGAGGACCGGGTATGCAATTTATGGCATTTATAGTTCAAAAGATCGACTTCAAATCCAACACCGGCATTTGTGCTTTGTATTGACATGCTCATATGTCAAATAAATGATAATCAAAGGCCATGATTAAAATACTAACATGAAAATATACTTTTCAAAATAATTTCTCAGGACAGTACTATTAAGATGTGTCATCTCGAAACTTTATAGTCCAAAGTCTTAAATCCAGCTACTCTCACCACATCTCCAAGTGAACTAAGTTTGTCATGACGGGTCACCCCAAATATGTGTTTTTATATATATACTTTTCAAACATTGACATTTGATCAATCTATTTCCTTAACATATAAATATATTGATCCAATATAACATAAATGATATATTAAGGACTAGGCTCCATAAATATCGTACTGATATACCTTGTACACCCGGTATCTCGTAGCCTATACCTATGAATATACCTAATTTATTGGACTACATTGGCTTTTATCACAACCCTCCTTTGGTATTTAGGCACTTTATCGAGTCAAACTCGTGAATCCGAAGCCTCATAATACGTCTCTCGGCGTATTATCTCCTAGGGATATCTTCATCTCTAGTTCTACACCCCTATATATTAACTAACCCTCTTTTTTTGTAACTAAGTTGGCTTTGATCCCAAGGTATGTAGGCATTATATCGAGCTAAACTCATGAAGCCCAAGCCTTATAATATGTATATTGATGTATTATTTATATGGGATCTCTCCATCCCTAGTCCAAACTCCCTCGACTTTTACCATTACATCCCTAGCGATGGATGTTTAAAACCTGACATCCTAAGGATTACACTTCCAAGCTAGCCTGAAGGGCATGGCCTTCCGGCTAGTGATCACCCAGCAATCATAATATGATATCGGAATATTAGTGATCTTAGGGCCCACTCCCATTCCCCAATTTCCATGCAAAGTCCTACACTTGCACACACATCACGTTGGGACATGTGTACGGACGAACTATGAAAGCTTTGATCCCGAGTCCTCTTGGATACGTAAGTGTAATACTTAATCTTTCTAGGTAAACTCGAGCCTTGATAATATGTATCTTGATTTGTTGTCTCCATTGATATGCACCCTTCTCTTGACTTTCATCCATTGTACATAAATAACTAAAACGAGATGTTAAACTATTTCAAGGAGGGACCTCACAAACCTACCCGTACATATGATCGTGAAAATACATATACCCTAATCAAAACAAAGATTCATTCATATATCACCTTCCTATCTCTGCTCAAACCTCGACATTCTAAAAGCCGAGGCTTCTCGCCCATCTACATCGAAGACCATATGTTATAAAAATACAAAGCACGGATTCTTATATCAACACCTTTGTGTACTTGCATCGGTTGAGTGATGTTCATACGACACTCACTTATACCATGTTCCAACCTAATCACATATCTACATTTAAGGTATTCTCACACTAAGGTCTCTAAACACGTTCTAAAATAACTATAAAGTACTCAATTAATGTAAAGAGCAGCAATAACCAAGAACTAAAGAAGCATATAAAACAATTGTGGTTACTAACACCTTCCCCCCTTGTAACCCGATTTATGAACCCACACAACAAGAATTTTTTTACAAACTGTACACTTTGAAACTTGCCCTAGGATTAGCTCGAAAGGGTTAGCTAGAACCTTTTTGTTTGTTTTTATATAAAACAAACCGGCGACTCTGAACACCCTACTAAAATCCCTTTTCCACATGAAGGCCAAACTTACCAAAGGGGCGTGCACCAAAACTTGGATATGACGTTAAACTACATCCAGGGGCAAACTCACCGAGTACCCAAAACCTTGAACCAATAACCCGACCTCAGAGGGGACGCGGCGTAATGGGAGATAAGTACTACCGAGTCCACCATTACACAAGAGATGTTCCCCCGGGCCCAACAACAGCTCACTCTCGGGGGCCGCAATGCCACAGAGGGAATATGTTGTTATGGTGTAGTGTATTATGGAGTTGTAAAATGAGGCTATACACAGGGGATTCTACTAATGAGTGGGGCTCGTTATTATGTATACTCACCCATGTGTTAATAATATCAAAGCCTATGTAGTTTAACTATGTGCGCAGGAATCCAGGCTTAGTCTTGGAGATTGTGTGTAGAATGTGTGAATGTGACTATGTTGCTCGAGATTCATCTCTAACAAGACATTCCATTTATAAACGTGGTATTAAATTTGTGTTATAAGCAAGAATCTAGTGTGGTGTTGATAGCTATCTTTTTTGTAAACATACTTTTAGTGATACTCGTCTCTAAAAGACAAAAGTGTTTAAGATAGGAAGAGTGTGAAGATGAACCAAATCTAGACTTCGTACATATCAAATGTTATCAAGACATCTCGCTATTCAAGCTCTTTCCCAAATACAGGCTTTTTTGGTGAAAGGAGTGTGTTTACTCGAATATTTCTTTCGCTGATTGTTTTCCTTTGATTATGGACCAAATGACTAATTTAGATAAGAAAAACTAATGTGAGTTATGTGTTTAGAAGGAACAAGGCTTTAACATAGTCTATATCTAGTCTCCGGGCTAAGCCAAGGTAATGAGTTAAACGGGCTAGGAAAATCATTTTTTGGTACATTTTAACCATATACTGCTATTTTTGTTTTTTCGTAATGTGTACTTTATTAACATGTATAAGTAAAGAGTTAGATAGATGTATATACAGGGTAATATTCACGTGCATGGGTTTTAAACTTTGTTAAGCCTGAAAATCTTCCTATATCGTTTATATATTGCATACAAGAGTGTACCCTTAGATACAGGGTGCTGGAAATGAAAAAAGGCTCGTACTTAACTAAGGTGCGTTAGTTTACAATTCGTAAAAACAGTATTTATATATAGTTGATGTAAAGTTGTACCCTTTGCACAGGGTTCTATGAATGAACTAAACTTTTATAACCATAGTGTTATTTACAGTTCATATGCAGGCTGCAACTAGACCAGGCTTAATTAACTAGTGTGTTAATTTATGTTTGTATTGAGGGTACTATAAATGGACCGGGCTTTAGATTAACTACTTAGTTATTTACAATTTATATGTAGGGTGCTGAAAATGGATCATGCTTTTAATTAACAAGTATAGTATTACAGTTTATATGCAGTGTGATGTAAATGGACTAGGAATTCAATTAAATAGTGTATTATTTATGTACAAAATATACACCTAGTCTCCTAGTGGAGCCAAGGAAGAGTGGTGTCATCAAAATAGTATTTACTTGCCTTTTATTTTCAAAGGCTAAATAAGGTCAAAAAAATTCTAAGGGGAGCGCACATTGACAAGTGAAGTGAAGTTTTGACTTTGGGGCAGTCAGATAGGTTTGACTTTGTAAGTAGTCACAATGACATAGTATTTTTTTCTCGAAATCAATAAAGAACTTTCAACTACTCAAATAGGGTTGACTTAGTATTTTTCCTCGAAGTAAGGCTGTTGAAATCGTTACGAAATTTCGACGCAATTCAAGTGGAGGAGCGTATTTGGCACTTAAGGATCCTAATCATACGCTTCGAGTAGGAGTTGGTTTCGAATCATATACTTATGGACATCAAGCAAATGAGATCCATGTAGAACCAATTCTGATACTAACAAATGTCCGTTTATCCATCCCAATTCTAAACCAATGCATCTTAATGATGGAATTGATAGTTGCAATGTGATTGAGGATATACATAAATCAGTCAAATTTGAAAGAACTAGGAGAGTTTTGTTTTCAATGTGTATTTTAAGTTTGTATGTTATAATGTTTGTACGAGCGACTTCTATCAAATAAAAAAATCATATTCTGCGTGAAAACTATATTATTATAACTCATACCCCTTAAATAATATGAAACGGTATAATGCAGAAATGGGTAAACTACAAAAGTAAGCAAACTATATTGGCAAATTTCTCATTTACATTGATAAATTTAATCTATCAAATAGCAAAAGTTGAAAAATATGTGTTTCGGAGTTGAAAAATTGTGCTTACCAAACAAAAAGGATAGAAATTACAGAATTTGCTAGCATGAAAATATAGCCCATCAAACAACACCAAATTAAGGAAAATTTTGCCATCCTACCCGTTTTTCAACTTTTCTATCAAACGCACATTTAGATGTCAGCGAAATTCCTAACTACATGCATAATCTAAACATAAAACGTTAAATAATAAAGTTATACGAAAACAATAATATTACCAACATAACACATGCTCCACGCCCAACACAAAACAAAATTACAAACAATTACAAGGACCACTAGCGGATATGTTCAAGGGTGGGGGGTGGCCACCCCTGAGATATTTGTTTTTTTTAGCCGGGTATAAAAATCTAGGGGTAATAAGAGAAAAGATGGAAAGTTAAAGTTAGGATTATTGAGTTTTCTCGAATTGTAGTGCAATAGAAATTAATGCTTTTATTTAAAACTCTAAAAACCAACTTCTGACACTTCTCTTCGTCTAATTCCTCTTCAGAACTTTTCTCGTCATTTCTCTTCATCCAACACTATCGATACTGGTCATCCATCTTCTAGATGTATGTATGTCTTTACTTTTTTCATTTTGGATTGATTTCCAGACTTGTTTTACTCTGCCCATATTTACACTTCCCCTCATTCTTCCAATTTTCTCTATTACATCCCATACTTTGAACTGCAGTCTAATTTAGATTGTGTTTGTTTTTTTATCTGAATCTGAACTCTGAATCTGAAGACTGAATCTGAATTCTGAAATCTGAATCTGAAAAATATGTTTGTTTTTATGTCTGAATGTACCTCTGAATGAATGTATTGAACCTCTGAATGAATGTACTTAGACTGATTCAGACTTCAGACGTAACTCTACCTCTTAATCATTAAGAGCCAAATATAGTCGTTAGCCTCTTAATCACTTAAAAAAACAAACATTTTTTAGTACCTCTTAAGTCTGAATGATTCAGATTCAGATTCAGACTTAAGAGGCAAAAACAAACAAACCCTTAGTTAATTGTTGACAAAAATACTTTAGTCATGTGTGTGGCACATGACCTTCAGTAAGGGCATTTTTGTTCAACTCTAATTATTTTTTAAAAACATTTTAAATAACAGCAAAAAAATTTAATAATTAAGAAAATTCCAAAAATATAAAAAAACTGAAACATTTTAAAAATAAGTATTTATATTTAAAAGTACTGAAAAATACCAAAAAAATATTTAAAATCTGAAAAATTCTAAAAAATAATTAATGAAAAATTATTTCCCACAAAAAAAAAAGATTTCTAGAAGGCAAAATTTTAAATAAAATAATTCAGAAAAATATATTTGAAATACTAATATTTATTGGAAAATACACTAAAATACAAAAATAAAAAAAATAGTTTCCATACAATAAGAAAATAATTTTCAGCAATAAAAAAATGAGTTTCAGTAATTAAAAAACTATTTTTAACAAACAAAAAATGGTTTCAGTAGAAAAAATATATTCAGCAAATACAAAATTATATCCATAAAAAAATGATATCCCGTAGTAAAAAAAATAAATCCAACAAACAAAAAATGGTTTCCATAAATAAAAAATGGTTTTCCAAATAAAAAAAATCAAGCAAATAAAGAAATAATTTCAGGAAAAAAAAAGAAAAAAAAATAGAAACCCAAATCTATATCAATAAAAAAAAAAAAACTGTAAGCAAAAAAAAAAATCAACAGTCCCCCCTACCCCCACCCCCTGCCCTAGCCCAGACCTCCTAGCGCCGCCCAATCGCCCCCACCAGCGAAGTTTTTTCTTTCTTATATATATATATATACAGAGAGAGAGAGAGAGACCATTGTCAAACCCACCCTACGCCCCCCAACTAGCCCCTCAGCCCAGAACTGTTCCAGATCTGTTCGTGTGTGTGTGTGTGTGTGTGTGTGAGAGAGAGAGAGAGAGAGAGAGAGAGAGAGAGAGAGAGAGAGAGAGTATGTGTGTGAGTGAGTTATAAGGTTTAAAAAAAAATACCCTCTTAAATGACCAAGTTACCCCCACTTAAAACACATGTGCCACGCACGTGACCTTTCTCCCGCCAAAAAACAAATGATCGTCACGTGTTTGAGCAATTTGAACTGTCAGTGATACTATATGGTGTAAATTGAAAAAAAGAATGGAGGGAAAGTGTAAACAGTTGCAAAGTATAGGAGGCCCAAGTATAATTAATCCTATTATTTATGTATATACTATACGCCAAAAAAAAATTATTAGGTTTTTACCTAATATGTGAGTTTATGTTGGCTTGTGAGCAATTGAATTAGGGTTGTCAATGGACCGGGTCTGGACCCGGACCCGATCCAGCCCCGACCTGAATTAACGGATCTGAGCAAATTTTATAGACCCGATTATCCGATTACCCGATTAGTTAATGGACCGGATCTGGATATACACGACTCCGATCCGATAAGGACCCGACCCGAATGTGTATATATATAGTATAATAAATATATATTTATATATAAGTTAGTTATATATATATATAGTCTTACATATAGTTACTAAATATATATATATATATATTTAGTAACTATATGTAAGACTATATATATATATAACTAACTTATATATATATATATATAACTGTTATATATATGTATGTAATTTTTATATATATATAAACTGTTATATATGCAATTTTTATATAAAAATTACATATATATATATATATATATAACTGTATGTGTATGTAATTATATAACTGTTATATATATGTATGTGTATGTAATTTTTATGTATTTTTATGTAACTTATAACTGTATGTGTATGTAATTATATAACTGTTATATATATGTATGTGTATGTAATTTTTATGTAACTTATATATATATATATAACTGTTATAATATATATAACTGTTATATATGATATATATATATATATGTAATTTTTATGTAACTTATATGATATATATATGTTATTTTTATGTAACTTATATATATATATAACTGTTATATGTAACTTATATATATATATGTATATATATATATATATATATATATATATATATATAAGTTACATATAACAGTTACATATATATATAAGTTACATAAAAATTACATATATATATATATATATATATATATATAAGTTACATATAAGTTACATAAAAATTACATACATATATAAGTTACATAAAAATTACATACATATAACAGTTATATATATATATATATATATAACTGTTATATGTATGTAATTTTTATGTAACTTATATATATATATATATAACTTAGTAAGTTATATATATATATAGAGAGAGAGAGCTGTGCACACTAAGTTTGCACAGTGCTGGGGCACACCAATTTTTTTAAAGGATTAAAAAAAATATTTATGAATGATTTTTTTTTATGTGATATCTAAACATTTCAACGAACCTATGTAAAAAAATTCAGCCCAAAAAAACTTTTTTTGCTATTTTTAAAAAATCGGTCAAACTTTCGCAGCTTTTAAAGTGCTTAAAAGATGCAAAAGTTTGACCGATTTTTTTAAAATAGCAAAAAAAGTTTTTTTGCGTTGATTTTTTTTACATGGGTTCGTTAAAATGTTTAGATATCACATAAAAAAATCAACTGAAAAATATTTTTTTACAATTTTAAAAAAATGATGTGCAAACTTAGTGTGCACTCTCTCTCTCTCTCTCTCTCTCTCTCTCTCTATATATATATATATATATATATATATATATATATATATATATATTCGGGTCGGGTATTCGGGTCCTTAACGGATCCGGGTCTGGATCCATTTTCTGAGAATATAGGTTATGTTTTTATAGTTCATAATACTGGAATTTTTGTACAATTGTTTGCAACACTTAGTTTCCATTAGGGGTGTCAATTTTGTACGGGGTAGCGTCATGTTTGGCCTCGTGTTGAGCCCAAGTTAACGTTGACATGCTAATTTTGTATCATTAAAAAAATGTCCCCCTAAATTTGCGCCATCGGGACTCAAATCCTAGATCCGCCACTAGCAAGGACAAAATGATATCAATCCAATGAGCAAAATGACAAATTACATGAACGGTGGGAGGTTGAAGTTTAGAAAGAATATGGCCTACCATGACATGTTGATTTGAGATTTTGGGGAGTTTTTCGGGTTTTTTTTACATATATAATTGGAATAAATACATTCAAAAACGGTTATTGGAATTTGACCCTCCATAATTATTTGTAATTGAGTTTAACCTTCGTAACGAAGGCCAAAGGCCAAATGATACTTTCAGTGATGCAAAAAGTATCATAAATTGTATTATTTGGCCTTTGGCCCCCGTTAATTATGCAATATATCGCTTTGGATACCAAAGTTAACGTATTATGACTTTAGTATTATTTTTACTTTTTGCAACATTTTGTGAAAAAGAAAAGTGAAAAAGGAATCCAAAGTGATATTACGTTAAAATTTGGTAACTAGTGTGATATACAACATAATTAATGGGGGTTAAATGCCAAATGATACTAAAAAAAAGTTTACCAAGTAATTTTTTGACCTGTTTTATGTCGCTAAAGATTATTTTGGGGTCAAATCCCAAGAAGTGAAAATATTAAGGACCAAAATATACAAATAATTAATGGGGTTAAACCCAAATAATTATTAAAAAAATAAAAATGGAACAAATATAGGTTATATATTATTAAAAATCATAATTTATCATACGGTATTAACGGTGTATATATATATATATATATATATATATATATATATATATGTGTGTGTGTGTGTGTGTGTGCGCGCGCGCGCGCGCGCGTGCGTGTTTCGCAACCTAAAACACTAACAAAGACCAAAGGGAAAAAAAAAAAAAGAGTTCTAATAAATCTGAAAGTTAGGCAAACAAAAATAAATAATGATCTCTCCATTACAATTACTGTGTACTTATTTTTTTTAGGTCTGCCCTGCATTTAATAAGTTTGGGCTTCTTGCTTTTTTTATTTAAGTATTTTACATTACATTTTAGCTTATTAAATTTGATTACAGAAAATTATTAGGCTCTATGTACAATATTGTGACATTAGGGCGTGTAATATTTTGGGTTAGGTAGAAACTGGAAAGTTGCTGATCTTGCAAAGCCCATGATTTTTTCCTTCCCGGTCATGAAATGGTATAATTAAGACTAAACATAAAAAGCCTTAAATAATGGAACCTATAAATGGTAATGGAGCCTTTAAATTGTACCACGTGGGTGGGGTTTGTTGGACCACGAATAAAAACTTATGTTCTTACATATTTAACATCGTGGGTACAAATTCTCTATTTCTTTCTCTATCTCTTAAAAAAAACATGAATTTTACTATAATTTGAACAAATTATACCTTTTGGTTAAGTGGTGTAAGATTATCACTGGAACAGTTTTTGAGTGGATTATGTTTGGTTTCCAATTTGATACTCTGCACGATAAAAAAAATATTTGGTCAGCGAATGTCACGAACTGCGAATAAGAATTAGTCGAAGTGCGCGTACGCTACCCGGACACTTCATGATATTCTATCAAAAAAAAAAATATTAGTCCCTTATTTTCATTCATTTTCATAATTATCAACTCTTTAATTTATAGTGATTATTTAATTATTAGTTTTTTTTTTACTGAACCTCTACTTTTAATATAATATTTGACTTAACTCCATTTTGCTTTACCCCAGGGACGGATATTGGGTGGAGAGAAGAGGCGGCTGCAACCTTTGAGTTTTTATGAAAAAATTATCGATTTTTTGGGGAGAAAATACTCTTAGGTCCCTCACAAACATTAAAATTTGTTTGCGAAGCACCTAATTGTAAATTGCCCAATTTTTTTAAGGAAAAAAAACGTAAAAAGAGAAATTTTGAGGTAAAATTAATAAGGTTTTAGAAGTTTAGGGTCAAAACTTTAAATAGTTTAAATTTAAACCACAAACCCTACGTTTCTTTTCTATCCACAACCGACCAACACATTTCTTTTCTCTTTCTCCACATTTCTTCTCTTTCACAACGGTTTATTGCTTTGTTGCCGCTTCTTTGCAATGTTACTTTTTGAGGACATATCTCTCAAGGTTGAAAAGATGCTCATCGGTCCCACTTTGGGTAATGGTGAGAGGCTAAGAATAGGTTATAACGGTGAGTCCACTTCCCATGTTGCACCCGAGCCAGTTCTCGAGTTTCTAATAGATCCATATGGTTCTCGATCTAACGCACCTAGCATCCAATTCCCTGTAGGAGAGCGCGTCCTAAACGTTTTGACAGAGGTGTTCCCAAGCCCGTGTGTGTTTGTTCCTATTGCAAGCAAAGATGATACCTTAGATAATTTTCTTTTGTGTTGGGTAATGTGTCTCATAGGTATCTTCCACGATATGCTACTACACATGTTACTCTGCATGCTCCCGCACATCACATGAGATATTTTGAGCATTTTCAAAGCAATTTGAGTATTTAGTCAAAAATTCACATGATTTGATGGATATTTTTCATAGGATGTCATCTCTTTTTGAGAACTCCTCCGGACCTAATGATTGAGATTTAAACTTGTTTGCTAGAATATAATGATTTTCATGTACATATCTTCATGCCTATTGCTAATGTGTACTACCTTTGTATTACCATTTTATTTATTTATTCATTTTGATATATTTTTTCAAAAAATCTAAAAACAGTTTTGATTTTCTTAAAAAAAATTGGAAAAATAAAAAATAAATTTCTATTTTTTAAAAAAAGTGAAAAAGCCAAAAAGATTTTATTTTTGATAGAATTTTTGAAAAATTCATCGTGCACATACGTATGATTGTTTGAGTTGATTTTTCTATCGGATTTGTTCACACCCATTCATTACACTTTCACGAATTGGCTATCCTAGTGTTAGTTCATGGTGTGTATTGTATTTATATTTATTATACTTGAGAAATATTTTGGAAAATTCAAAAATAGTTTATTTTTTATTTGTCCTATACTTCGGTTTATTTCTTATGTTTCTTTTCCTTGTCTATTTCGGATAACATAAAAAAAGGAAGAATAAATTAAGGAGGAATGGGAGTTTGATTGTTATGCTTATCATTTTATTTAAAACGTTTGCGCTTCACTGGTATTTGCTTGTTTGTCTTTTATGTGTAGGTTCATTTGAAGATCACATTCATAATACACTTGATGAAGACAAATGAATTTGGAGATATGAAGATTTGAAGATTTTTAAGACTTATGTATTTTCATATCATTCCATTTGTGGGGTTTTGGAGGGTATTAGAATATTGTATGTTTAGGATATTTGGTTTCATAATTCGAATTTTTTTTATGTATGTACCGGCATAGCCATAGTAAGAGATTTGTAAGGGCATTTTTTTTACACTGCACCTATAATCTAGGACTTGTCCGTAGTTTCTAGATTACACTAGTTATGGTATATCCCGCTAAATCAATTATGTCTACAATCATGCACGACGTCAAAGATCCTAATATCTAGTACGCGCATCTCCAACCTATACCGCTACATCTTTATTATGCTCCATGTTCATCTTCAACGTGCTCCACAACTCCACGTGATAATGGTATATTTTATGTTTTGGGGTTCGCTATTTTTCATAATTATATTGGGAGTATTTTACTTTATTTTGATTTAAAAATAAGGTTGGTTTTATTTATTAAAAAATTATTATCACCTAGTTATGGGGTTTTCATTTGAATAGCCATTATCATTACTAGTTGTGGGGCCTTTTATTTTTATTACTAAATTTGGGCTGACATAAAATACAATTATACATATCTATAAAATTATTGGGGGTCTATAATATTTTACCAAATTTGGGGGCCCAAGGAAATTGTTTCTTTAGCCTACCCCTTGAGCCGACACTGGGCATTGATCAGGCCTGAGGAGCCAGATCAACGAAACATGGTTTATAATTTTAGTATTATTTTTTTTACAAATCATTAATTTGTTTCGAACATATGATATTATTAGTATGGTTTCATTTATACATGGACTCTAATGTTCTTGTTTTATTAGTAGTAATTTTCTTGCATTTCAGAACTAATTAAATTTTGTTTAAACTTCGAAAAATTTGTTTTCCTTGTCTCTTCGAAATTTAATTTTTTTATTTAAATTCTCATTAGTCCATGTAAGAGCTTCTAGGAGATATTATTTCTCCTACGCTTATTTATAATTTTTTGTTCAAGTAAAAAAAAAAAGTAATTGTAATTGCAAATTGTAAAAATTAAAAACATACATAGATTGAAAAAAATGTCATGGGATGGGCCTCATGGCATGCCATTCGAAATGGAGCTTCCATCAACTTTTATGAATTTAAGAGGTCCACGTGTATAATTCTTTTCAAATAATATTTTACCTAACTAAGAAAAACCAACCCCAGTCATTAATTAGATTAACCTTTTCAACTTAATCAGTTCCCACGAAACACCCTTAACCCTATTTTGTGTCTTGACTCTTGACCCAAATATGTTGTCATCTAACTCTCCGGCACAGAGATTTGAAAAATGTCACTACTCACTATCCTTTCTTTTCAAACATACCAACCAAACTAGCGTGTAAAACTTATGTTCTTCTTTCTTTCTTCTTTCATGCATTCCACGTGAAAATTATTTTGATACCAACCCATAATTAACTCCAAAAGATGTGCTACATGCACCGAAATTGTGCACCAAGTGTTTCAAATACTTGTACACTTGACTTCAAAAAGCAATATTTAGGGCAACACATTTTTCACCTATAAAATCAAATCACCGACACATAGAGGTACAGTTAAAGGTAGAGAACCCATCTTGCTCTTACGGCTATGAGCCTAAACAATGATTGCTATTCCGATGAATCTATATATATGCCATTTTGAAACAATACACACACACACACACACACACACACACACACACACACACACACACACACACACTCAGTGAGAGAGAGAAAGTTCTCTTACATCACACTTAATACATAATACCCACATCACACCTAGTTTTAGGTTCAAAGAATTTTTTAATTTTTTTTTATTTTTCTATTGAAATTATCATTTCAATTAATATATATTCAAAAAATTAGGTTAAAGTACATTTTCTCAATATTTTTAAAAAAATAACAAAAATCCTAGTGACACGTATCCTTATAAACAAGGCATTTTCATTAGTTATTTGTTGGATTTTTAAAAAGTAACTAGAAATTGTATTTTGACCTAATTTTTTGAACGTGTTCATTAGAAGGTTAACTCCATGGGTAAAATAAAAAAAGATTGAAAAAAAAATTCTTTAGTCCCTAGAACTATGTGTGATATATGGGTGGTACAAGAAGCATGATGTATATGACCTCTCTCTCTCTCTCTCTCTCTCTCTCTCTCTCTCTCTCTCTCTCTACATTACACTCTATACATCACGCCTAGTTCTAGGTCCTACTAATTTTTTTTTTATTTTTTTCTTAAAATTAACTTTTCGATGAATGTTAAAAAAAATTAGGTTAAAATACATTTTCGAACTATTTTTAAAAAATCACGAAATTCTGTTAGCATGGACCCTTATAACTAAGGTATTTTCAGCAGTTTTTTGTTGAATTATTAAAAATAGCTACAAATTGTATTTTGATCTAATTTTTTGAACATGTGTTGATTGGAAGTTAACTCGATGAATAAAATAAAAAATAAAAATTGAGGACCTAAAACTATATGTGATGTAGGAAGTATGATGTATAGAAGGATTGGCCTCTCTCTCTCTCTCTCTCTCTCTCTATATATATATATATATATATATATATATATATATATATATATCACTGTTCTAAAAAACCCGCCTAGGCTCCGCCTAGGCTTGAGGCTTGGGAGAAACGCCCCGCCTTAAGATTTTGACGCCTTATGCTTGGTAAAATCCTTAAGGCGTACTTTTTCTCTAAAAACAACAATGCTTTAGTGAAACGATATCGCCTTTTAAAGATTTTTTTTGCAAATCGGACCATTATCTCATCCAAAATAATCAAATAGTATTTTTATTTGCAAATATTCAGACATATTTTTATGATATGTACAATTTAGTATTTTAATAGCCTTGTTATGGTTAAAAAATATTAAAATATATTAAAAAGACCTAAACGCCTTTTCACGCTTTTTTACGCCAAGGCCCGCCTAGGCTTCTAAGGCTTAAGGCTTGGCCTCCACGCCTCGATCACGCCCTGCGTTTTTTAGAACCTTGATATATATATATATATATATATATATATATATATATATATATATATATATATATATATATATATATATATATATATATATATATTCTCAACCAAACTTGGTGAAAATGATCAACATAGTGAGGATATTATGTACAAAATATTTCATCATGTATCCAACCGAAAAATGGGTGAGATGATTAACAAAAAATTTAATGGTAGAAAATGCACTTATTTTTCAATTTTGCGTTTTATCAACTTTTTAGTTAAATTTTTTGATGATATTTTTTTTATAGCTGACCTATCTACGGAGATCATGGCCGCCAATTTTGATTGAAAAATATTTTTGTCCTACTTTAAAAAATGATCTTTTTTTATGGTCCTTTACTTGAGGTCTGCTTAAGAGATCGAGACTTTGTATGGAATTTTATTATAAGAAGTTGTAAAATTAAAAAAAGGTGGGCAAGGATGAAATGCTAAATATAACACTTTGATATGGTCAACTTATATAGTATTAAGGTATATGTTGCATGTGCATGAGCGATCCAAAAAATGTAATTGTAACAACTCTCATTTTCTCACGAAAATAATTGCCTTGGCTTGTTATACAATCTATATCATTTTCAGCATCAAAACCATAATATGACAATCATAATGTTAATTCAAACAAACAATTTAAATCACAACTGGCAAAGAAATAAATTCGAACTCCCAAATAATATAAAACATCTACTCACTTATAACAAATATCCCCAAAGGATGAATAATAAACTCGGGTTTATGCCCATACAATATCTGAACTGATAAACTAACTGGAATGAAAATAACAACTTATTCTAGAATCAAACAAACGAAAGTAATAGATGTGCAAATACAACCGCAAGTCTGATCTCTCGTCAGTCCTGTTGTCCCTGTTTATGTAAACTTGGAGGGAAAATATTTTATAATTTGGATCAGCGCTCTAGATTTGCAAGAATTAACTTATGAAATTAAGATGCAATAATACAGTTAATTCAAAGTATGTACCGCCCATCGACACTCGCATGCAATACGTATCTCACCCCTTATCTAAGTGCAATACTATACGCGTAACAACCCAAGTCCAAATTGTAAAGTCTGATAATTACACCAATAAGATTTATGCTTATTGCATCTAGCAAAATTCATAAGTTCAAGTGAATCATCTACCCATACGCTTCTAGTCCCAAGAATATCCCTCACACAATACTACCCACAAAAATTAACATATTATCACATCATTCATTTTCATGGTATTGGGTTCATCTTCGTAAGTAGCGCTACTACGTAAGACCTAAAAAATGACCTACACAACACCTAGCCCACCTGTGCTGACGCGTGCTACAGTGCAGAGACATACGCAACTCCAATCGATAGGCTGTCCACGAACATGGATATTTTCACATAAATAAATAAATACATATTTTTAACACAAAATATGTATAGGTAATTAACACTATAATTACCCTCAAGAAGTTTCATAGATCTCCTATTAATATTCCAACTTTAAGTATTAACCATCTAGTTAATTGTTAGCTTCCTCAATTAATAAATAGCGACACAATTCTATTTTTAATAAATTATCCACTCATTTGGGTGACCTCTTGTATACTCGCCTTAGTCCGTAAAAAATCACCCAAACGTTTCCCCGATGCCAACTTGGCCCAATCCTTACATGGAATTTGCCCCCGATGAGCCTATGACACTTTCCAAGTCTCTTAGGAATAGGTTAATATGAGTTTGAAAAAATCCACGCACGAGCTCCTTTTTCATAGGTAAAAATATATTTATAAGTACAAGTAAAATGACATGCGTTTGAAGTGACGTCAAAATTCCAGACACATTTGTCAATTAAATCAATAAATCATGGAATCATATTCCCTAGTTTTAATATTCAAGATTTTCTCTATTAATCCATTCAAGAACCTTTCTTTCTTATTTATTTACATCAAAATTATCAATCCTACAACATGAGTTCTAAAGTTTAATTCCCAATTAACACGATGTTCAATTTTCAGGTTTGTCACCGATTAATTTAGTTCTTAAACGTCAAAATTTCGGATTTGCTCTTGTATATTCATGAGGTTTATTCCAATCATATAAACATCAATTTATCAACTTGAACATAGAAATATATGTGAGAAAATACACAAATGAATGAAGAAAAATATTGAAAATTAATTTAGCAAGAGAATTCTTGCCTTAGTTTCAAGATTAAGGGTCCCTTTCCTTTGGATTTTGATCTTTCTCCCCTCTCTTGATCTTCCTCCCCTTTCTAACCTTGGTAACCTCTCCAATTGGGGGTTGGGATACTAGGCTTAAGTTGTTGTGCATGGAAAATGTCTTCTTTATAGCGAATTAACTTATAATACCTACAAATCCCGAGTTACCCCATGACACCCACATTTAGACCCCCAAATGACCCCGAAACCATAATCAGATTGGCCTAATAACTCTCCAAATGGTATACCTATATCTTGAGCCTAATTTTAGATGTCTAAAACACCTAAATGAGTTCCCAAATCATCCTGGAACGCGTCCTAATTATTTTTTTTCAAATAGATATTTTTAATGTATTTAAACGTCACGTAACCATAAGTTTATTACCGTATGATTTATTTCGTATGAGTGAACCTATCATTTCCAATTGTGTCTAATAATTATGTAATCCCAAATAAGTATTAATTCTCAATTTAAATTTTACTCATTTAAATTTTAATCCCTCCGATTTAATTTATTCTTAAATTTAATCCAAAATTATTAAATTAATTTCCGCCATAATATTTTCTTCCTAAAATACAAGGTATTATATTGTCCCCTAACAACGGAATTCCATCCTTAGAATTCACTGAAGCTTAACCTTACATTTTAATCTGTACTATTATTTTAAGTTTTACACCCAATAAGTCCATACTCATATCCCATGAGATATAAGATAAAAGGCCCATCTATGCCTATCATAACATTGTTGGGGAGCCCATACATTTTCACATTCTATGTATGCACACGAACCAGCATCAAATATGGATAGCACCTACACATCTAATTTAAACCATAGATATCAAGTATATCAATAAAGATATGTATGCCTCCACATATGTAAAACGTAAGAAGTAAACATCTTAATATCCAACTTCCCTCAACTCCCTACAATTGCTAATTTCATGCCTGGGACGTCTCGCAAACGAAGTCCAAATAATGAACCGTCCTGATACACTACTAGATAGATTCGTCGGTCATTGAGATATATCAATCCAAGACTTAATTCTATTAGTGTGCTCAATCATTTATAAGGCTCCACAAGCCTACTCATTCCAGTAAAGGCTACTACTGCCTATTTCCAATGATATTGTGGCCATCCCCCACGGATCCTCGTGGCGGGCAGGCGCACGATGGAGGGTCCTTAGGTCCCCCGGGTCCCTCTCGAGAGCGTTTCGGTCGACGTCATTTGGATGAGGTGAAAGATGTAGAGAGATTAGAGTCGCCAGTCTATTTTACTCAAAATAGATAAAAGAAAAAGGGAAAGCCATCCCAAAGGACAACATCCAAAGAAATAATGATGCATACGAAACGAAAATGATTCGAAAAGGGTCCGGAGGCTAAGTTACAAAATGGGAAGGTGTTGGGCACCCATTCCGCCCTTTCGATCTCTCATGAGTTTTTGCTATTTTCCTTTTATTTTCCCTGTAATGTGTGTGCATGTGTATATATAGTGGAGATATGAATCATCGACTTGTACCATGGAAGAGGTAAAGCGAGTCATCCATAGGAAGGTATAAAAATATTATTAGAAAATAGGATTTACGCGATTATCCTTACGTTGACCGTTATGATGGAACGATAACTCATGTGGAATAATACGCCACTAAGAACAAACATATGTATATATACATAATATAAGAGAGTGGAGTTTCGAGAAGATAGAAAATGAGAGAAAAAGTAAAAATAGGACTCGAGTCTTGGGTTTTACCTCGAGACGCCTACACAGCCTATAGAGGCATCAAAGTCCACGTAGTTCGCATGCAAAATGAGGGGTGGGGTTTATCTCATAAATCCAATCGGGGGATTCTCTTATTTGTGTGTGTGTAGAAAAAGTGTTTTAGTTGTGAAAAAAGTGCAAGAAAAGTGTGAGAATTCACGTTTGGGATTTATGAGCAAACCCTTTTTTTCTTATTTTTTGGGTTTTTATTTATATGAAAATAAGAGATGTTTAATAATACTAAATAAAAAGGATATTAGGATGTGTGAGATGAGATAATAAAAGTGCTAAGTAATAAAACAAGCTATTACGAATTTATGAGGATTTAAGGAGAGAGTTGAGAAAATTGGACCTTCTTGAAGATCTTGAGCTTGATCTTGAATATTGGAGAGCAACCCTTAGACTTGGATGATGATGGAGGGTAGTGAATTCACCAAGTTTGATGAAAAGGATGATGAAAAGTGAAGGCTGGAAAGGGATTTGGTTGTGGAAATCACGCTGACTTCGAGAGAGGTTTTCTAGATTTGCTGAGAGTGATATGTTTCTGATTTGGGCTCGTTCCTGCAAGTGAGGTCAGACCTCCATTTTATAGGCCTAGGGCATTGCCAATTGGCATATCCCTATTCCTACCAATCGTCAAGTGCATTTAGGCACATTGCCGATAGGTAGGGTCTGGGACCTGCCGTTTGGCAGTGTCTTTCAGGCCTTTTCGGAAAATTGACTGCAAAACGCAAATTGTTGATAAGAATTGTGCACGGGGTGGATCGTTGGAAATGTAATTCAGAGACATTCAAAAGTCCTATGTACTTATCCCGAGTTCAGGAGTTGACTTTGGGTCAAATATGGCTCGAAAGCATTCGTTAGTCCATTGGACGGGGAATCGTCAGACGCAAATGGATCATTCGACTGCATGGTAAGTTCGAATCATGCACTGGGTGGATCGTTGGAAAGGTTAAGAGATGTAATTAGACATTCCAAAGAGTTTGATCCGGTTCAGGGAGTTGACTTTGGTCAACTGAGCCCTAGAAACATTCGATGACCTCTCGGAGTCAAACGGATCGTTCATCCATACCGTAAGTCGGAATCACACATGGGATGGACTGTTGAAAAGAGGTTTCAGTGCCCTTCAAAGATTCATTCAGTCTCAATCTAGCTGAAGAGTTGACTTTGGTAAAATGAAGCTCGGGAACGCCCGATGATTTCCAAATTAGATTTCGGGGGAAAACGGGTCGTTCGTTGGCATGGTAAGTCGGAATCGAGCACGGGATGGACCATTGGAAAGGGTTTCAGTACACTTTAAAGATTCATTCAGTCTTGGTCGAGCTGAAGACTTTGACTTTTGATCAAACGGAGCTCGGGAGCGCCCGGTGGCTTCTAGCTTAGTACTCGGGGTATGACCTGGGTTTGTAGTGATTAAGGGAGGTTCTAGGGACCTACGGAGAGTTTAGGGGGTAACAAAATGGGGTATCTATAGAGCCCCTCAATGGGTGAGTTTGGAACAAACGATAGCTATCGAATAGACACCGCATGATGCTTTAAAATAGGAAGACCAATTCAGAGGGTCGATGCCGATTATGAGAACCTAAGGAGGGAGGATGACTAATTCAGAGGGTCGAGGCCGATTATGAGGACCTTAAGAGGGAGGATGACCAATTTAGAGGGTCGAGGCCAATTCTGAGGACCTAGGGAGTGTGCTGGGGATAACCAATTCTGTGGGTAGAAGTCGATTCTGCAGGCTTAAGTTGAGATGACCAATTCTGTGGGTCGAAGCCAATTTTGCGGGCTTAAGCAGAGATGACCAATTATGTGGGTTGAAGCCAATTCTTCGGGCTTAAGGTGAGATGACCAATTCTGCGGGTCGAAGCCAATTCTGTGAGCTTAAGGTGAGATGACCAATACTGCAGGCTTATGTAGAGATGACCAATTCTGTGGGTCGAAGCCAATTCTGCAAGTCGAAGCTAATTATGCAGGCTTAAGGTGCGATGACCAATTATGTGGGTAGAAGCCAATTCTATGGGCTTAAGGTGATGATTGAAGACCGAGGTTAATTTAACCTAAAAGAGGAGACGACCGAGGACTGAGGTTAATTCTGACCTAAGAGAGGTGACGACCGAGGACTGAGGTCAATTCTGACATAACTAAGGTGACGATCCAAGACCGAGGTCAATTCTGACCTAAGAGAGGTGAAGACCAAGGACCGAGGTCAATTCTGACCTAACTAAGGTGACGATCCAAGACCGAGGTTAATTTTAACCTAAGAGAGGTGACAACCAAGGACCGAGGTCAATTCTGACCTAACTAAGGTGACGATCCAAGACCGAGGTCAATTCTGACCTAAGAGAGGTGATGGTCGAGGACCGAGGTCAATTATAACCTACTTAAGGTGAAGATCCAAGACCGAGGTCAATTCTGTCCTAAGAGAGGTAACGACCGAGGACCGAGGTCAATTCTAACCTAACTAAGGTGACCATCCAAGACCGAGGTCAATTCTGACAAAAAAGGGGATAAAAATTGGATTTTAGGTTCCTCTAGGGAATAGCGAATGAGTCGGGGAAAATGCAGAGTGTCCTTTGGAGATATTAAAAATGACTTTTTGGAGTTTCGCTGGAGAAATTACCTCGTGATGTTATTTTGAGCCAAGGAGCTGATTGCTGGGAAAATCCTTGTGATTTGGGGGATTTCGCGGAGGAAAGGGAAGTTTGATGCTGTAAACTTCATCGGGGAAGTGATTAGGTGGTCCAGGGTTTGGATGTATTGCTCGGGGAGGTTTGAGACCTTTGGGGTATAGGAGGTGATCCTTAGAGATTTTCCTGGGACATTACCGGGAGGAGTTTTACTTGGTTTTTGAGAGTTCTGCTGGGGAAATGGGGGTTCCGCTTAAGGGAGTGTGAAATTTTCTTGAAGAAAATATTCTAAATCCTTCCTGGGATTTTTAGGAATTTTCTAAGAATTTTTCAAGGCTTTCTGGAATTTTCTAGGAATTTTGTATAAAATTTTAAGGGAGGTGTCGGTTGGCATGGTGCAGAGGGTGTCATTCGGAAGTGGCACGGACTTTTGGACTTCCTTGGGAAGGTAAAGGGTCAGTGGTGATCGGTGGGTGGGGGGTCAATACCGATCGACATGACCCTTGGCATCCTATATCAAGGGGGCGAATTCCCATCATTTTTCACAGTTTTTTGCCTTCTTTATATGATTTTCTTCTGCAAATCATTCTAGCGTTCCGATCTCTAAGAAATGGTTGCCTTTGTGATCACTACAGCGCACAGGGAATGGTTGACCGTTGATGACTAGGAGAACGTGGAGTGGAGGGCCAGGGCGCATCTTGCTTTGGGGAGTGAGAACTCCTTTGATGCATTTGATCCAGTTGCGGATGAGCGAACTTTACTATGAGAGCCGTCGTGTCATCGCTCCTCAAGGGTGGTGAGCCCTGGCGGTTATGTAAGTAAGTTGACTTTTGGCATTTTTCTCTTTTTGGTTATTTTTCCTTCCTTCCTGATTTTTGACAAGGCTTTTTTCTTTTGACAGTCTGATATCTCTTTGAAGAACATGCGTGCCCGTGGGATGGCGTGGCTTAAGAACGTCTGGGAGCATCTTCCACTTGTGGTGCGTTGGGTGGTATCATCAGCGGGTTTTGGGAGGTTGGTGTCTACACTAGATGAGACACCTCGTTCAACAGCGGTCTTATGCGCTCTGGGGGAGAGATGGTGGAATACTACCCACACCTTCCATTTTGTTTTTGGGGAGATGACCATGACTCCCATGGACGTGCATCAACTGCTGGGGATAGATTGCGATGGGGAGAAGATAGAGGTGGATCGCTCTCTGAGGGTGAGGCCGGAGGCGGTGCGGGCGATGCTTGGTAACGTAGGGAGGATAGTCTATGGGAATTCCATCCGGCTGTCCTTGCTGAAGGATATTCTGTTGAGTAGGGTGGTTGATGTGGAGGACGGGTTGCAGGTGAGGAAAATGGATCACTTGTTCATTTTGCTGGTGCTGGTAGGCTTCATGGCGGCGTCAAGCGGCGACGTCATCCATTTATGGTTCTTGCCATATTTGAGGTTATTTTCAAATATCCCTCTCTATGATTGGGGGAGCCTGACTTTGGAGACCCTCTATTTTTCTTTGGATGCATTCAGCCGGTGCTGCCGGCAGACTTTTACTGGAGCCATGTATCTTCTTGAGGTATTCTTTAATTTTGCACATTTTCCTTTCACGCATTCATATTTTCCTTATGCCTCTCTTTTTTATTGTGAATTCCTATCTTTTGCAGACGTGGTTCTATAAGGTGATTGGGTGCAATACCCAGCTGATCGCTTTAAAGGACGATACTGTTGGGGATTTTTTATGATTGTTTCAATGGCGCAGGCCAATCGGCACTCGAAGGGATCTCTCTCTGGAGGCAGTGTGTCAGGTCTTGAATGGCCTGACCAGTGCTAGGGTAAGACTCTTTGCTTTTAAGTCTTGACTTTTTGGCATGTTCTGATTTTGTATTGACTTATGCCTGCTAGGAATTTTCAGGTGACTTTTTACCCTTGGGGGATAGCAATTCAGGATACGGGGGCGACCGGGGTGAATGCACAGATGAGGTGTTTACTGGCGCATGAGTTTGGCCATTCCTGGTATCTAGGGGAGCGGGTGGATTGACAGATTACTGAGGAGGGGGTGGTGGTGCCACCTGTGCAGCCTCCTATGTCCATGATGCGGGAGCGACTGTTACCGAATGATGTGAGGGTTGTGGCGATGATCAGCGACTCCTACCTGTTATACACTGATACGGCAGCGCCGTATAACTCTATGAACTTTATGATGAGCTGGTTGATGACGCCCAACATATATGATGCCCTGCCTTTTCCTCCTATGGGTTCGAATCGGGCGATGGGGTCTTCCCACAACGGCGGTGGTCCGTCGGTGTCTGCGGAGGTGGTGACTTCAGAGGTTCTCTTCATGCGGTTGCATACCCCTTCGTACAACATTCGGCGAGCTGATGGAGGGATTGTGCATATGTTTCATCGTCCTCATGCGATGGATCCGAAGGAATTGGGTTTGACAGAGGAGGTTCCTCATCCTGCGGTATACCTTCTTTCTCTTTTTGGTTCCTTTTCTGTTTTGATCCCTCTTTGATTCTAATTCTGCCTTTTACTTTGCAGCAAGTTCGGGTGTTGACCACTTGGCTGAGGGGCATCAGAGACTGGATATCTTCAGCGACTGTCCATATTTGGGATGCGGTCCCAGTTCCTTCTTATTTGGTGTCGTCTGCTTTGTCCGGAGAGGACTCTGGCTCGGGTATTGGTGGTGTGTCGTCTCACCATAAGGGAAAGAGAGCGTGTCGCAGGGGTGGAATCTCTTAGAGAGAGGGGGAAGGGTAGGTGAGAGAGAGAGAATGTGGGTTTGGTCTGAGTCCTGTTGTTTTTTGCTTTTCTTTTATTTCCTACAAAATTTGACGTAACACAAAAGAATATATATATGAAATGCAATATGATTTTTTTATTATCCTTTATTAATGGTGAATGAGTGAATGCATGAACATGCGCTTTTTACTTTACTGCTGAGACTGTAAAAAGAGACATTTTTGGGATTTTGAGGAAAGTTTTATGAATAGATAATTATATAGGGTTGGAAGAGTTTTTTTTTTTTAAATTCTGTTGAGAATATCAATTTTATTTTTATTGGGTTTTTCTAACTTTGATAAAAAAGGAAAAAGGAAAATTTCCAAAAATGGGGGATTGCCGATCGACAAGCCCCTTGCCCTGCCTATCGGCAGTCATGTCCAGTCCCATCAACTCAAATCTTTTGATTAGTGCCCTCTTTAGCCTTTTGTACTTTTTGGGGTAGTATTCCATTCGATTTCTGCATGGATTATATCTTTTGTAAAGATTTTCAAGTATAAAAAAAGGTAGGGGTGGAGTGTTTTCATCACACCTTCACATTCTTACTTACTTGCCTACTATCTCTTAGTCCTACAAGATGGCTCTCCCTGGTAGTATTGAGTTTGCTAACTACCTCGAAGCCTTGGCAGCGATGTGCTCTTATAATGTTGACTACGATGCTTTCAACATGCGTCGAGTCTCTTATGGTGTAATCGATCCATTGAGTGGAGCAAGCTAATGGTGGAAGTATAATTTTGGTACCCCGAAGACCGTGTATTTCGCTTTGGGTTGGATGAAGTTTGTCCTACCTATGAGGAATTTTCTGCCATGCTGGGGATAAATCCCAATGTTGCTATGGCTTTACCCAAATTTTCCCTTTCTCCTAGGGATTTGCTGGCTGGGATTATTCGTATTTCGCCTTCGGAAACTAGATCACTGGTTATTAGAAGAGTGATCTCCCTCCCGGCGGTGTTGCAGTCCGTGTATTTGCAGGAAGTAGGTGATGCTGGCTATGTTGGAGCCGTTGCTCTGGGCCTGGTTTCAAAATTACTGCTGGTGACTAGGGAAATGCTAGCGGATCCGCAACTTGCAACCATTACTTCATGGATGTCATACCGTCATAATCCTGTAGCGGTTATACTAGCAGCGACCCTGAACGGTTTGGATTACTGAGAGAAGGTCGTACTGACTTCCTTAGGGGTAGCCCTGTGATGCTGCTCATGTGGTTGTCTGAAAGACTTCGCCTGGTGACTCTTCCAGAATATCCTTTGTCGGATGTATCCAACTTCTTTTCGCATCACTTCTTTAGCGTTGACCTAGATATTGAGAGCTGGGAGAATTGTCTTATGGAGCATGGGGCTCGGAATCTGTACTGGTCAGTGCCTTGGTGGGGATAGTTGCTTCCTGTTCTAAAGCTAGGAGAATACCCGTATGTGCGGCTGGTTGGTCTCAGACAGACCTCTTTTTATTTCCCTTGGCAGCTTTTGTGCCAATTTGGCTGGTCACAGGTCGTACCACCTCGGACACTAAATTTCTTTCTGGTAGAGGATTTGACCGAGTGTCTGCGCCTGCGGCTTGGATCTCTATGGGAGAGTCAGTTCCCGTCGATCCGTCCCTCTTAGTCTGTTGGGAGAGTTTGGCATATCCATGGGGATTATATGAAGTGGTTGTGGAGGAGATTAGTTAGCAAGATGTTGGCAGTGAAGATTGGACAAAAGTGGATTGTCTCTTTTGACACCATGGAAGGAGGTGTTGTGGTCTTTTCGAAGCTGGTTCGAGCTTATCGGTCCATGGAGTGTCTGCGACACTCTGTTTAGGCAGGAGAAACTTGGGGACCCCAGAATGCAGATGATGATGACGAATCAGGATCCTCTAGTATCTATGGGTAGGATGGTTTATTTTGTAATGGGGAATAAATGTGGGGATTTTATTTGGTTTTTTTAGGAGGGTAGGAGGAAGGGAGTTCCTTTTCTTATGTAATCTGTATTGTACTTTCTTATTAGTGAAATAAACAAGTTTTTGATCATCTAGCTGTGCCTTTTGATGAGTTTTGTGTTGTTTGAATTATCTATACCGATCGCTAAGTCATACATAATCCTTTTGTTTAAGTATATGTTAGAATGAACTGTCATTCTCGGAGGTAAGAAAATATTAGTATTTTATGAAAAAGAAAGGGCCGTGCTCATGTAAGGTGTATGAGCTATCTACGTACCTCTGGGGTTTTTGAAAAAGTTTTAATTTTGTTTGAAAATGGTTTTTTGCAAAGGATCAGGCCCACGTAATTCTGGGTAGAAGGAAATGAAGAGAGATTTTTTTTAGAATAGAAGGCAGATAAGAAGAGTCGTAGCGCGTCGAGATTTTGAACTAGGGGTAAAACTTCTTGAGACGGTATAGGTTGACTGGACGAGCCATCTCCTCCCTATCTAAGTCGGCAAACATGGCAGCACCGCCGGACAAGATCTTCTTGACAATGTAGGGGCTGCTCTAATTGGGCTTGAATTTCCCTCTGGGATCCCAGATGGGTTCTATGATTTCTTTCAGGGATAGGCCCCCTTCTGGGAGACCGCGGTCTTTGACTCTCTTATTGAATGAACGCGCTATTCGGTGTGTCACAACCCGCCTAAAATAATAACGGGTGGCCATCCCTATACTATAATAAATCAGGAGTTTCAGATGGTCCAGTCTCAACATCAACTGCCAGTACTATATAATATAGGACTAACTACCCGAAATCACATAAGCGGGATATGAAAAAATTAAAATAAAAACGCAACCGACAACAAACCAACACTATAATACCACCACGAAAGAAAAGAAAGATGCATGACAACTAAGATAAATGAAATGCTAGAAATAAAATGAACTAAATAAATACAACTGAATGTACTACAGAAAGTAGACCCGAATAAGCTGTCGGGTCACAGCCCATACAATAACTGAAATGGAATAAATATAAACATGTATATAAATATCCCTTGGGTACAAACCCGATATACAACATGAATCCTACCTAGAATTTTAAAGAAGTAGGAAGCGGCTACATGAAACATCCCGCAACAGTCCGCAGCTGTCACGGCTCCCAAGACTCTGGATAGAAAGTCATCCGGCATCCCTGCGGTAGGATACCTGTGGTAATATATATACATACAAGGAGGAGAGAAAAGTAAATGGGTCAGGGCCCCGAATGTGAAAAATATTTAGCAAGTGTGTTAACCGTGCATAATAATTATCGGTGCACTTTATTTCATAATTAAAGTGAGACCGCTCTCTCGTGGAACCCCAACTCACCTCTCATCTAAAGGCGCGCACCTATTCGCATCCTCAAGTTTTAGTTAAATTACCCCATATTGATTATTAGGACAACCTAACTTATCATAGGCCTAGCCTATCCCCACGAGAGCTACAACCCGTCATAATCCGAGGAATCACCCTTTAATCCTACTAGATTATGATAACAACAACTATGCCATAAAAGGCTTATGAATTCCGAATCATAATAATGAATTATAAGTTTTACTGCGTTACCCCTATATATATATACATATATATATATATGTATATATATATATATATATGTATATATATACATATATATATATATGTATATATATATATATACACATATACATAGGCTAAAACATAAGAATTTATATTCTTAATATCATGCACATGGAATATTGGCAAAACCTCTCTCTAATCTCAAACTTGTACTATGTTTCATGCGTGGGGAGTCTCGCAAAGCGAAATCCAAACAAGGAACCGCCCCGTTACACTACTACTGACAAGGTCAAGACCAGAGATCCGAGATGCCACAAATAGAATTACTTCTCTCAACTCTCGACATAGCACTGCGTTTCGTGCGTGAGGCGTCTCGCAAAGCGAAATCCAAACAAGGAACCCCCTCGTTACACTACTCCTGGGCAATGTCGATCCTAGAGATCCATAATCCTTAACATACTATAATATACTACTATTACTGCTAAACTAACTAACAAAGAAAAAGAAAGAAAGAAAAGAAAAAGAAAACAAATAAAATAAATTAAAAGAATCTCCAATAATGTCCTTGGGATGATGTAACCGAATTATACCTTATGTGCGATACATCAACCCCCATCAATCTAGTACACCATAATCATCTAAGATGTACTTTACCAAGATTCTATATCCTTTCCTCTATAGGATATATAAATACATATATATAGGTATTTTATGCTCACCATATATATATATATATATATATATATAGCAATCATCAGTATACCCATGACCAAATGTACATACCAAATATGATGTACAATGGCCATGCAAATATAATACCCGGCTATATATAGCGCCGATAAAACTGCATCAATGCTATCATCTTCCCAGAGTCCGGCTCACGTAACATCTGGGGACCACCTGGTGGGGATCAACGACACCCACCTCGTGGTAACACACACACACGACGTCCCGGGAAGCGGTCATAGCTCGAACCGGCAATGAGACGAAACACACCCACCACGTCTCATCCCGAAAATATATATCTATATCGTATAATAACACAAGGGACGACTATGACCTGGGGAATATCCACACCCTGCTCTATATGCCAGGATGCTCACCCTCTGCGCGGAAACTTCCCAATGATAGCATGAGCGGGGTATGCCTAACCACATAAGTATATACATTGCTCATATACGCAATATACATACATCCATATGATCCCATCATATGATAAAATATAATAAACCATCATATACGGTTAAAAATCCATACCATGAATGTCCACAACATATAATATATCCATAAATTCAAATTCATACATATATATATGTACATATATTCACACATCGCTATATCAATATATATATATACAAACTAATTCCCGTTCATATGTATAAGATCTATAAACCCGGCTATAAGTATACATAATCCTCAATATACAAGCCGTCACCACAATTTCCAATAAATATACCTCGATATGTGAATACAATCCCTCCCTTGAGACATATTCAATCATTTTTCCTATGATGAATAGTCTCCCAAAATCATATGTATATATCTATACATATATATTCAACATTAGGGTTATCACCCAAAAGTATGTGTAGGAATCCATCACTACACATTTCATCCATAACCAAAAGTACATAATTACCTTTGTACTATTTAACCATAGGCACACACATGACTTAATAGTCTAAAGCCTCAATTTATTCCAACCTCTTTTCAAGTATTGGAATCTCACAGGTCATATCCCCATAATTACGAGTAAACTATCCTAACTAGAATCTATGCTACCCCTTATTCTAGTCGATAGTACGATCCCAAAGCGTTCTCAAAGTCACCTATGGTTCGAGATAAATCCTGGTAACCCTTACTCCTATTGAGTTATCAATTGTTTCTTAATCTAAACATTTCTAAGGATATGAGACCCCTCACTCTCTAAGAGTTCTCAACCTCACATCATATTTATACCTATCTATAATTGGTATTCCCAACCTCAAAGAGGTTTCCCCGATATACATATGTAACTCCAATACTTGCTTGGGTACATTTCTCCCAAATAACCCGAAGGAGTCCCCAAAAATCCTAATATATGAAAAACTCCTTCAATGTCTCCAAGAACATGTCTTTTTCATCATAAGAGAGAGAGAGCCCCAAATCAACAAACCCAACCAAAAAGGGCTAGAAGTCATCTTAGGAAACCCATAAAACAGCCCATCAAGGAAGCCCCTAAGAATAAACTCCAAAAGAAAAGGGAAAGAAGAAATCCAAGTTTTTGGCTAAAAACAGGGGACCGGTCGACCGGACCCTGACCCCCGGTCGATCGCGGGTCCAAATTTTGCCTACGAAGAAATGCAGTAGGCTTTTCCCCTAAGGCGCGGTCGACCGGTCCCTAGACCGCGGTCGACCGGCCATACCAGTTAAGCTGGCCGTTTTTCCATTTTCAGCAAACCCCACGAATTTAAACCCTAAAACTCTCATTCCAATCCCCAAATCTATAACCCAACATGATTTCAAAAAAATAAATCAACCTAAAGTTGATCCCAACCATTTCTAATCCATTAAATCCATATTTGAACATTGAATTCAAGATTTAAACCCAAAATCTAGGTTTTGATGTTAATACCCAAAAATCCATTTCTTTACCCCACAAATTATGAAATGAAGATACACAATAGCTATTTAGAAAGATTAAACACTTGTCTCAGATTTGTAGAGGTTGGATCGTCCTCAAAATCGCGGTTGGGACGGAAATTCCCAACCTTTTCTTCATCTCTCTCTTCCTTTCTTCTTCTTCTTTCCTTCTCTTCCTCTCTCTAGGGCTTTTCTCTCTTTCTCTCAAATGAGAATGGCTTAATCCGTAAGCCACTTAAACCTTTAAAACAAAATCCCAGTTTTAAAATTTAATACACACTTTAAATGACTCGTTTACTCCAATTCAAGTCAAAATAACTTAAAAACATTCCGGAGCCGAAATAAGACCCAATGACAGTCATTTTGACTATCTCGACCCTCCCGAGATCGATGGTACCCTCAAAAATATCATTCGGAATACTTTAAAATATTCTCTATTTTCGGGCCTAAGTTCCCAAATTTTGAAATTCTCCAATTCAATTAAATTTTATTTTCCCAAAATTTAATTTCTCAGTCTCCAAAAATCGAGGGTTGTTACATACTTCCCCCCTTACAAAAATTTCGTCCGCGAAATTTAAGACATGCCTAGGACCTCAATAACCTCTAGTCCTCACATCAATCCTTAGGATCACTATACCGATCCTTCATGGTTCTTATATCGAACCATATAGCTTAAAAGCAACTACTACACCAGGGCGCCCATACACCCTGTATCCGAGTTTCCACTTGTAGAATCATGATCAGGCTCCGTTAGCCCCAAATCATAACATAACCCTCAGCAATACGATCCATAAAAACATACTAAATATATACAAGTTTAAAATTCCCCACTGGTAGAACTTTCCTCAATTCCTGACACTAGCCACCTTCGTGCGGGGGAGGTCTCGCAAGCGAAATCCAAACAAGGAACCCTCCCAATACACTACTGTGTAGCTAGGTCGGGGATTGAGATTAGTTGAACCAGGGTTAAGGTTTTATAAAAAAGAAAGATTTCCATATTTTAGATATTTCCTGAGGGCCCATGCAACAATACTATATAAATCAATCCCGCGTCTTTCGACACGCCAAACAAACACCTTATGTTTAAAACACAAGGCCTCAACAATTACAATATTCTAGCCAATACCTAGTTCTCAAAGCTAGCGTAACTATGAGCTAAACTATCCGCTCCACAGAATCTACCAAACTCTGAACCTCTCAGTCATGAAAAGGTGTAACATCTCCAAAGACGCCATACAAAGGCCACACTTGCTCAATTCTCTTCTAGGAAAATTTTCATACACCCTAGCAGTAAAGAGGTTAGCTACTCATCACACCTCACACGCGACATTCCAAATCCCGCACAAATGTAACTTAAACCCAAAGAAAGGTATTATACCTTACTTTACCGTAACTTAAGGGTTCCCCTTGTTCTAGAATCTCAACTCAGGGTCCTCAACTTCCTCTAGGACAATCATTAACCCTAAGCCTATTTCTCCACAAGAGAAACATCTTCCTCAAAACCCTTCCTAACCATTTTGAAGGGCAATGCGCGATTGCAACTGCCGAAAACTCCCTCAGTCCTACACAACGAAACTGAGTCTCCCAAGGCATTTCCCCCTCATCCTAGAAGGCGATACTCCTAATATTGGGACAACTCCACCCACCTCACCTTGGTAAGAGTCACCAACATTAGGTTAACAGATTCTCAATCTAAACCTCCCAAGATTTACACTACATGCCTCTCCTCGAACTTTCCTTACTAAAACCAAGATTCGCCATTCGAGTAAATTCCCTTCCTTACTCAACTGCCGATAATTCACCTCGAACCACTGCTAGAAATATCCTCAATAACTCCTCCGGAATCGAGGAAAATAATTACCCCCGATTACAGCGTACCCAAAATATACTATGGGTATAGTACTTCTAATCCTGTCCCTTTCGAGACAACAAAAGTCTAGGCGACGTCTGAAACGAAAACAAGAGCAACTGTTATCAGAACGCCAATCAAGTGAATATACTTCACAGAAGAAAACAACGCAGTGAACACAACAGTCCTATTTATAGGGCTTTATGTCAAGAACGTTAACGAAAGAATCTATAACTCGCACAGATCCTAAAGACTCTAGAACCTGATGCTCTGATACCATCTGTCACAACCCGCCTAAAATAATAACGGGTGGCCAGCCCTATACTATAATAAATCAGGAGTTTCAGATGGTCCAGTCTCAACATCAACTGCCAGTACTATATAATATAGGACTAACTACCCGAAATCACATAAGCGGGATATGAAAAAATTAAAATAAAAGCAACCGAAAATAAACCAACACTATAATACCACCACGAAAGAAAAGAAAGATGCATGACAACTAAGATAAATGAAATGCTAGAAATAAAATGAACTAAATAAATACAACTGAATGTACTACAGAAAGTAGACCCGAATAAGCTGCCGGGTCACAGCCAATACAATAACTGAAATGGAATAAATATAAACATGTATATAAATATCCCTTGGGTACAAATCCGATATACAACATGAATCCTACCTAGAATTTTAAAGAAGTAGGAAGCGGCTAAATGAAACATCCCGCAACAGTCCGCAGCTGTCACGGCTCCCAAGACTCTGGATAGAAAGTCATCCGGCATCCCTGAGGTAGGATACCTGTGGTAATATATATATATATATATATACAAGGAGGAGATAAAAGTAAACGGGTCAGGGCCCCGAATGTGAAAAATATTTAGCAAGTGTGTTAACCGTGCATAATAATTATCGGTGTACTTTATTTCATAATTAAAGTGAGACCGCTCTCTCGTGGAACCCCAACTCACCTCTCATCTAAAGGCGCGCACCTATTCGCATCCTCAAGTTTTAGTTAAATTACCCCATATTGATTATTAGGACAACCTAACTTATCATAGGCCTAGCCTATCCCCACGAGAGCTACAACCCGTCATAATCCGAGGAATCACCCTTTAATCCTACTAGATTATGATAACAACAACTATGCCATAAAAGGCTTATGAATTCCGAATCATAATAATGAATTATAAGTTTTACTGCGTTACCCCTATATATATACATATATATATATATATATATATATATATATATATATATACATATACATAGGCTAAAACATAAGAATTTATATTCTTAATATCATGCACATGGAATATTGGCAAAACCTCTCTCTAATCTCAAACTTGTACTATGTTTCATGCGTGGGGAGTCTCGCAAAGCGAAATCCAAACAAGGAACCGCCCCGTTACACTACTACTGACAAGGTCAAGACCAGAGATCCGAGATGCCACAAATAGAATTACTTCTCTCAACTCTCGACATAGCACTGCGTTTCGTGCGTGAGGCGTCTCGCAAAGCGAAATCCAAACAAGGAACCCCCTCGTTACACTACTCCTGGGCAATGTCGATCCTAGAGATCCATAATCCTTAACATACTATAATATACTACTATTACTGCTAAACTAACTAACAAAGAAAAAGAAAGAAAGAAAAGAAAAAGAAAACAAATAAAATAAATTAAAAGAATCTCCAATAATATCCTTGGGATGATGTAACCGAATTATACCTTATGTGCGATACATCAACCCCCATCAATCTAGTACACCATAATCATCTAAGATGTACTTTACCAAGATTCTATATCCTTTCCTCTATAGGATATATAAATACATATATATAGGTATTTTATGCTCACCATATATATATATATATATACCAATCATCAATATACCCATGACCAAGTGTACATACCAAATATGATGTACAATGGCCATGCAAATATAATACCCGGCTATATATAGCGCCGATAAAACTGCATCAATGCTATCATCTTCCCAGAGTTCGGCTCACGTAACATCTGGGGACCACCTGGTGGGGATCAACGACACCCACCTCGTGGTAACACACACACACGACGTCCCGGGAAGCGGTCATAGCTCCAACCGGCAATGAGACGAAACATACCCACCACGTCTCATCCCGAAAATATATATCTATATCGTATAATAACACAAGGGACGACTATGACCTGGGGAATATCCAGACCCTGCTCTATATGCCAGGATGCTCACCCTCTGCGCGAAAACTTCCCAATGATAGCAGGAGCGGGGTATGCCTAACCACATAAGTATATACATTGCTCATATACGCAATATACATACATCCATATGATCCCATCATATGATACAATATAATAAACCATCATATACGGTTAAAAATCCATACCATGAATGTCCACAACATATAATATATCCATATATTCAAATTCATACATAGATATATGTACATATATTCACACATCGCTATATCAATATATATATATACAAACTAATTCCCGTTCGTATGTATAAGATCTATAAACCCGGCTATAAGTATACATAATCCTCAATATACAAGCCGTCACCACAATTTCCAATAAATATACCTCGATATGTGAATACAATCCCTCCCTTAAGACATATTCAATCATTTTTCCTATGATGAATAGTCTCCCAAAACCATATGTATATATCTATACATATATATTCAACATTAGGGTTATCACCCAAAAGTATGTGTTGGAATCCATCACTACACATTTCATCCATAACTAAAAGTACATAATTACCTTTGTACTATTTAACCATAGGCACACACATGACTTAATAGTCTAAAGCCTTAATTTATTCCAACCTCTTTTCAAGTATTGGAATCTCACAGGTCATATCCCCATAATTACGAGTAAACTATCCTAACTAGAATCTATGCTACCGCTTATTCTAGTCGATAGTACGATCCCAAAGCGTTCTCAAAGTATCCTATGGTTCGAGATAAATCCCGGTAACCCTTACTCCTATTGAGTTATCAATTGTTTCTTAATCTAAACATTTCTAAGGATATGAGACCCCTCACTCTCTAAGAGTTCTCAACCTCACATCATATTTATACCTATCTATAATTGGTATTCCCAACCTCAAAGAGGTTTCCCCGATATACATATGTAACTCCAATACTTGCTTGGGTACATTTCTCCCAAATAACCCGAAGGAGTCCCCAAAAATCCTAATATATGAAAAACTCCTTCAATGTCTCCAAGAACATGTCTTTTACATCATAAGAGAGAGAGAGAGCCCCAAATCAACAAACCCAACCAAAAAGGGCTAGAAGTCATCTTAGGAAACCCATAAAACAGCCCATCAAGGAAGCCCCTAAGAATAAACTCCAAAAGAAAAGGGAAAGAAGAAATCCAAGTTTTTGGCTAAAAACAGGGGACCGGTCGACCGGACCCTGACCCCCGGTCGACCGCGGGTCCAAATTTTGCCTACGAAGAAATGCAGTAGGCTTTTCCCCTAAGGCGCGGTCGACTGGTCCCTAGACCGCGGTCGACCGGCCATACCAGTTATGCTGGCCGTTTTTCCATTTTCAGCAAACCCCACGAATTTAAACCCTAAAACTCTCATTCCAATCCCCAAATCTATAACCCAACATGATTTCAAAAAAATAAATCAACCTAAAGTTGATCCCAACCATTTCTAATCCATTAAATCCATATTTGAACATTGAATTCAAGATTTAAACCCAAAATCTAGGTTTTGATGTTAATACCCAAAAATCCATTTCTTTACCCCACAAATTATGAAATGAAGATACACAATAGATATTTAGCAAGATTAAACACTTGCCTCAGATTTGTAGAGGCTGAATCGTCCTCGAAATCACGGTTGGGCCAGAAATCCCCAAGCTTTTCTTCATCTCTCTCTTCCTTTCTTCTTCTTCTTTCCTTCTCTTCCTCTCTCTAGGGCTTTTCTCTCTTTCTCTCAAATGAGAATGGCTTAATCCGTAAGCCACTTAAACCTTTAAAACAAAATCCCAGTTTTAAAAGTTAATACACACTTTAAATGACTAATTTACTCCAATTCAAGTCAAAATAACTTAAAAACATTCCGGAGCCGAAATAAGACCCAATGACAGTCATTTTGACTATCTCGACCCTCCCGGGATCGATGGTACCCTCAAAAATATCATCCGGAATACTTTAAAATATTCTCTATTTTCGGGCCTAAGTTCCCAAATTTTGAAATTCTCCAATTCAATTAAATTTTATTTTCCCAAAATTTAATTTCTCAGTCTCCAAAAATCGAGGGTTGTTACACGGTGATGGTACCCTTATATGTGGTATAGCTATTTTAATCTCCTTTCATCTAGGAGGGTCAGCTCGTCAAGACGGCTTTGGCACCAGTCTTCTTCACTGACCTTGCTTTTAAGTATGACGTGCAATGAGGGTATTTGTAGCTCCACGGGTAGGACTGCTTCCATACCGTAAATTAGAGAGTAAGGGGTAGCCCCAGTAGAGTTTCTAATGGAGGCTCGGTAGCCCCAGAGGGCATACGGGATCCGATCGACCCAATTCTAATATCTTTCAGTCATCTTACTGATGATGGCTTTGAGGTTCTTGTTGGCATCTTAAACTGCACCATTGCTCTGAGGTCGGTAGGGAGAAGATTTGTGTCTATGAATCCCATACTTGCTGACCACCTCTATAACTTATGCCTCGAAATGTAACATGTTATCTGACACCAGCTTGTGTGGAACCCCATATCGGCAGATGATGTTTTTTTTTATGAATTTGGCCACTTTCTTAGTGTTCATCACTGTGTATGGCTCTGCTTCAAACCATTTAGCGATATAATAAATGGAAACTAGGATAAACTCATGCCCATTGGAAGACTTCGGTGTAACCTTCCCTATAATGTCGATGCCCCAGGTGGAGAACAGACAGGGAGAGGTCATGTTGTATAATTCATGTGGAGGAAAATGCTGAAGGTTGGAGAAGTATTGGCATTTGAGGCATCTTCGGACATAGGCGGTGCAATCCTGGGTCATGGTGGTCCAGTAGTATCCCTGTCGGATGATCTTTTTGGAAGCATGTGACCATTCATGTGGGGTTCGCATTCCCCGCTGTGGATCTTCTGTATTATCTTTTCAATGTTAGCCCCTGTGATGCAGTGCAGATGAGTTCCATCGAAGTTTCTTTTGAGCAGTGCTTTATGAGAGATGATGTATTGGGAAGCCAATCTTCGTAGGGTTGCTCAATCTTTCTTATTGGAACCCTCGGGATACCTGTCATGCTTGAGGAGGTGCCAGATATCATAGTACCATCAATTGGCTAGCTCAGGACCTTTTGTGGTGACGAGATCAATATGGTAGCAGTGGGTTGGTTTGTCTTGCTTTTGAACCAGGAAGGGGATCTTTTTTATTCCTTCAGGTATGTCGACCATGGAGTCCAGGGTAGCAAGGGCATTGGCTAGGTTATTCTTTGCTCGAGGTAGGTAATGGAAGGTGATATCTTGGAATTGGGAGGCTAGTTCTTCTAAGTGGGAGTGGAAGGGTTGGAGTTTCTCATCCTTGACTTTCCACTTTCTGAGCACTTAACCGATGATGAGGGCGGAATCCTAGTAGACGTCTAGGCATTGAATGCCATTCTTGAGAGAAACTTTGAGGCTTAATGTTCATGCCTCGTATTCAGTCATGTTGTTGGTGTAAGGTAAATCCAACTTGATGGCGATGGGAGTGTGGGAGTCATCTGGGGTGATCAGAAGTATCCCAATGACACATCCCTTTTTGTTGGTAGCGCCATCAAAGAACATTTTCCATCAAAGGTTATCTTGAGCAGTGAAAATGATGTTTTCATCTGGGAATTTTGAGATCAAGACATAGGCTTCATCCATGGGGTACTCAGCGAGGTAATTAGAGATGGATCTTCCTTTATGGTAATCTTTAAGGTATTGGGCTAGTAAAGCCCCAGTTGCAGTATCGGTTATGGTTAGGTATATGAGTAAGGGGAGACCAGGCTATGGTGGCATGAGTACCGGGGGTTGGGTCAGATATTATTTAATTTGGTCAAAAGCTTCTTGGCAGCCCTCTTTCCAAATCTTGGTTGAATCCTTTTGAAAGAGTTTAAAGATAGGCTTGCAGATGGAGGTTAACTAGCTGATGAACCGGCTGATGCATTGCAATTTCTCGAGTAAACCTCGAACTTCTTTCTCTGTCTGAGGGGGTGGCATCTCAAGTATGGCTTTCAGCTTGGTGGGATCTGCTTCTATCCCCTTCTCACTGACCATGAATCCCAAGAGTTTTCCCTTTGTAACGCCAAAGACACATTTCTACGAATTGAGTCTCATCTGATACTGTCACGGTCGCTTGAAGAAATTTTGGAGAGCGGGAACATGACCCTATCTAGTCTTTGATTTGATAATCATATCATTCAAATAGACCTCAACTTCTTTATGAATCAGATCATGCAGGATGGTTGTGGTAGCCCTCTGGTAGGTAGCCCCAGCATTCTTAAGACCAAATGGCATAATGGTGTAGCAAAAGGTTCCCCATGGGGTGATAAATACGGTTTTTTCTTGGTGGTCTGGGTTCATTTTGATTTGGTTGTATCCGAAGAACCCGTCAATGAATGACCTGAGAGCATGACTGGATGTGTTATCCACGATCATGTTTATATTAGGTAACGGATAATCATCCTTTGGAGAGGCTTTGTTCAAATCCTGATAGTCTACACACATCTGAACTTTTCTTCCTAATTTCGGCACAGGCACTATGTTGGCTAGTCATGTAGGATATTTGATCACCGAATGAAACCTACGTTCAACTGTTTGACCACCTCTCCTTTGACCTTGAGCGACCATTCGTTGCGGAGCTTTCTCAAATTTTGTTTAACCGGCTTATAATATGGTAGAGTGGGAATCTCGTGCTGAGATATTTCAGGATCAATGCTGGGCATATCATCGTAGGACCATGCGAAGACATCCACGAATTCTTTTAGGAATTCTTTGAGTTGCGCACGCTCATGCTCATCGAGGGTAACCCTTATCCTAATCTCGCACAGTTGGCTACTAGAACCGAGGTTAACAACAACAGTCTCTTCTTCATTAGCTTGAACGTGGTTATGTTGTTTATTATTAACCTTATTTAGATCATTTAAGAATTATTCATTTGCAAAATCATCATCATAAAAAGTTTGATTAGAATCCAAACAGTTAATATAAGTCATAGCAAGATACTCAAAATCTTCGTTTATTTCATTGATAGGAAAAATAGCATTGAGAACCTCGTCAAAAGAGGACTCGATTACATTTAAATAAGGATAGAAAACAAAAGAAGAAATGGGGGTAACTATTAGGATTAGGGGAGATTTCAACAGGTAGAACTGGTGCAGCATGCCAGTTGAGGAGAGGTGTATCAGCAACTTTAATCAGTTGGAATGGATCCAGTGATGCATTGCCTGATTGAACCATATAGAGTGTCATCCCCAGTGTCTGTAAGCTGAAGTAATCTTCGGAGTCACTTTCCTCAATCTCTTCGGTATCTTTGATGAGCAGTTGTACATGGTGTTGGGAACTCTTGGCCCATGGGTTGCTGTGTTAGAAGAAGATCTCCATTCGAGGCTTCATCTTCTTGTTTGTATGGTCATACCATGGTTCTAGAAAGCTGTAAAAGGGGAAGTCTTCTCCTTCTTTGATGAATCGTCCATTCAAGGAGTTACCTAGGATAGTCTAGACCCGATCTAGTCTTCTCTTTAGTCAATATAGGTGGATCATTTTGAGCTCTTATTCTGACGGTTGATACCCCAAACCACAGGGAGGGAAAGCCTTTTTTAGTTCCATCGGCTCAAGTATCGCTTGCTGTCTTTGTTCTAGCCGCAATCCGGGCATAAAGTGCATATTTCTGAACATCTGAATCACATTGACGTTTCCATGAGGGTCGTATTCTGGATAAACCCTTTCTTTGAAGTTGTCCCCTTTCGAGAGTAGAAGTGGTTCAACTCGGAATACTAATAGGAGCATATCATTTGACCCGTGCTGTATCTTAAGGATTGGACTGCTGGTATTTGCACCATCGACAATGTCGTCATTGCCCAAGATGGTAATGACCCGTTCGTTGGTGAAGAACTTTAATTTCTGATGGAGTGAGGAAGACACGCCCTTGATACTCTAAAGCTAAGGTTGTCTTAGCAATAGGTTAAAACAAGTTGGGATGTCAATAACTTGGAATTCAACGCCGGGGTTTATAGGGCCATCCCCTATTATAAGATTTATGGATCCCATCACCTCCTGAAGGGTATTATCGTAGGCATGCACAGCAATGGAGGTTAGAGTGAGATCACTTTCTTTCAGGCCTAAACATTTGAAGGTTCTCAGTGGGCATACATTCAAGGCAGATCCATTATCGACAAGAGAGAGTGGCACGACCTTCCTTATAACTTCGACGGAGATGTTGAGTGCATGATTGTGGTTTGGCCCAATCTTGGGTATTTCTTCTTCGAAAAAGGATATCATTCAGGTAGAGGTCAAGGATCCGACCAAATTTACCGCTTCTTCTGGTGTGGTGGAAGGAGGAACTGTGGGTCTAGTGAGCAACTTGATCAAAGCATTTCTGTGCAGTTAGGAAGATATGAAAATCCCCCACGGAGTGATGTTAGCTTGAGTTTTCTTCAGTTGATCAAGGATCTTGCTCTCCTCGAGGGTCATTTCTGGCATATGAAGGTTTTCAACATCCTTACCCTTGTCATTGGTTGGTAGTGAGCTTGGGATCTGGTAATGCCTCCCTAATCTGGTCATGTGATTTACTAAATAAGGGAAAAATATGAATCCCGTTTCCTCATCAATCTCGAGTTGTTTTTCCACCTTATTTATTTCTCCGAGGAGTTCTTCGAATGATATTATCCCATACATGTCGGCTACCAGGCCAGTTTTCTCCGAGGCTTGCTCTTCATTCGAATCTTCGAATTTTTCCCCCCATCTGGTGGCAATAATTCTATCTTTCCATGTAAAGTCGATACATTCCACAACTTCAACGACTTCTTCATACAGGTTTTCCCAATTTGTGGGGATGTGTAAGGGTGAAGGGATCAGGTGCCCCTGTAGCTTCAAAGCATATGATAACTCGGTGATACTGCAAATGTTGTTGGTTTGTCTGAATAGTTCTGCCATAATCTGGACAACATCATCCAGGCTGAATTCATCGGCTGGTATCACCCAACTATTTTACTCTCGGGCCCATTTCTATGCTTCCAAGAACAACGTATTGAATCTCTGGCAATCAACGACCATCTGTGAGGGCAATTTTATCCCGAACTCTAGGAGTTGGTTTAACACTTCTGACAATTCCATGCTTCCATTTTTAGAACGGGTATGGACAGTGATGCATGCTTTAGTAAGGAGTGACAGTGCCTAGTCAGCGAGGCTAATAGGGTGTAATAGGAAACATGGGCAAATTTGGAGAGGTTTAGGAGAGTATATGGGTGTGATTTGAGTTAATGGATCGAATTATGGGTTCTCTTCTAGAAATATGGCATTGGTATGATTTGGAAGTGGGTTGTGAGTAGTGTTTGGATTAGGATTGGCTAGTGGGGCAATGGTACCCCGATCAATTAGACCTTGGATTATGTTTTGGAGGTAAATGCATTGGTCGGTGGTATGGCCAGCAGTTTGATGAAAGGCGCAATGAGCATCTACCTTAAAGTTTTTTGGGAGTGTATTTGGCAATGGACGGGGATCCAAGGGTTTGATAAGGTTTCATCTTAGCAGGGCTTGATAGACTTTGGAGAGAGGAGCATGGATCTCGGTGTATTCCTTTCGAAGTGGGACAGGGCGGATTTCTGGTGCCCATGATGTGGTTGGTTGAGAGATATTGTTGATGGTTGAGGCTGTAGCACTGGTAGGTTTGTCATATTTTCTGGGGGTGAACTGTTTGGACACCTTCTTTTGGTCAACTTCTATTTTGGCAAGACCTTCCTTAATTTCTACTCCTTCTTCTCTGAGAGCTCGGATGTGGGGATAGTATTGTCCTCCCATCGTTTCTCAGACATGGGGTAAGAAGTTCTTCTTCACTATGCTGACGTTTTCTTCCTCGGAAGGCCGATTGGTTATGTTAGCTAATTTTTCCCTCCATCAGGCGACGAAGTTACTGACTGATTCTCCAGGGTTCTATTTGAGCATCTCTAAATCACGGCGGGTGACCTCAAGCTCTTCGTTGTATTTGTACACTGACATGAATTCTCGAGCCACATCCTCCCAACTACGAATTATGGACTCTTCGAGAGATAAAAACCATCGGAGGGCACTATCCTTTAAAGTTTGCTAAAATAATTGGGCCATCACTTCTTCAGAAGCCCTTAGTAGAGTCATGGAATGGTGATAACTTCGAAGATGAACAATCGGGGGTCCACTTCCTCCTAATTTCTCGATATTCAGCATCTTGAACTTCTCGGGTAACCTCGCTTTAGGATAAGGAGACATGTGGGTGTAGTCCATGTAATTCCTTGAGATTATGACTTGGTCAAACTTCTTAGTGAGCATCTTGAGGTCCTCTTTAACTTTGTTCAACTCTTCTTCCTTCGGATCAATGATCATAGGCAAGTTAGTCCCAGGCTGGGCAAGGTTCGACATAAGAAGCTAGGCAGGCAGCGGCCCATTAACAAGAGGGACACGTGGAGTGCGCCGATACTCTTAGGGAACCCAGATAAGGTTGGGTGGATCCATAGCGCGAGGGAATAGGGACTCGGGTTCTTGAACAACAGGAACCTTCTTTCGTTGCATCTCTCAGACCTCAGTTTAGAGGTTGTCAATCTTGGACACAAGTTGAGCTAGGACTGCCGTCAGATCCGGCTGCACAACGGGTACTTGATCTGTGTTCTCCATGGAAAGAGGATGGATTCCGAACTCAAAATAAGTAATAGGGAAACAGACGAAACTCCGGGGTGACTTGACTGAAGATCGAAGCCAATAAGAAGCCAGGCCAAGGGTCTACGATTGACCTGAGAAGGCGTAAAATGGGATTTATTTTTTAGAAAAAGGGGTGAAAATTTTTTTTGACGTTTTTTTTCGAGATTGAAAGACAAAATATTTTTGGATTTTTGATAAAGAGAGGAGAAATGCAATTGTTTTTTTTAAAAGGAAAGGAAAAAATATTTTTGGACTTTGGATAAAAAAAAGAGAATTTTCTTTTTGGAGACGGTCTCAGCATGATTATTATAATTATTATGTTTTCATTTGTATTAATTCTTTTAAATGCAAAATGAAATGCTGAATGGGACCCAAGCCTGAAAAAATTGGGTTTGTAATATATGCAAAGCTATGGCTGGACTTGTGACCAGGCTCACGGATAGGGTCTCGTTTTAAAAATGCGCAAAAATTCGGGTGGCAGGTCGACCCAAAATTTTGGCAGAGTTTCGGGTAGAAACTGGAAATCTAACATGTGTCCTAGGCTTGACACCTATATGCGGGTTTGCAGTTGGGTTGGGTGAATCAAAAAGGGTTTCCCTCTTTGGCGTGACTTCTACGATATTCATCTTGCTCTTGCGGGCAATCGGTACGTGGTGACAAGCCATTTTATATACATGAGTGTACGTGAATTACCTCACTATATACCTCATGGAGACAGTACATGTGAGAGCGAATTCTATATACTCGGTGTACGTGAACGAGTTCCCTGCGATATACCTACCATCATGACTTCGGTCAAGCGGTAAGATGCGGGGGAACCGTTCGATATATGTCAAAGTTACTTGGCCAATGGAAGGTGAGAGTCATATCGCTTAGGCTAACTGCGCCCTACCGGACCAGTGCCCATCACGAAGTGACCTTCCAGTTACTGGTAAAATTTGGTCAATAACAATGCTCTTTGGTGATGTCGTGTGAATCATGCATGATTCTCTTATTAGTATCTTATGAGAGTGTCTTTTTCGATTATGCCAAACAGGGAGCAAAGTACAAGTACCAATGGTTCACCAAGTATGGATAGGTGATGCATGAAACATGACAATATATGTGACCCTAGGTACACGTGGTGCGAAGTGTACATGGAGAATTTTCTACAAGTGTGTAAATAGAAGCATAAGCATGGGGTACACATGAGTAAAAAAGGGGAACATGCAAAATTGGGGGAAAATATAAACAAACATAACACCCATGTAAATAGAGTCTAGCCCTAAAAAGAAAGTGTCCCCAGCAAAGCCGCCACTATGTCCATCCCCCCCGGATCCTCACAGCGGACAGGCGCACGATGGAGGGTCCTTAGGTCCCGAGCGTCCCTCTCGGGAGCGCTTCGACCGACGTCATTTGGATGAGGTGAAAAATGTAGAGAGATTAGAGTCGCCAGTCTATTTTACTCAAAACAGACAAAAGAAAAAGGGGAAGCCATCCCGAAGGACAGCATCCAAAGACATACTGATGCATACGAAACCAAAATGATTCGAAAAGGGTCCGGAGGCTAAGTTACGAAATGGGAAGGTTCTAGGCACCCATTCCGCCCTTTCGGTCTCTCATGGGTTTGTGCTATTTTCCTTTTATTTTCCCCGCGATGTATGTGCATGTGTATATATAGTGGAGATAGGAATCATCGACTTGTACCGTGTAAGAGGTAAAGTGAGTCATCCGTAAGAAGGTATAAAATTATTATTAGAAAATAGGATTTATGTGATTATCCTTACCAAACATATATATATATATATATATATATATATATATATATATATATATATATATATACGAGTGGAGTTTAGAGAAGATAGAAAATGAGTGAAAAAGGAAAAATAGGACTCGAGTCTTGGGTTTTACCCTGATACACCTACGTAGCCTATAGAGGCATCAAAGTCCACGTAGTTCGCATGCAAAACGAGGGGTGGGATTTATCCCATAAATCCAATCGGGGGATTCTCTTATTTGTGTGTGTAGAAAAAATGTTTTAGTTCTGAGAAAAGTGAAAGAAAAGTATGAGAATTCCCGTTTGGGATTTATGAGCAAACCCTCCTTTTCTTATTTTTTAGGTTTCTATTTATATGAAAATAAGAGATGTGAAATAATACTAAATAAAAAGGATATTAGGATGTGTGAGATGAGATAATAAAAGTGCTAAGTAATAAAACAAGTTATTGCGAATTTATGAGGATTTAAGGAGAGAGTTGAGAAAATTGGACCTTCTTGAAGATCTTGAGCTTGATCTTGAATATTGGAGAGTAGACCTTAGACTTGGATGATGATGGAGGGTAGTGAATTCACCAAGTTTGATGAAAAGGATGATGAAAAGTGAAGGTTGGAAAGGGATTTAGGTGTGGAAATCACACTGACTTTGAGAGAGGTTTTCTGGATTTGCTGAGAGTGATATGTTTCTGATTTGGGCTTCTTCTTGCAAGTGAGGCTAGGCCTCCTTTTTATTGGCCCAGGGAATTTTTGATCGGCATAGCCTTGTTCCTACCAATCGGCAGGTGCATTTAGGCCCACTACTAATAGGCACGGTCTGGGACATGCCATTTGGTAGTGTCTTTCAGGCCTTTTCAAAAAATTGGCTGCATAACACAAACCGTTGATCAGAATCGTGCACAGAGAAGACCATTGGAAAGGTAATTAAGATACCTTCGAAAGTCCTTTGGACTTCTCCTGGGTTCGGGAGTTGAGTTTGAGTCAAATATGGCTCAGAAGCATTCATTGGACGGGGAATCGTCGGACGCAAATGGATCATTCGTCCACATGGTAAGTCCGAATCGCGCATGGGGTAGACCGTTGGAAAGGTTAAGAGATGTACTTAGACATTCCAAAGAGCTTGATCTGGTTCGGGGAGTGAACTTTGGTCCACTGGGCCTTAAAAGCATTCGATGACCTCTCGGAGTCAAATGGCTCGTTCGTCCGTACCGTAAGTTAGATTCTCACACGGGACAGACCGTTGGAAAGGGGTTTTAGTTCCCTTAGAAGATTCATTCAGTCTCGGTCGAGCTGAAGAGTTGACTTTGGTCAAATAGAGCCCGGGAGCACCCGGTGGTCTCTAGATCAGATTTCGGGGGAAAGTGGGTCGTTCGTCCACATAGTAAGTCGGAATCGCGCATAGGATGAACCCTTAGAAAGGGGTTTCAGTGCCCTTCAAAGATTCATTCAGTCTCGGTCGAGCTAAAGACTTGGACTTTTGGTCAATAGAGCCCGGGAGCGCCCGGTGGCTTCTAGGTCAGTACTCGGGGTATGACCTGGGTTTGTAGTGATGAAGGGAGGTGCTAGGGACCTAAGGAGAGTTTAGGGGGTAACAAAATGGGGTGTATACAGATATCATAATTATAATAACATTATTTGTGATCGTACAAATCCTCGTGTAATCGAGACTATCACTAGTCATACAATTATTAAAACAAATAAAACGTTTACCATATAATTACTTCTTGCCACTCATATCCATAATACAAAAATAAATCTATCATCGACCAACCATCCCTCGTAGCTATCCCAGAAAGTATGCTGCCATCAACATATAACCTATATCAATATTTCGAACTCAAAAATCACCGCCAATAGACAAACTCATGTCGTAAGCCAAAATTAATTTTATTATCACATGCACTATGAAAATCCATTGTAGGGAATTGTTACTACACAACAATAGCGACTAGAACATATAAGGAGTTTACAATACCCATCAACCATTAGGCCCTCTCCAAACATACACTACTCCATATTAGGCAAACGGTTACGGTCAAAAACCCTGACCACGATTGTGGGTCGTGACCAAGGGTCATGGCCATTTCGGGCATGACCATTTTCATGGGTCACAACCCAAATCCATGACCAAACGACGGGTCATGAACCTTGGGGGTCATGACAGATAGTCGCGAACTAGGGACATGACCCATACATCCACCTAGTCACGACTATTGGCCGTGACCCATCAACTAATATATGAGAATGGTCACGTATCTGGTAACAGTTAATGTCTGTGACCCATCCTTAATTATATGAAAATGGTCACCACAATGGTCACGGTTCAAGGCCATGACCCATACTTTGTCCTTACCAAAATAGTCATGGCTCTAAGTTGTGACCCTATTTATGCGTGATAAAAAATAGAGACATTTATGTCTTAGATCCATGAGCAGTTTTAGATATAAAACATTTTCCTCTGTTTTCTATACATTAAAACATGCATAATATAAACCCCGTACGACCATAATTCTAAACAATAAATTATGAAAGCCTGCATGGTCAGGAAACCATCGATTTGAGGGCACGATGATATTCTCAAATTATCATCGTGCTGTCGAAATGAGGGTCCCGTGACCACACCGTCGGTTCCTATAAGTTACATTGATCCCGTGTGAGGTGTTGTCATCGCTCACTGGGGCTGTTTGGGAGGTGTTTCGGGGTTTCGTCCTCTAACGACTTGTTTTTAAGCATAAGTGTAGATATTCTAAAAATTGGTCGGTGCTCTCGGACCGAGGGTCCTGTGACCATGAGGTCGGTTCCCAAGGCCATTTGGGAGGTTTCGTAGTTTTTCCCTCTAACCATATGTTTTTAAGCCTAAGTGTAGATATTATGAAAATTAGGTCATGCCCCCGGACGGGGCTCCCATGACCACGCGGTCAGTTCCTAAGAGTTACATTGGTCTCATGCAAGGTATTGGCACCGCTCGCGGGGCCATTTAGGAGGTGTTTTGAGGTTTCGTCCTCAGACCGAGGGTCCCATGACCACACGGTAAGTTCTTACGAGTTATATTGGTCCCATGTGAGGTGTTGGCACTGCTAATGGTGTCATTTTGGGGGGTGCCATATAACGGCATATTTCCAAGCCTAAGTGTAGATATTCTCAAAATTGGATTGTGCTTTCGGACTGGGGGTGCCGTGACCATGCGTACGGTTCCTACGAGTTACATTGGTCTGGTGCAAGGTGTTGGCACCGTTCACGGGGCCATTTGGGTGGTGTTTCGGGGTTTCGCCCTTTAATAGCATGTTTTCAAGCTTAAGTGTAGATATTCTTAAAATTGGTCTGTGCCCTCGGACCGGGGTCCCGTGACCTCATGGTCGGTTCCTATGAGTAACATTGGTCCCGTGTGAGGTATTGTAGCTGCTCACGGAGCCGTTTGGGGGTGTTTCGGTGTTTTTCCCTCTGATGGCTTGTCTTGAAGCCTAAGTGTGGATATTCTAAAAATTGGATCGTGCTTTAGGACCCAGGGTCCCATCACCATGAGGTCGGTTCCTACGAATTACATTGGTACCGCCCGAGGTGATGGCACCACTCACGGGGGCATTTGGGGGTGTTTCGGGGTTTTGCCATCTAACGACATGGTTTCTAGCCTAAGTGTAGATATTTTTAAAATTGGGTCGTGCTCTCGGACCGAGGGTCCCATGACCATGTGATCGATTCCTATGAGTTACATTGGTACCGTGCGAGGTGTAGGCACTGCTCACGGGGCCGTTTGGGGGGTGTTTCGAGATTTTTCCCTCTAACGTTATATTTTCAAGCTTAAGTGTAGATATTCTTAAAATTGGTTCATGATTTCGGACCAGGGGTCCTGTCACCATGCGCTCGGTTCCTACGAGTTACATTGATCCCGTTTGAGGTGTTGGAACTACTCACGGGGACTTTTTGGGGTTTCATCCTCTAACGGCATGTCTTCAAGCCTAAGTGTAGATATTCTAAAAATTCGTTCGTTCTCTTGAACCGGGGGTTCCGTAATCATGCGGTTGGTTCCTACGAGTTAGATTGGTCATGTACGAGGTGTTGGTACCTCTCACGGGGCCATTTGGTGGTGGTCGTGGGGGGGTCGGGGTTTTCCCTCTAACGGTATGTTTTCAATCCTAAGTGTAGATATTATAAAAATTGGGCCATCCTTTGGGATCGGGGATCCCATGACCACGCGGTCGGTTCCTATGAGTTACGCAGGTCCTGTATGAGGTGTTGGAGCCTCATACGGGGTCGTTTGGGGGGTATTTTAGGGTTTCACCCTCTAACAACATGTTTTCAAGCCTAAGTGTAGATATTCTGAAAATTAGGGCGTGCTCTTGGATCAGGATCCCTGTGACCATGCGGTCGGTTCCTACGAGTAACATTGGTCGCGTGCGAGGTGATGGAACTGCTCACGGGGCCGTTTTGGAGGGTTTTTGGGGTTTTGCCATCTAACGGTATGTTTTCAAGAATAAGTGTAGATATTCTAAAAATTGGGTCGTTCTGTGACCACACTGTCAGTTCTTACAAGTTACATTGGTACCGTGCGAGGTGTTGGTGTTACTCACGGGGCCATTTCGGGATGTTTCGAGGTTTTTCCCACTAACGTTTTATTTTTAAGCCTATGTGTAGATATTTTTAAAAATGGGTCGTGCTTTCGGATTCGGGGTCTCGTGACCACACAGTCGATTCCTATGAGTTACATTAATCTCGTGCGAGGTGTTAGCATTGCTCACGGGGCAATTTGGGGGATGTTTTAGGGTTTCGACCTCTAACGAAATATTTTCAAGACTAAGTATATATATTCAGAAAATTCGGCCGTGCTCTTGGACTGGGGGTCCCGTAATCACACGGTCAGTTCTTACGAGTTATATTAGTCCCATGCGAGGTGTTCGCGCCATTCAAGGGACCGTTTGGGGGGTGTTTCAGGGTTTACCCTCTAATGGCATGTTTTTAAGCCTAAGTGAAGATATATTTGTTTAATTGGGTCGTTCTCTTGGACTGGGGGTCCTGTGACCACGCGACTATGAAGACGCCCCGTAAGCCCCCAATTTTTAATTTCTTTAAAAGTATATTTCCTTATTAGATGCGAAAGCGTAAAGGCGATGGTTCAATAAATCAAATAAATAAATTTTAATATCTTTCCAAATTAAAATTAAACAAAGTGAAATTAAATTCAAACACATACTTATTTAAATTTCACTTAAACACAATTAATTCAACCAAGTCCTAGAAAATTTGCCTAAGTCATATTTATCAATTTTATCAAATTAGGTCAAACCAATTTTATTAAATTAAATTAAATGACTTGAATTAAATTAACTAAACATTACCCAATAATTAATTTAGCACCAAAATAAACATCTAGTGATTAAAACCAAATTTTATCTTGAATTACCTAAGCATGCGTTCTAGGTGAGTATAGCAAGATAAAATAAACAATAAATCACTACGCCGCGATGTACGAGGAAAAACCCACAATAGGAAAAAACCTTGGACGGCCTTAGTCTTTAATCCACTAAGTATGGTTTTACAAATACAATATAGTAAAACTTACAATACTCGACTCGATCCCTCTCAAGCCCCGATGCTTCTTCTTGTAGACACCTCCACCTAGCGAATAGCCACGGAGCTCCACCACGGTCTCGGAATCCACTGATCGGACTTTATATGGTCACCATCACCCGAACATGGAGCCTTTATCCAAGTGGGTAAATCAACGCAAACATCTTCTTCTTTGTGGGATTTAGAAGCAAACCCAAACGTCTCTTAAAAATGGTAGAGATGAAAAACCGGTGCCAAAACTCCAAGCAAAGTATATATATATATATATATATGGAACTTGGATTAAACAAACAATTGGGTGTAAGCTAGAGTGTCAAATGAATTTTTCTTTGAAAGATGAACACTCAAAACCATGAACTTTTCTTGGAAGAATTTTCTCTCAAAAAATTTCTCTAGAAGTTAGAATAGAATGAAAAGTTAAGTTAGAAAAGTTCATTTCCACGCATATTAAGTTCTGTCAAAAGATAGTGGGAAAAACAAGTAGGAAAGTGGGTCAAAACTGCTTAAAACTTCCATTTAATTGTTCCCACCAAATCTCGTTCGAATGACATTTTCGTTCGAATGAAATCTCATTCAAATGAGTCTTCTAATGAAGTTCCAGTGTGAACTCGTTAGAAATCTCATTGGAAATCTCGTTCGAACAGCCATCTCGTTCAAACGATATTTCGAACTAAGTTCTAGTGGCTAATATGGGAACTCATTGGCAAACTCCTTCGAATGACAATGTGGTTCGAAAGATAATCTCGTTCGAATGAAACTTCGAACGAACTTCCAAAAAGTTTGAAATATTCTATTTTTAGCCTAGAAACATTATAAACTTATTTTAAAGTTTTATTAAAATCTTTCTGAAAATAAACACCAGTTTTACATAATCATACACCCATTATAAAATGTTCCAAGATCCTTTATATATATGTAATGCATTCATACCTTGGGAGCATGGAACCACTGTTGATGACGTAGAAACGAGGCACTAAACTCAGCATTTTGATGAAGCTTTATACACTTGGCCGCTACGTCTTCAACACACGCGGAATAGGCTTGAATAATGATCAGTATACTCTATCATATGACTCAAATGTTTTTATCCGGAATTGAGCCAAAACTACAAATGGCTCAATTGGAAATTTGTGTCCTTACAAATCTCCCCCTTTGGCTATTCCGGGACAAAAACCAACAAAAATCCTAAAGAGTCGTCAAGCTCTACTATATTGACAAAAATGTCCCACCGAAAATAAAATACAATGCTTGACTCAAACAACCCAAAGGATCAAAAGCTTTGCCGGTGAAAGTTGCCACTAAGAATCTAATTCCTGCACACTTAAGCAAGCACATTACACGCATATGGAATATCAAAATATTTAATGCAAGTAAAGGAAGTACTCCCCCTCAAGTAATTCTCTCCCTTTATCAACTATTATCAACTTAGAAAGACGTCTCCCCCTAAGATGAATCTCCACCAAACTAAGATACGATTATAATAGGAATAAATACCATTTCAGATACCATTTCTCCCCCTATTATTCTCCCCCTTTTTGTTCAGGAATATACAAAGGCTAGAGAATCAAAACATTAACTTATCTCCCCAATTAAAGCATATACATCCTCTAAACGAAGTAAGGGATAAATAAAATGGGATAACAAGCTAAAACATGCAATTGTCCATAAAGTGATGAGAACATTAAAGCACATGGGCAACAAAATCATAACTAATCCAACAAATAAGAATGGATATCAACTAAGATGCAAGAAACATATACCAATATGATACATAAGTATTAAGCATGTGATATCAACTAGGAATGCAACCAGATGGATACCAATTAAGAATTAAAGCATAGATGGATTAACTAAACATGGCAAAGACATAAACAATATATCATATATATACATACTCTAGATATACCAAAGATGCACACGCATATATATGTAGATATAAACACACAAATGACACAAAATAAGATAATCTTTTCGCACTCGTATGGCAAAAATGTGTCATATGGAAACGGAAGTGTTGGGGTGTGAACTAGTAACAATTAAATTTAGACCCAATCACTTAAAACATGTTCATGGAGTTCTCAATTGATTGTAAACTTCATCACATTTGAATATAACCTCATGTGACAATATAGATTGAACTCAATGAACAAACATACACAATGAATACATGCCTAACATGTTGATGATTATACAAACCAATAGAGTCATGACATTGAAAGCACAACTAGGATAAACGGACATTGTGCAAACCGTTGATATACCATCCAATCTCCATCAATAAGCATTTATATTAATTTTGAATGAATATATCAATCAAACATAGGCTTTGGCAAATTATTTTTTCTTTTAATGCCATATTTTCTTTTAGGCCTTGGACCACGTATTTCTTTTAGGTTCAAACAAACGGTGGCTTACAATTCGCAAAGAAAACTAAGTCCTTTCGGAGACCTTCCCCGTGCATATTTATATTTATCATTTTTATTTCTCACAAATCTCATGTGCAACGGATTTTGACATGCACTAGTCTTCCTAGGTTACAATTATGCAGATGACAAAATTGATAGGAGAACACCTCACAAAGCTTAAATATAACATAGGAAGTTAAATTTCAAAAGAGCTCGTGCATGTGTGAATTGAGGCATATAAAAATAGAATCCATTTAATCAACACAAAATCCAACTACTCCATGTAAGCATGGTAAAGAACATAATAAGGATTGACAATCTAAACCAAAAGTTCTAGCTACATGGGAGCGTAAAAGATGGGATTCATACACAAGTATATGCCACATAAAGTGTGTCAAACTAAAATACACACAAATAAAATCTTTTTGAGTTTTTCTAATTCTTTTTTTAAACAAAAATAAAAAATATATATTGAAAAGACACACAAAAAGTCATTTGTATTTTTCATTAATCTTAAATTGCTAAAAAGATAAAATGCAAATGATAAACAAAAATCATTTTGTATTTTTCAATTAAAGCAAACAAAAAGGAAAGGAATACAATACAAAAGATAAACAAATATCATAATTCTAGCATGAGATATGTGATAAAACAATGACTAGAACATGATTAAACAAGCATACATTTAGCATGATAATATAGCATGAAGCACGAAAGCTAAAGTATGCAAACAAAACTAACACATTCATCCTTTAGATTTTGCAAGGGAGGAAGCATGTGAAAGTAAATGAGAATCAAGTACCCTATCTTGTAAAGCTACCAAGTCGGATCTCCTAACACAAACTAATGATGAGTGACTATCTTGGGGTGTATGAATCTTGACTACCTTAGTTTCTTTACGGTGGGATTTTCTAGGAACTCGTTTAAGATCAAAACAAAATTTCCTAAGATGACCTTTTCGACCACAATGAGCACAAGTAAAAACACGTTGAAAATTGGGACCAAAGGGTTGATCTCGAAAAGCTTTCTTAGGTGATTCTCTTAAAAAATTGGTTTTGGCTTTATGAGTTGATTCATTACAAGTATCGAAGACTAAACCATAAGTGTCATTTTTTATTTGGACTGTGCCTAAGATTTTATCAAGTTTTTCGGACATACACTCCAAATCAAATTTGACATTACTAGAGTCTTTTAATTGTTCTTCTAATTCTAAAATTCTATACTCTAACAAACCATTTATCTCTTCAAACTCGAGAAGCTCCTTTTTCAAGGATTCCATTAAACCTCTAAGGCTATCTCTCTCGCCTTATACATATTCTAGCTTCTCTCGAAGAGATCTCTCTCATGTCCTAAGGTCATCCACTAACGCACTCTCAACAATGACCTTGACATGCTCTTTCAAACAAGATTCTAACTTCAAATTATCTCTTTTTAATTTAATTGATTCATATAATTCTTGAAAAGCGTTTTGAAGTTCACTCACATCAACCTCTTCTTCATTTTCACTCTCTCTTTCTTCGTCACTCTCACTACCATTAAAAGCAAGGGAATCATAAACTTTGACCTCGGAAGTGTCATGTGTTTGAATATCTTCATGATAAGATTCATTACCGGTGCTCACATGACTAGCCATAAAAGCCACAAAGTTGGGCTTAGTGGTGGAATCGGGTCCCTCTTCCTTATCACTATCACTAAGGGTCTCATTATATGAAATGGGTCGCTTACCCTCTCTCCTTAGTTTAGTGGGGCACTCAGAAGTCCTATGGCCATAACCCTCACAATCAAAACACCTATTTGACTCGTCCCTACTTAAATTTTCATTAATAGTTTTAGGGATCCTCTCGGATTTGTCATGCTTAGAAGTTTCAAATTTCTTAAAGTCACTTTTAAATTTATCTTTGTTAATTTTAAGAAACTTTCTAAATTTCCTAGCAAACAAGGTCATATCTTCCGAGTCACTATCACTCTCGCCCTCTACTACTTGTTTATACTCTTTTCGGGCTTTTAAAGCAATGCCATTTTCTATTTTCTTTTCAGTTTTAGAGGGAAACATGTCCAGTTCATAGGTTTGTAAATCACCTACAATCTCTTCTAATTTCGTAGAGGCTAAATATGGTAAAGAATTTAAAATGGTCACTTTTGGAATAAATCTATCGGGTAGGAACCTTAAAATTTTCTTTACAACTCGGTTGTCGGGTATTTTCTCTCCCAAGTTAAAAGATGAATTAACAATATCGGAAAGTCTAGCATAAAATTCATCAAAAGTTTCTTTATTGTTCATTTTGATAGTTTCAAATTGAGTGGTGAGGTTTTGGAGTTTCGAATCTTTAATGACATTAGTACCTTCAGGAGTGAGTTGTAAAATATCCCGCGCTTCTTTAGAGGTCTCACACGTCATAATGCGTCGGAATTCATCCGGTGTGACATCGTTAAACAAGGCGTTTAAACCACAGGAATTAAAGTTTGAAAGTTTAAATTCACCCTCACTGCATCTATCAGCCGGTTTAGGAACACGATCATTTTCTACTAAATGAGTTGGGGGAGACCACCCGTTAACAACAAAATCCAAACCCTCTCGTCGATAGATTTAAGTACCGATTTCATACGCGCTTTCCGGTACGCGTAATTAGAACCATCGAAAATAGGAAATTTTGAGAATGGGGAAAATTCCATTTAGCCAAAAATTATTTAAAGGATCCTAACGAAATAATTTATCGCTTTGTCTCTGATACCAATTTGAAGGCGCCCCGTAGGCCCCCAATTTGTAATTTCTTTAAAAATATATTTCCTTATGAAATGCGGAAGCGTAAAGGTGATGGTTCAATAAAACAAATAAACAAATTTTAATTTCTTTCTAAATTAAAATTAAACAAAGTGAAATTAAATTCAAACACATACTTATTTAAATTTCACTGAAACACAATTAATTCAACCAAGTCCTAGAAAATTTGCCTAAGTCATATTTCTCAATTTTACCAAATTAAGCCAAACCAATTTTATTTAATTAAATTAAATTAATTGACTTGATTAAAATGAACTAAACATTACCCAATAATTAATTTAGCACCAAAATAAACATGTAGTGATTAAAACCAAATTTTATCTTTAATTACCTAAGCATGCGTTCTAGGTGAGAATATCAAGATAAAATAAACAATAAATCACTACGTCGCGATGTACGAGGAAAAATCCACAACGGGAAAAAACCTAGGATGGCCCTAGCCTCAAATCCACTAAGTATGGTTTTACAAATACAAGACCGTGAGACTTACAACATGCGACTTGATCCCTCTCAAGTTCCGACACTTCTTCTTATAGACACCTCCACCTAGCGAATAACCACGGAGCTCCACCGCGGTCTCAGAATCCACTGATCGAACTTTATATGGTCACCGTCGCCCGAACATTGAGACTTTCTCCATGTAGGTAAATCAATGCAAACATCTTCTTCTTTGTGGGATTTAGAAGCAAACCCAAATGTCTCTTCAAAATGGTAGAGATGAAAAACCGGTGCCAAAACTCCAAGCAAAGTATATATATATATATATATATATATATATATATATGGAACTTGGATTAAACAAAAAATTGGGTGTAAACTAGAGTGTAAAATGAATTTTTCTTTGAAAGATGAACACTCAAAACCATGAACTTTTCTTGGAATAATTTTCTCTCAAAAACTCTCTCTAGAAGTTAGAATAGAATGAAAAGTTAAGTTAGAAAAGTTCATTTCCGCACATATTAAGTTCTGTCAAAAGATAGTGGGAAAAACAAGTGGGAAAGTGGGTCAAAACTGCTTAAAACAACCATTTAACTTTTCCCGCCAAATCTCGTTCGAACGACATTTTCGTTCGAATGAAATCTCGTTCGAACGAGGCTTCTAAAAAAGTTCCAGTGTGAACTCGTCTGAAATCTCGTTGGAAATCTCGTTCGAACAGCCATCTCGTTCGAACGACATTTTGAACGAAGTTCCAGTGGCCAATATGGGAACTCGTTGGCAAACTCGTTTGAACGATAATGTGGTTCGAACGACACTTCCTAGGAGTACATTGATCCCATGCGAGGTGTTGGGGACATTCACCCCGTGTTTTTAATAGTTAATTAAATTAATTAATTGGGAAATTCGAGAAAAAAATAAAATTTTGGATTTAGTTATTCTTATTAATTAGATATGTTGGTTTATATATATAAAAATAAGGTTTCAAGTGGAGTTTAAATTGGGATTAATATTTGGAAATTATAACTTTTTGTATAAAAATTGGGGGAGGAACTGAGTTAAGTAGGATAAAAATAATATTCTTTTAATATCTGACCGTAAGATCAAGCTGAATTTTTCATAAAAGATTCGTCTCGTCGTTCGCTATAATATTCTAACATTTCAAGCCATTCCGATGGTCCGATCGCTCGTAATAATTTTTTGAGTGTTTATATTTGATTAGGACTCAAATTCTTTTTTGTATATAAACAAAGTGACAAGTGTAGTACTTTCAAAAACACATTCTTCTAAATCCTAAGAGCACCAATCTCCTCTTTTAGATATTCTTCCTCCCTCAAAACCTTAACTCCATTGGAGAGCTTTTTCAATTCAAGTTTTGAAGCTTTAAACCGGGTTTTCTAAAGATTGTTCAAGAAAGACTTTTTGCTAATTTTTTTTAGAGGAATCCAACCGTGTAGTCAAAATTTCTTCATCTTAATCTCAGGCATGAATACTCTATTCCTTTACTTTATTATTATGCGTTTTAAGTGTCGCCTAAACCCTTAATCATATTTTTTCTTAAAAGAGATTAGTGACTTAATTAGGAATAATGATAATAATTTTTGGGACTATTTTTATAGAATCTTTTAATATGAATAATATTCATAACCCTTGGGTACATAGGATTTATGAGTTAATTGGGGGTTTCATCGGTGTAGGTTGCATGTAAAATATCCTTAGTTTTGATTTAATTGAATTTGGGGGTGTATAACTCATGTAATTTGTGTTGGGATAATGAAATTGGAATTATGACATTTTAATGATGAATTCTCGATGTATTTAATTTAAAATAATTAAATGGGATTAATTGGGTTTGTGACGTCCGAATAGCATGTAGGGCTAACAGTTTAAACGGGCTAGCTGACTATGAAGGTGTGCCGTGTGTGGAACCTTGTGCATAACATGCAGGGATGACAATTTAAATGAGCTGGCTGGCTATGGCAAGGGGAATTACAGGTGGTGTAGAATTTATTGCTGAAATATCGTAATGGATAATAAAATTGAGATAAATGATAACTTTGGGTTAATTGAATTCAATTAATACTTTGGGGGTAGTGGGATAATTAAAATATATTGGTGTGATTTTTTTATAAGAATCTCTCGGGGTAGTTAGTTATTTATCTTTCCCACATTTAAATTACTTTTCTAGTTAAAATACTCTATTGTAATATTTATTGCGTATAATGCTATTTTCTGGGTTCACGGACCTTATTTAAGGGGAGTACTGTGTATTCATGCTCGGGGCTCTGACCTCGTGTTTTGAATAACTTTTCAACAAATAGTATTTGGAGAAGTTGCATAGAATTATTTGAAGATTTTCTTGGAGGTGCAGTTGGAGTTCCTCTACCTTATGCGTATTGATTTAGTTTAGTTTTTCATTCCTTCGTAATTACTTTGAGACACAATTTTTGGTTTTGATTGGACCATTCGGTTCCAAAGTTGTTATGGGTTTTATTAAGTTATTTCATTGGATCCTGCTGAAGATTATTCAGTTTCAGATTATTAGAGATTCGATTTACTTTCAGTGTAGCATGGAGATGGATCTTTTATTGCTTAGTTGGACGGTTTATCTCTTGGGATTGCTTATCATTTTTCTTGTGGATTAATTTTATATGTCTCATATCTGTCTCTTGCTAAGAATGATATTTTATTTACTCACGCACGACTTAGTTTTATTGGAGGCCGATGCCAGAATTTAGTGGGGTGTGACAGATGGCATTAGAACTTAGGTATAAGACAACCCTTGGGTATTTGGGTTTCAAGTCTAGCAAGCGTGAGGGACGTATTTTCTTTGGAGATCGAGTATTTTTGAAGACCTGTCAGGCATCGAGGTGTAACAACCCTCGCTTTTCAGAATCGATTTTATATTAATTTACTATGTGAAGTAATTTTATAAAATGTTGGAATATAGAGTAAATATTAATTGAATGAGTTAAAAGTTAATATTTACTAACTTGTTGTATATTTACTGTATGTGTATGTAAATTTCTTCAAGTTGAGTTTATAGTGTCATAAGATTTAAAATGACATTATGGTCTAAAATGGAACCGGAACTTAAAATGAATTATAAATGATCCAAATGATAATTTGGAGGCCGTAGTTGGTTCCGGAACGTGCGAGATAGTCAAAATGTGTGCCATATTGTATTTTTATGTTTTGGGCACTTTTGACTGGTTTTAACATAAATGTGTAGTTGCGAATCATTTTATGTGGTATTTACCACTTAAGTTGTGAATTTAGACTTAGAGGCACGATTTAGTCTTGCTTTCCATTTAATTCCCTTAAGTGTATTCCTAAACCTAGAGAGAAAGAGAGAAGAAGAGAACTTGTGGAGAAAGAGAGAGATTGAAGATTGGAATCTTGATCTTGCATTCATCTTCCTCAAATCTGAATTTCCCAGATTGAGGCAAGTTTTCTACTTGCCATAATGTGGTTTAAGATAAATGATTAGTTGTGATAATTGTGTATTAATCATGGTTTATCTAAGTTAGGGTTTTTATGAATTTATGGGTTTTGAATCCTTAAAGGATGATTGGGATGTTTATTGGAGTAAATTGTGGTAGTTAGTGGTATTTATGATGTATTGGTGGCAATAAATGATTAGGTTTGAATGGATTTTGAGTTAGGGAGAAATTTGGAGTCCAAGACTCCATAGTCAAACTTGTCAAAATCGCAGGGGCTAATCGATTCGGCCCCTGGGCGAATCGATTCGCATAGGTCCAGTTTCCAGGACTTCCTGGACCGAATCGATTCGGCTCCGAATCGATTCGACAGTTTACAGAATGTCAGTTTTTCTTGTACAAATCGATTCGCTTGGGCGAATCAATTCGTTTTCCTGCTATTTTTGAGTTAGTTTTGTAATTCAATTCTAACTCATTTTCTTTAGGTTTAGGGCCTAGGAACCTTCTTGTATGAAGTAAACTTAGAGTTCTAGAGTTCTAGATGAGTTAGTTTACTACCATAGATTAGAATTGGTTATATGGGGCTTTTTCTATGGTTTGTAAGTTGAGGTTAGGGATTTTCTTTCCTTTACTTAATGAGTAGAAGTCTAGGAAATTATGAAGTCATATTTGAAGACTTTAGAAGTTAATTTGAGATATGATAGTCTTGATGGTTTATTATAAAGCCCAAAAGGAGGCTTGGGAAAATAACTTGGGAGTTTAATTATTTATTGAGGTTATTATAATGATGTGAAGTACGTATAGTTCCGGATAACCATAATGCAGTTGATAAAAATGAAAATGAACAAAGTAAATGATAATTTACTAAATCATGAAAAGGGTAATTATTAAAATGGTTGGAACACACCTTCTCTAAATGCCATCTTAAGGGAAGTTCGCCCGTGAGGTGAATCCCCCTAGCTAGTGAATGCGGGGTGGATATAGTCCTAGTCCATATGAGCGCTTGTTGTATATTTTCTGCGATGGGTAGATAATTCTGGGTGTGGTTATGCCTACTTCGCAGGCATATGGCCACTTCCCGACATTTCGATAGGATCCCAAGTTGTCTTCATGATAGGCCCTGAAAGATAATGGGCATTTAGGGGACATCAAGTGGGACTTGATGGATATTAATGCCATAAAGAGCATAACACAATGCCATAAAGAGCATAATTACATGCCACAAAGAGCATACAATTGAGATACGTGCCATAAAGAGTACATGATAGAATTTATATTCCTGATAAGGAATGGATAGATGAAATGAAAAAGGTGAAACATGATAAAGGCTTTTGATTAATGATGATTATTCATATTCTCTTGTATAACTGAATTATATTTATAACCAGTAAATTGTATTAGTTTATTTTATGAGTTTATCATGTTGGAATATCATCTTTGTCATCCATGATTAACTGTTCATAATTGTCATACTATTTATTTATCTGGTGATCACATAAAATCGGGCCCTGACCCGTTCTTCTTTCTTGTTGTGCATAATTATTGTAACCACTCAGGTGCTCCACCGCAAGGACGCTCGTATTGACCTCCGCATTCCGGTGCCTGTTGACGAGCCGTGACATTTTTTTGGATATCACAGGATATTTTGTGTAGACGCATTCCTCTTTGTTTTCTAGTTATGATCGGATCTTGTAATCGGGCGTGTGGCCCAACCTTTTGTATTTGTATAATGAATGTAATATGTAACATAATGAACCTGTTGTACATTGTATAAAATCTATTGAACGACATTACATTCGGTCTTCTTATGGTATACTTGTTGTTATTGTATCTTCTTCTTGGGGTTTCCACTATCTTTTCTATTATGGGTTGTTGAAAATGTTTTCTTTAAATTACAAAACAAACTTTTTGGACAACCCATTTTTTGAAACATTGAGTGGTTATCCCGTATACTCTTTATGTTGTCGCGATGCTGAGAATGATTCCATCCATGATTCCTGTATTATTGGAGTATCGGGCTGACCACCCCTTATTTTGGTGAGCGGGTTGTCACACGAGGTTGAGATTTGTCATCTTGATGCGAGAACGTATAGAATTGATTGAGTACTTTAGTGATGTGATTTTTGGAAAATATAATCGATTAGTATGTCTATTTTTTAGCGTTAGGCTATGTCGAATTTCCAGGGTAAAATTTCTTGTTAGTGGGGAAGTATGTAACAACCAGATTTTATGAATGGGAATTTTTAAATTTAGTTTGGATATCGGAGAAAAATAAAATTTTGGATTTAATTATTTTAATAACTAAATATATTGATTTTTATATTTGAAATTCGTAAAGCTAGCTTAAAAGACTCTTAATATGAGTATATATAAGTCTTGGGTCGTTTAGAAGAGTCCTCAAAACATAAAACTCTCTAAGAGTCCTCGAAACATTAAACTCTCTAAAAAATTTTATATATAAAAATATTCGACTGTCCGATCGAGTTGATCTTTTTTCTGCAGCTTCCTCTCGTCTTTGGCTACTATCCTCAAAATTTCAGGTTATTCTAACGTTTCGATTGTTCGAAATGCTTATTTTAGGATTTGTATCTGATTAGAACTCTTTTCTTAATCAAACTCTTAATCCTTTATATATCACAACAAATTTGTGGCTTGGCTTTTAAAAATCAAATTTTCATCCACTTTTCAACCAGAATCCCTTTCCAAAATTATTCCCTTTCATCTACAAACCCTATCCCTATTTCATTCATCATTCAACCATATATTTGGAGGCCTATTTGGGGTTATTTTGTGTTAGGTCTAGAACGTGACTTGACTATTTTTCACGAGGGGAACGTGATGGTGAAATCTAATTTTGAGGCAGACTATATGTGACGATTCATGTGATGATTTTGAGGTATGGAACTTACACAATATGCTCCTAAATTCTCTCGAGAGTATTCCATTTGTTTTAGGTGTAAATTGGACTCAATTTGAATTGTGATATCCATTAGAATTCAAAAAATTATTGGAATCTATTTATTTAATTCATTGAGATATATTATATTATTGATTTGAGAATAGTGTCATGAGATTTTAATATAGCATGCAGAATGGGCTCCCGCTAATAGTTCAAAAACCGTTATATGGATTTGAGATGCCTAGGGGAGGTGAGGTAAGGCCTGGTGACCCATTGATGTGTTGTTGAGAAATTAATATTAATATAATTCTTAAGTATTGCATTTGATTTGTATATGCGCATTCATATTGTTGCGATTTATTTATCATGCTAATTATTTTTTAGCATCTATTCATGTTATATTGTGTACTTTTCCATATTTTCTTTTAGTGGCAGGCTAGCGTGGATTGGGATGCTATGGAATATTTTGGAGAATTATTTTAGAGCTTGAATTGGAAGATTTATTTTTGATGTATAAATTAGTGGTGTAATTTTTGTTGGAGGATTTTGTATTTTGGGAGAAACATTACTGTAAATTATTATTGTGGAAATTGAAGAATTGTGGTTTTGTTATATTTAAATTATGGAATTTAGATGCTTTATACTCATTATTTATGGATTTAGTTTAGTTTTTATCGTAGTAGCACGCCGTGTGTCTTTTTCGAGCGCGCGGGGTGTTACAGATGGTATCAGAGCATGATCTTAGATCTCGTAGGTTGTGAGTCCATTTAGCTTCCATGTTATCGATCTTTGATTCGCTTTATTGATTCGTACTCTTTAAGTTAGAGGGTCTAGCAAACGTGTTAGATGTGTTTTTTGAGATATATAATTTTGTGTTAAGGACGTTGTAGGCATTGAGTTTAGAATTAGTAAGGTTGATGTGAGGATCCTTAGAGTTGATTTTAGAGATGTTAATTATTTGGAAGATCATTAGTATAAATTTTGGGTATGTTTTATATTGATGTAGCAATGTGATTTGATTTGAGGATTTATGTGTTGCGAAGATTATGGGAAATATAATCGAGTGGTGATTTGGGAGAGCGCGTGGTACGCCCTCACTTTCATAGTTATGTATATATATAGCGATATATTTATTTTATTGTTCATGGGGTAGGTGCATGTAGGATTGGGTACATGGGAGCCCAATTATGGCATTCAACGAGTAGGCGTATGTGAGCCTTATTTTATGTTTCTCAATTTACGTTTCTTGTTTATGCTTAGTCTAATTTTGAGGACGAAATTCCTTTGCTAGTGGGAAGTATGTAACACCCCGTGTTATTAATAGTTAATTAAATTAATTAATTGGGAAATTCAAGAAAAAATAAAATTTTAGATTTAATTATTCCTAGTAATTAAATATGTTGGTTTATATATATATAAATAAGGTTTCAAGTGGAATTTAAATCGGGATTAAAATTTTGAAATTATTTGTATAAAAATCAGGGGAGGTTCCGAGTTAAGAAGGATAAAAACCATATTTTTTAAAATTTTGACTATCCAATCGAGCTGAATTTTTCACAACAGCTCCATCTCGCCATTCGCTACAACATACTTGAATTTCCAGCCATTCTGACGGCTCGATCGTCCGTAATAATTTTTCGAGTGTTTGTATTTGTTTAGGACTCAAATTATTTTTGGTATATAAACAAAGTGACAACTTTAGTACTTTCAAAAACACATTCTTCTAAACCCTAAGAGCAACAATCTCCTCTTTTACATATTATTCCTCCCTCAAAACCTTAACTCCATTGGAGAACTATTTTTAATCCAAGTTTTGAAGCTGTAAACCGGATTTTCTCAGGATTGTTGAAGAACGTCTTTTTGCTAATTTTTCTAGAGGAATCCAATCGTGTAGTAAGAATTTCTTTATCTTAATCTAAGTCATAAATACTTTATCCATTTCCTTTAGTATTATGCGTTTTAAGTGTCACCTAAACCCTTAATCATGTTTTTTTCTTAAAAGAGATTAGTGATTTAATTATGAATAATGATAACAATTTTTGGGATTGTTTTTATAAAATCTTTCAATATGAATAATATTCATAACCCTTCGGTACGTATGATTTATGAGTGGATTTTGTGTTTTATCGGTGTAGGTTGCATGTAGAAAAACCTTAGTTTTGATTTAAATGAATTTAGGGGGCATATAACTCATGTAATTTGTGTTGAGATAATGAAATTGGAATTATGATATATTAATGACGAAATCTCAATGTATTTAATTTAAAATAATTAAATGGGATTAATTGGGTATTTATGACGATGTGAAAATTTAAATTAAGATTTAATTGAATTGGACTATCATTCGTAGTTTGGTACATTGATTAATTATGCTGGTTTGTGTGACTTGTTGGTATTATTAAATTACCATTGTGACGACGGGTTGTTGGGTATTTTGTTCTCCCTATATTTTAGGATGCCTTCTAGGTGTGAGACTGGTGGGTAGGCCTTTTGATGATTTACGCCTTCTATGTATGGGACTAATGAGGTTAGATTGTCGAAATTTTATCATATCGGGGGTGGGATGATTTTCGGTATTTTATTGTCACTACACTAGTCTAGGTGCGTGACTAGGTCAAGATTTATGTTAAAAATTCATCATATTCAACGAGTAGGACGTATTAATAACTTGGGGACCCTTAGGTATTTAACTAAGGGGTATTTTGACGATCTCATATCGATAATAAGGGTGGGGAAAATTTGTAAATTCCGAAATTGAGAAAATTCAGAATTTAATACCTAAGATAACAAAACGGGTATTAAAATATATTAGCATCGTTAATAACATGCACAACTGACAGTTTAAATGAGTTAACTGCTATTGTAACGTGTGGATCTGTGACGTCTGAATAATGTGCAGGGCTGACAGTTCAAACGGGCTGGCTGGCTATGAAGACGTGTCGTGTGTGGAACCTCGTGCATAACGTGGAAGGCTGACAGTTTAAACGGGTTGGCTGGCTATGGCGAGGGAAATTGTGGGTGGTGTAGAATTTACTGCAGAAGTATCATAATGGATAATAAAATTGAGATAAATGATAACTTTGGGTAATTGAATTCAATTAATACTTTAGGGTAGTGGGATAATTAAAATATATTGGTGTGATTTTTATAAGAATCTCTCGGGATAGTTAGTAATTTATGTTTCTCACGTTTAAATTACTCGTCTAATTAAAATACTCTATTGTGATATTTATTGCGTATAATGCTATTGTCCGGGTTCACGGACCCTATTTGTGGGGAGTAGTGTGTATTCTTGCTCGGAGCTCTAACCTCGTGCGTTGACTAACTTTTCAAGAAATAGTATTTGCAGAAGCTGCATAGAATTATTTGAAGATATACTTGGAGGTGTAGTTGGAGTTGCTCTACCTTATGCATATTGATTTAGTTTAGTTTTTCATTCTTTCGTATTTACTTTGAGACACAATTAATGGATTTGATTGGCCCATTCGATTATTTACTAATTATGGATTTTATTCAGTTATTTCACTGGATTCAGTTGGAGATTATTCAGTTTCTATTATTAGAGATTGGATTTATTTTGAGTTTAGCATGGAGATGGATCTTTATCGCTTAGTTGGATGGTTTATCTTTTGGTATTGATTATCATTTATCTTGTGGATTAATTTTATATGTCTTATATCTTTCTCATGCTAAGAATGGTATTTTATTTACTCACGCCCGAATTAGTTTTGGTGACGGCCGACACCAGAATTTAGTGAGGTGTAACAGTGGTATCAGAGCTTAAGTATACAACAACCCTCGGGTCTTTGGATTTTGGGTCTAACATGCGTGAGAGACATGTTTTCTTCGGAGATAGAGTATTTTTGAAGACGTGTCAGTCATCGAGGTTAAGATTAGTGATGCGAGAACGTGTAGAATTGATTGAGGACTTCAGTATTGTGATTTTTGAAAAATAGAATCGAGTAGTATTTTTATTTTTGAGCGTTGGGCTACGTCGAATTTTGAGGGTGAAATTTCTTATTAGTGGGGAAGTATGTAACAACCCGCATTTTTTAAATGGAAATTTTTAAATTTATTTTTAAAATCGGAGAAAAGTAAATTTTTTTATTTAATTATTTTTAATAATTAAATATATTGGTTTTTATGTTCAGAATTCTGAAAGCTAGCTTAAAGGACTCATAGTATGAGTATATATAAGTCCTGGGGCGTTTAGAAGAGTGTAACATCCCTTAATTTTGAGGATTTAATAATTAATTATTTTTTTGAGAAATAAAACTATTTAAATTCGTGAAACTTAATTTTGTGATTTGGAGAATTTATTTGAATGGGACGATTTTTTTTTGGCGACCTTAGGTTTAATTATATGAATTATTGTTGAGTCACATCTTGAGGTCAAAATTAGAGAATGTTATAAAGTATTTCGGCTGAGTGGACGCTTGAGTATGGATGGGTCGAGATAGTCGAAAAAGTTTACCCGAGGGTGGTAAATGGGCCTCGATGCATTTTTGGGCCTAGCCGGGTCCACATGGGTGTAATTGAGCCATTTTAATTAGGCCCATGTGACTAAAAACGGGATTAGGAGATATAAAGCTAGGCTTAGGAGTTATGGGCAGCCATAACTCATCTGGGAGAAATCTAAGAACGTAGAGGAAACTAGAGGAGCAATTGAGGATCTTTTAGAGACTAATCTAGACAGAGAGATTTGGGTGTTCTTCATCAAACCATCCTCTACACCAACATATCAGACTCTACGAATCCAAAAGGAAAGTGGTTAACTATTGTGATTCTTAAATATATGATAATCAATTCATATTATGGTGGGTGTAAACCGAAATCCGTTTTTGGGTGGGTTATTGCATGAAATTGGGTTTTAAATATTGTGGATATTCAAATCAATTTTTGGATTGTTAAGGGTTGTTAAGAAACTTATGATTTAATTGGGATAGATGTATAACTTGTAAGGAGATTGGGATAAATCATCCTTCAATTCAGATTTAGGTTATTTATTGTGTATAAGATTGAGATTTAAAATAATTAAGAAGGAATTGATTCGAAAAAGGATAACAGTAGAGAAATCTGGGTAAAAAGCTTGAGTTGGGTTTTAATGGCGGACTGGACTGAGCGAGGAAGAAGAGAGGGAGAGACCCAGGGGTCATTCGAATGGCGTTGGATCTCGTTCGAACACCGTACACTTCCATTCAAATGACGTTGGTGTCTCGTTCGAATGACTGTATAAAAATTCGGTGACATTTGTTTCCTTTACTGTTTGGACTGATGATGAAATTTCAAGGGTAAATTCATACAGCAGGTGCACTTAATTTTAGCATAAGTTGTTTGAGGTTTTCAAGGGATAAACAGTAGAAATTTTGTGGGATTTAATAATTGTGGAAAGAGGATCATGTAAAAGAATAAATTAATAAGGGTGTTGAAGTTATTAACGGAAATTTGGGAAATAAATTCGAATGATTTAATTACGGGCCAAGTGAGTGAGTCCGGGTATGTTAATTGAGTGACACCAAAGTGTTAAATTAATTATTGAGAAAAATGAATTAATTTGGAGTCAGAATATAGACTCGGGTAATAATTAGATACAGGCAAAGTGAGCGAGTCCGGGTATATTGTTTGAGTGACACCAAGTAGATAAATTAATTAATGAGTGAATTAATTAAATTAGAGTCGGGCCATAGGCTCGGGGGAAAATATAGGCTAGTGATACGGATTTTGTGCATGGTAAAGCCGGTCATTAAATTATATATGTACGGTGTGTGATAGTATATCTTATTATGTGCTTATAAATATAAGTGACTAGATATTTAATTGAATTGTGTACTCTAGTGCTATTAAGGGAGGTTGCGCGATGTAGGTGAATCCGCTAGCTTGAGGATTAGGGAGAGTATATCCCCATGTCATATCATTCGTTATATGGGTGAGGGGATTATCACACTCTCATGAAGTAAATATGACCGCCTCCAATGTTTATATTTTTGGCCAAGTTCGTGAGAGATTCCGACTTGGGGTAACTAGGTTAAGTGAGCACACCTGGTATAATAACACTTTAGAGGAAATCATCCGGTGAGGGTATACTCGGAAGGATGGATATACATATGACATGTGTGTGGATGTTGTAGTAAAGATACGTATATAATGGTATTAAATATTATATGCGGGTAATAATGCAGAGTGTCATGTAGTTACTTTATAGAACTTGTGTCACGGTTATATCATATTATTTTAAAGGAATTAATTAAGTTAATGTCAGAGATAATGTATAACCTAGGAATAATAATACTCGGTTTATAGTTATATGGCAAGGGGAGTTTATAACAGGACTAGTTGGACGGGTTATTATAACTAGGTGGGGTTAAAGTAACTGTTAGGTGTGCACATTAGTGGAGGGATGAGTATGTCCTCAAGAGAGTGCGACACTAACTTAAATATGAAGCGCATTCATGCATTTTAATTACTGCAGTTAATTCACTTGCTAAATATTTTCAAAATGTTTTGGGTTCTAACCCTTGCTATAAAACTATTTTCAAAACCTTTTTGGTGTCCAGTCGCAGGAACGCCATGCTTGATATTTTATTCCAGGGACACTAGCTGTGGCACATGTGGATGCTAGCAGGAGCTTCAATTAGATGCATCGTTCATTCTCTCCTAGAGTAGGAATCATCTATCAGTTTCAATTTTAATTAGGGCTTGTCGCCCAGACTTTTCAATGTAGTTTTCAAATTCATTTATTCAGTTGTTGAACGATTGTTATTGGACTATTTACTTTTGTGCCCAATGGTTTATTCGACAAGTAGTTTGTTTATTTATTTGTTTGATTATTTTGATTCAGTTGTTATGAATGGCATATAGTATATTTATGCATGTTATTGTTTTTGTTTAATTAAAGAGATAAAATTTGGCACTAACTTTTTAGAATACTAGGTGGTGAGTAAGTTTTCAAAGGGTTTTCGATAATGATGCCAAAAATGATCCAACTGGGATTTCTGTTTTAATTTGATATAAGACTGACCACCCGGTATTATATTAGGTGGGGTGTCACAAAGAGTCCTCAAAACATAAAACTCTCTAAGAGTTTGAATATTGGGACATGCTTTTAGACTAAGGGACCCGTGACCACGAGGTCGGTTCCTACGAGTTACATTGGTCCCGTGCGAGGTGTTCGCATAGCTCACAAGGACGTTTGAGCAGTGTTTCAGGGTTTCTCCCTCTAATGGAATGTTTTCAAGTCTAAATGTAGATATTGTTAATATTTAATCGTGATCTAGGACCGGGGGCCTCGTGACCACGCAGACGGTTCCTACGAGTTACGCTGGTCCCATGCGAGGTGTACGCGCCGGTCACGGGGCCATTTGGGGTGTGTTTCGCGGTTCCGCCCTCTAACGACATGTTTCGAAGACTAACTATTGATATTCTAAAAACTCAGTCGTGCTTTCACACCGGGGGTCTCCTGACCATGCGATCGGTTCCTACGAGTTACATTGGTCCCGTGCGAGGTGTGGGCACCTCTCATAGGGCCGTTTGTGGAATTATTTCAGGGTTTTTTCCTCTAATAACATGTTTTCCAGCCTAGTGTGGATATTCTGAAAATTGGGTGATGCTTTCAGATCGGGGGTCCCATGACCACTCAGTTTGTTCCTACAAGTTACATTAGTCCTGTGCAAGGTGTTAACATTGCTCACGGGGCTGTTTGGGGGGTGTTTTGGGGTTTCTCCCTCTAATGGCATGTTTTTTAGCCTAAGTATAAATATTTTGAAATTTTGGTTGTACTCTGGGATCGGGGGTCCCGTAATCACGCGGGCAGTTTCTACGAGTTACATTGGTCCCGTACGAGGTGTTTTAGTCTCTCATGGGGCCGTTTAGGGTTATGTTTGGGGGTTTTCCCTCTAACAGTATGTTTTGAAGCCTAAGTGTAGATATTCATAAAATTGGATCGTGCTCTCGGACCGGGGGTCCCATGACCATGCAATTAGTTACTACGAGTTACATTGGTACCGTGTGAGTGGTTGGCAATGCTCACGGGGCCGTTTGGGGGCTATTTGAGTGTTTTTTCCTCCAATGCCATGTTTTCAAGACTATGTGTAGATATTCTGAAAATTGAGTTGTACTCTCAGACCGGGGGTCCCATAATCATAGGGTCGACTCCTAACAGTGACACTGTTCCCGAGCGAGGTGTTAGCACCACTCAAGGGACTGTTTGGGGGTTTTTTGGGGGTTCGCCCTCTGACGGCATGTTTTCAAGCCAAACTGTAGATGTTTGGAAAATTGGGTCATGCTCTCAGACTAGGAGTCCTGTAATCACGCGGCTAATTACTACGAGTTACATTGGTCCTGTGCGAGGTATTGGCATCACTCACAGGGCCATTGGGGTGTGTGTGTGCACTTTAATGACATATTTTAAACCCTAAGTGTAGATATTATGAAAATTGGGACATGCTTTCAGACCGATGGTCCCGTGACCACGAGGTCGGTTCCTACGAGTTACAATGATCCCATGCGAGGTGTTGGAATCGTTCATTGGGCTGTTTGGGGTTTTTTTCGAGGTTTCTCCCTCTAATAGCATGTTTTCAAACCTAAGTGTATATATTCTGTAAATTGGTTTGTAGTCTCAGACCGGAGGTCCCGATACCTCGCGGTCGGTTCCTATGAGTTACATTGGTCCCGTGCGAGGTGTTGTCACTACTCAAGGAGCCGTTTGGGGGTGTTTTGGGATTTCTCCCTCTAACGACACATTTTCAAGACTAAGTGTAGATATTTTAAAAATTGGTTCATGCTATCAGACCGGGGGTTCCGTGACCACGCAGTCAGTTCCTAATAGTTGCATTGGTCTCCTACGAGGTGTTGGCACCGCTCTAGGGGCCGTTTGGGGGGTGTTTCGAGGTTTTCCCTTCTAATAGTATATTTTCAAGCCTAAGTGTAGACATTTTAAAAATTAGGACGTGCTTTCGAACCGGGGGTTCCTGACCACCCGGTTGGTTCCTACGAGTTACATTGGTCTTGTGCAAAGTGTTGGCACTCCTCACGGGGCCATTTGTTTTTTTTTGGATTTCGCCTTCTAACGCCACGTTTTTTAGCCTAAATGTACATATTCATAAAATTGGCCCATTCTCTCGAAACGGGGGTCCCGTGATCTCGTGGTCGGTTCCATCGAGTTACATTTGACCCGTGCGAGGTGTTAGCATCGTTCCCGGGGCTATTTGGCGTGTGTTTCGGGGTTTCACCCTCTAACAACATGTTTTCAAGCCTAAGTCTAGATATTCTAAAAATTAGGTTGTGCTATCGGGGAAGGGGTCCCATGACCATGTGGTCGGTTTCTATGAGTTCCATTTGTCCCATGCGATGTGTTGGCGATGCTCACGGGCTGTTTGTTTGGTGTTTTGGGGTTTCACCCTTTAACGACCTATTTTCCATCCTAAGTGTAGATATTTTAGAAATTGGGCAGTTCTCCCATTTTGCGATTTCCTGACCATTCGGTTGGTTCCTATGAGTTACTTTCATCCCGTGTGATGTTTTGGCGCCACTCACGGGGCCGTTTGGGGGGTGTTTCGAGTTTTTGCCCTTTAACTGTATGTTTTGAAACCCAATCATAGATATTCGTAAATTGGGTCGTGCTCTCATCTCAGGGGTCCCAAGACCACACAGTCGGTTCCTACGAGTTATATTGGTTCCGTGCGAGGTGTTGGAACCACTCACGGGGCCGTTTGGGGTGTGTTTCAGAGTTTCTCCCTCTAACGCCATGTTTTTTAGCCTAAATGTATATATTCTAAAAATTGGGCCGTTCTCTCGAACCAGGGGTCCCGTAATTATGTGGTCGGTGATTACGAGTTACATTGGTCCCGTACGAGGTGTTAGTGCCGCTCATGGGGCCAATTGGGGGATGTTTTGGGCTTTTTCCCTCTAACGACATGTTTTGAAGCCTAACTGTAGTTATTTTGAAAATTGAGTTGTGTTCTCGGACCGAGGGTCTTGTGAAAATATAGTTGGTTCATACGAGTTACATTGGTCCCGTGCGAGGTGTTGGGGCCTCTCACGGGGCCTTTTATTGGGTATTTCATGGTTCTCCCTCTAATGGAATGTGTTCAAGCGTAAATGCAAATATTTTGAAAATTAGGCCATGCTCTCGGATTGGGGTCCCACGACCCCAAAATCGATTCTTATAAATTGTATTGGTCCCGTACGAGGTGTTGACACTGCTCACGGGACGATTTGGCATAGTTTTGAGGTTTTATCATCCGATTGGGGTTCCTATAACCACGCGATTAGTTCTTACGAGTTAAATTCATCCCGTGAGAGGTGTTGGCATCGCTCACGGGGCTGTTTTGGGGTCTTTCGGGGTGTCGCCCTCTAACGGCATGTTTTAAAGCCTAACTGTAGTTATTTTGAAAATTAGGACATGCTCTCGGTCTGGGAGTCATGTGACCATGCGGTTGGTTCCTACAAGTTGCATTGGTCTTGTGTAAGGTGCTGGCACCGCTCATGAGTCCGTTTGCGGGATTTTTGGTGTTTGACCCTCTAGCGACATATTTTCAAGCATAAGTGTAGATATTCTGAAAAGTGGGTCATGCTCTCAGACCAGGGGTCCCATGACTACGCTGTCGATTCCTAGGAGTTACATTGGTAATGTACGAGGAGTTAGCGCAGCACACGAGGAAGTTTTGGGGGTGTTTCAAGATTTCGGCCTCTAATGGAATGTTTTCAAGCCTAAGTGTAGATATTCTGAAATTCGGTCATGTTCTCGGACCTAGGGTCCCATGAAAATGTGGTCGGTTCCTACGATTTACACTGGTCTCGTGCTAGGTGTTGGCATCTCTTACGGGGCCATTAGGTGGTTTTTTGAGGTTTCTCCCTATAACGAAATATTTTCAACCCTAAGTTTGGATATTCTGAAAATTAGGTCGAGCTCTCTGATTGGGGGTACCGTGACCACACAATTAGTTCCGCTCACAAGACCATTTGGCAGGTGTTATGGGGTTCTTCCATCAGATCGTGGGTCTCGAGACCGCTATAACGGTTCTTACGCGATACATTGGTCCCGTGTGAGGTGTTGGTGCTGATCACAAGGTCGTTTGGAGGGTTTATGGGTTTCCCCCTATAACGGCATGTATTCAATCCAAAATGTAGATATTCTGAAAATTGGGCGGTGCTCTTGAATCGGGGGTCCCGTAACCACGCGATCAGTTCTTACGAGTTACATTGATCCCGTGAGAGGTGTTGGCACCGCTCACGGGGCCGTTTGGGAGGTCTTTCGTGATTTCACCCTCTAATGACATGTTTTTAAGCTTAAGTACAGATATCATGATAATTGGTCTGTGCTCTCAGACCGGGGGTACCATGACCATACGGTCGGTTCCTACAAGTTGCATTGGTCCCGTGCAAGGTGTTGGCGCTGCTTACGGGACCGTTTGAGGGTCTTCCGGGGTTTCACCCTCTAATGACATGTTTTCACGCCTAAGTGTAGATATTCTCAAAATTGGACCGTGCTCTCGGATCGGGAGTTTCGTGACCACGTTGTCGATTTCGGAGTTACATTGGTCCCATACGAGGTGTTAGCGCAGCTCACGGGAACATTTGTGTGTGTGTGTGGGGGGGGGGGGGGGGTTGGGAGTTTCACCCTCTAATGGAATGTTTTCAAGCCTAACTTTAGATATTATGAAAAGTGGGTCGTGCTCTCAGATCGGGAGTCTTGTGACCATGCAAAAGTTTCCTACGAGTTACATTGGTCTCGTACGAAGTGTTGGCATCGCTCATGGGGCCGTTTGGGGGTGTTTCTGGGTTTCACCCTCTAACGACATGTTTTTAACTCTAAGTGTAGATATTATGAAAATTTTCCCGTTCCCTCGGATCGAGTGTCCCCCGATCCCGTGGTTAGTTCGTATGAGTTACATTGGTCCCGTGCGAGGTATTTGCATCGCTTATAGAGCCATTTTTGGGTGTTTCAGCATTTTTCCCACTAATGGCATGTTTTTAAGCGTAAATGTAGATATTATAAAAATTGGGTCATGCTCTCAAAACGAGAGTCTTATGACCACGTGGATGGTTCCTACGTGTTATATTGGTCCTCTGCGAGGTGTTGGTGCCGCTCATTAGGCTTTTGGGGGGATGTTTCGGGTTTCACCCTCTAACAACATGTTTTTATGCCTAAGTGTATATATTCTGAAAATTGGTCCGTGCTCTTCGACAGGAGGTCTTGTAACCACGCGTTCAATTCCTATGAGTTACATTAGTCCCATGCAAGGTGTTGGCATCGCTCACGGGGCAGTTTGATAGGTGTTTTGGGGTTTGGCCCTCTAACGGCACGTTTTAAAGCCTAAGGGTAGATATTCTAAAAATTGGGCCATTCTATCGGACAAGGGATCCTGTGACCATGTTGTTTATACCTACGAGTTACATTGGTCTCGTCCAAGGCATTGGCACAACCCACGTGGGCGTTTGAGGGGTGTTTCTGGTTTTTTGCCTCTAATAACATGTTTTCAAGCCTAAGTGTAGATCTCTTGAAAATTGGGCCATACTCTCGGGCCGGGGGTCCTGTGACCACGCGATTGATTCCTACAAGTTATATTGGTCTCGAGCGAGGTGTTTCCATCGCTCACGAGACCGTTTGGTGGTGGGGGTTAGGGTTTTTCCCTATAAAGACATGTTTTCAAGCCTAAGTGTATATATTCAGAAAATTGGGCCGTGCTTTCGAAATTGGGGGTCCCGTGATCACGCGATCGATTCGAAGCAGTTATATTGGTCCCATATGAGGTGTTTTGGGGTTTCTCCCTCTGACGGCTAGTTTTCAAGACTAAGTATAGATATTATGAAAATTGCTCCATGCTCTCGGATCGAGGGACCCGTGACCCCGTGGTCGGTTCCTATGAGTTACATAGGGCCCATGCAAGGTGTTGGCACCGCTCACTAGGCTATTTGGGGGATGTTTCTGGTTTCACCCACTAACAATATGTTTTCAAGATTAAGTGTAGATATTCTAAAAATTGGTTCGTGCCTCGGACAGGGGGTCACGTAACCACGCGTTCACTTCCTACGAGTTATATTGTTCCCGTGCCAGGTGTTCGCATTGCTCACATGGTAGTTTGGTAGGTGTTTCGAGGTTTCTCCCTCTAACGGCACGTTTTAAATCCTAAGTGTAGATATTTTAAAAATTGGGTCGTGCTCTCGGACTGGGGGTCCTGTGACCACGAGGTTGGTCCTCACGAGTACATTGGTCTCGTGCGAGGTGTTGACGCAACTCACGAGGCTATTTGGGGAGGGGGGAGGGGGTTCTCCCACTATCGGCTTGTTTTTAAGACAAAGTGTAGATATCCTAAAAATTGGGCCCTGCTCTCGGACCGGGGGTCGCATGACCACGTGGTCAGTTCCTACGAGTTACGTTAGTTCCATGGGAGGTGTTTCGGGGTGTTTCGGGGTTTCTCCCACCAATGGAATGTTTTTAAGCCTAAGTGTAGATATTCTAAAAATTGGGTCATTCTCTCTGACCCTGGGTGTCATGACCATGAAGTCGGTTCCTACGAGTTACATTTGTCCCTTACGAGGCGTTGTCATCGCTCACGGGGCCGTTTAGGTCATGTTTGGGGTTTTTCCCTGTAACAGTATATTTTTAATCCTAAGTGTAGATATTCTAAAAATTGGGTCGTACTCTCGGACCGTGGGCCCCGTGAACATGCAGTCAGCTCCTACGAGTCACCTTGGTCCCGTGCGAGATGTTGGCACCGCTTAAGGGGCCGTTTGTGGGGTGTTTTGGGGTTTCTCCCTTTAATGGCATTTTGTCAAGACTAAGTGTATATATTCTGAAAATTGGGGCATGCTCTCGGACCAGGGGTTCCGTGACCATGCAGTCGGTTCCCACGAGTTACATTGGTCCCGTGCGAGCTCTTGGCACCGCTCATGGGGCCATTTGGAGGGTGTTTTGTGGTTTCACTTTCTAACATCATGTTTTCAAGCCTAAGTGTAGATATTATGAAAATTGGGAAATATTTTTGGACCGAGGGTCCCGTGATCATGCAGTCAGTTCCTACGTGTTACATTGTTCTTATGCGAGGTGTTAACGTCGCTCACGGGTTAATTTGGGGGGTGTTTCAGGGTTTCGTCCTCTAATGAAATTTTTTCAAGCATAAGTGTACATATACTAAAAATTGGTCCATTCTCTCGGATCGGGGGTCCCGTGACCACACGGTCGATTCTTACGAGTTATACTGGTCCCGTTCGAGGTGTTCGCTTAGCCCACGGGGCCGTTTGGGGGATGTTTCAGGGTTTTTCCCTCTAACGGCATGTTTTCAAGCCTAAGTATAGATATTCTGGAAATTGGGCACTGCTCTCGAACTGGGGATCCCGTGACCACGCATTCGGTTCCTACGAGTTTACTTTGGTCCTATGTGAGTTGACGTAGCTCACAGGGCCGTTTGGGGGGGAGGGGGTGTTGTAATTTTTCCCTCTAACGGTAAGTTTTCAAGCCTAAGTCTAGAAATTCTAAAAATTGGGTCATTCTCTCGGACTGGGTGTCCCGTGACCATGTTGTCGGTTCCTATGAGTTACATTAGTCTCGTGCCAGGTGTTGGCATCGTTCACGGGGCCGTTTGGGGGGTTTTGGGGTTCCTCACTCCAAAGGCATGTTTTCAAGCCTAAGTGTATATATTCTTAAATTTGGGTCGTGCTCTCGAATTCGGGGTTTTGAACCACTCGGTCGGTTCCCATGAGGTAGATTGTTCCCGTGCGAGGTGTTCGCACCGCTCACGAGGCCGTTTTTGGGGGTGTCTCAGGATCTAACAACATGTTTTCAAGCCAAAGTGGAGATATTATGAAAATTGGGTCGTGCACTCGGACCAGGGGTCTCGTGACCACGCGATTAGTTCCTACGTGTTACATTATTCTCATGCGATATGTTGACGTTGATCACGGGGTAGTTAAGGGGGTGTTTTAGGGTTTTGCCCTGTAACGGCATGTTTTCAAGCTTAAGTGTATATATTCTAAAAATTGGGTCGTGCTCTCGGACCGGGGGTCCCATGACCACACGATCGATTCCTATGAGTTATATTGATCCCGTGCAAGGTGTTAACATATCTTACGAGGCCGTTTGGGTCGTGTTTTAGGGTTTCACCCTCTAATAATATGTTTTCAGGCCTAAGTGTAGATATTCTGAAAATCGAGTCGTGATCTCGAACCGCGGGTCCCGTGACCACGCGGTCAGTTCCTACATGTTACATTAGATCCTGTAATTTGTTGGCACCACTTACGAGACCATTTGGGGGGTGTTTCGTGGTTTCGCCCTCTAACAACATATTTTTAACCCTAAGTGTAGATATTTTGAAAACTAGCATGTGCTCTCAGATCGGAGGTCCCGTAACTACACGATCGATTCTTACGAGTTACATTGGACCCGTGCTAGGTGTTAGAGCAACTCATGGGGATGTTTGGGGGTTTCCCCCGTAACAGCATCTATTGAAACCTAAGTTTAAATATTTTGAAAATTTGAGCGTGCTCTCGAATATGGTTTTCCATGAAAATGCGGTCGGTTCCTACGAGTTACATTGGTTCTGTCCGAGGGGAAGGCGCCGCTCACGGGGCCGTTTTGGTGGTGTTTCTAGGTTCCTCCCTCTAACATCATATTTTTAAGCCCAACTGTAAATACTTTGAAAATTAGTCTGTCCTCTTAGACCTGCAGTCTTGTGACAATGCCGGCGATTCCTACAAGTGACATTCGTACCGTATGAGGTATTGACACCACTCACGGGGCCATTTGTGGGGTGTTTTATGTTTCACCCTCTAATAACATGTTCTCAAGCCTAAGTGTAGATATTATGAAAATGGGCCATGCTTTGGTACCGGGGGTTCCATGATCACGCGGTTAGGTCCTATGAGTTACATTGGTCCCGTACAAGCTGTTGGTGCCGCTCATGGGCCGTTTGGTGGTGTTTTGGCGTTTCACCCTCTAATGAAATGTTTTCAAGTGTAAATCTAGATATTATATAAATTGGGTTGTATTCTCTGACTGATGGTTTCATGACCACATGGTCTATTCCTACGAGTTACATAGGTCCCATGAAAGATGTTGGCATCGCTCACATGGCCGTTTGCGGGGTGTTTTAAGGTTTTTCCGTCAAGCGACATGTTTTTAAACCTAAGTATAGATATTTTGAAAATTGGGTTATGCTCTCTAACCGGGTCTCCCGTGACCACGTGGTTGGTTCCTATTAGTTACATTAGTCCGTTCGAGGTTTTGGCGCAGCTCATGGGGAAGTTTGTGGGTGTTTTGGGGTTTCACCCTCTAACAACATGTTTTAAAGCATATGTGTAGATATTCTAAAAATTAGGCTGTGCTCTGGGACCGGGGGTCGTGTGACCACGTGGTCAGTTCCTACGAGTTACATTGGTCCTATGTGAGGTGTTGGTGCATCTCACAGGGCCATTTGGGGGGTGTTTCGGGGTTTTTCCCTCTAACGGCATGTTTTCAAGAAAAAGTGTAGATATTATGAAAATTAGGTCGTGGTCTTGGACCAAGGGTTAAGTGACCACGGGGTTAGTTCCTATGAGTTATCTTGTTACCATAAAAGGTGTTGGTATCGCTCACGGGGCAGTTTGTGGGGTGTTTCGGGATTTTGGCCTATAACGACATGTTTTCAATCCTAAGTGTACATATTCTAAAAATTGGGTCCTACTTTCGGACCGGGGTCGCGTGACCATGCGATATATTATTAGGAGTTACATTGTTCAGACGAGAGGTCTTGGTGCCGCTCACGGGGATGTTTAGGAGTTTTCCCCTCTAACGACATGTTTTCAAGCCTAAGTGTAGATATTCTGAAAATTGGGCCATGCTGTCGGACCAGGAGTCCCATGACCACGTGATCAATTCCTACGAGTAACATTGGTCCCCTACGAGGTGTTAGCGCCGCTCACAGGGCCGTATGGGTGGTGTTTCGGGGTTTAAACCTCTAATGGCAAGTTTTCCAACTTATGTGTAGTTACTCTGAAAATTGGGTCATGCTCTCGGATAGGGGGTCCCTGACCACGCGATTGGTTCGTACGAGATTCATTGTTCTCGTGAGAGGGGTTGGCGCCCCTCATGGAGCCGTTTTTTTTTGGGGGGGGGGGTGATTCGGGATTTTTCTCTCTAATGGAATGTTTTCACGCTTAATTGTAGATATTCTGAAAATTGTGTCATGTCCTCGAACCTGGAGTCCTATGACCACGTACTCGGTTCCAAAGAGTCATCTTGCTCCCGTGTGAGGTTGGCATCGCTCACGGGGCCATTTCAGGGTGTTTTGGGGTTTCGTCCGCTAATGGCATGTTTTGAAGACTAAGTGTAGATATGAAAAAAATTGGATAGTGCAATCAATCCAGGGGTCTCGTGACCACGCAATCAGTTCGTACGAGTTATATGGTTCCCATGCGAGGTTGGCACCACTCATGGGGCCGTTTAGGGAGTGATTCTAGGTTTCGTCATCTAACATGATGTTTTCAATCTTAAGTGTAGATATTCTAAAAATTGGGTCGTGCTCTCAGACTGGCAGTCCTGTGACCACACGGTAGATTCCTATGAGATACAATTATCCCATGTGAGGTGTCGGAGTCCCTCACAGGGCCGTTTGGGCGGTGTTTTGGGGTTTTTCCCCCTAATGTCATGTTTTCAAGCCTAAGTGTAGATATTATGAGTATTGGGTCATGATCTCGGATCGAGGGTCTCGTGACCATGCAGTCGATTCCTATGAGTTACACTGGTCCCATGCGATGTGTTGGCACCGCTAACTAGGGCATTTGGGGGGGGGGGGGTGTTTAGCCCTCTAACGGCATATTTTTAAGCCTAAGTGTAGATATTTTTTAAATTGGGATTTACTCTCGTACCGGTGGTCCCGTACCACTTAGTCGGTTCCTATGAGTTACATTGGACTCGTACGAGGTGTTGGCACAGCTCACGGGGCAGTTTGGGGTGTGTTTAAGGGTTTCTCCCTCTAACGGCATAATTTAAATCCTAAGTGTGGATATTATGAAAATGGGACCATGCTCTCAGACATAGGGTCCCTAACCACGCGATTGGTTCCTACGAGCTACATTGCACTCGAACGAGGTGTTGGGATCACTCACGGGGCCATTTTGGGGGTGATTAGGGGTTTCACCCTTTAACGGCACATTTTCAAGCTTAATTATAGATATTTTGAAAATTGGATCATTCTCTTCAACCAGGGGTCCCGAGACCACGCAGTTGGTTCCTAAGTGTCACCTTGGTCCTGTGCAAGATGTTGGTGCTGCTCAAGTGGCTGTCTGGGGTGTTTCGGGGTTTTTCCCTCTAACGGTATGTTTTCAATAATAAGTGTAGATATTTTGAAAATTGGGCTATGCTCTCGAAATGGGGGAACTGTGACCTTGCAGTCGATTCCTATTAGTTACAATGGTCCCTTGTGGTGTTGGCGCCGCTCACGGTGCCGTTTCGTGGGTGTTTTGGGGTTTTGCCTTCTAACAGCATGTTTTCAAGTCTAAATGTAGATATTCTGAGAATTGGGTCGTATTCTCATACCGGGGGTCCCATGACAATGCAGTCGGTTCCTATGTGTGACATTGGTATCGTGTGAGGTGTTGGCGCCACTCACAGGTTCATTTGGGGGGTGTTTCAGGGTTTCGCCCTCTAACGACATGTTTTCAAGCCTAACGCTAGATATTCTAAAAGTTGGGCCGTGCTCTCGGACCAGGGGTCCTACGAGTTACATTGGTCCCGTGCGAGGAGTTGGAACCATTGACGGGGCCTTTTGGGGGGAGTTTCAAGGTTTCACCTTCTAACGGCATGTTTTCAAGTCTTAGTGTAGATATTATAAAAATTGGGTCGTGTTCTCGGACAGGGAGTCCTGTGATAATGCGGTCGGTTCCTATGAGTCACAATGATACTATGTGAGGTGTTGGCGCCACACGGTACCGTTTGGGGGTGATTCGAAGTTTCTCCCTCTAACGATATATTTTCAAGATTAATTGTCGATATTTTGAATATTAGGTTGTGCTTTCGAATTGGGGGTCCCGTGACCACGCAGTCGGTTCCTACGAGTCACCTTGGTCCTGTGCGAGATGTTCGCGCCGCTTAAGTGGCTATTTGGGTGGTGTTTCTCGGTTTCACCCTCTAACGACATATTTTCAAGACTAAGTGTAGATATTTAAAATATTGGGCCATGCTCTCCGAATGGGGGTCCTATGACCATGCGATCGGTTCTTAGAGTTACATTGGTCCCGTGCGAGGTGTTGGCGCCTCTCACGTTTTCGTCTTGGGGGCGGGGGGGGGGGGGGGGGGGGGGTATTTCTTGGTTTCGCCTTCTGGCGACATGTTTTCAAGCCTAAGTGTAGATATTCTAAAAATTGGGTCGTTCTCTCGAACCGGGGCTATTGTGACCAGGCGGTCATTTCCTATGAGTTACATTGGTCCCATGCGAGGAGTTGGCAGCATTCACGGGGCCTTTTGGGGTTTTGCCCTCTAACAACATGTTTTCATATTGGGGGTTCCGTGACCACGTGGTCTACTCCTATGAGTTACATTCATCCCGTGTGAGGTATTGGAACTGCTCACTGGGTCGTTTGAGGGGTGTTTCGTATTTCACCCTCTAACAGAATGTTTTTAATCATAAGTATTAATATTCTAAAAATTAGTCCATACTCTTCGATAGGGGTCCCATGATTGTGCGATTGATTCTTACGATTTAAATTGGTCCCAGGCGAGGTGTTGGCATCGCTCACGGGTTCGTTTGGGGGGTCGCTCTAACAGTAGGTTTTCAAGCTAAGTGTAGATATTTTGAAAATTAGGTCGTGTTCTCAAATCGGGGATCCAACGACCACGCGGTCGGTTCCTACAGGTTACATTAGTAAGTGTGATGTGTTGGCACCGTTCACGGGGCCGTTTGGGGGTTGTTTCAGATTTTTACCATCTAACGAAATGTTTTTAAGCCTAAGGGTAGATATTCTAAAAATTGGGATGTGCTCTTGGACCTGGTGTCCCGTGACCACGCAGTCTGATCCTACGAGTTAAATTAGACCCGTGCGAGCTGTTGGCGCATCTCATAGGACCATATGGGGGGTGTTTTGGGGTTTCTCCCTCTATCGGAATCTTTTTAAACCTAAGTGTAGATATTCAAAAATTTTAATCATGCTCTTGAGTCGGGGTTTTCATGAAAATGCGATCGGTTCCTACTAGTTACATTGGTCCTGTTCGAGGTGATGGCGCCATTCACAGGGCCGTTTAGGGTGTGGGTTTCTCCCTCTAACAGTATGTTTTTAAGCCTTAGTGTAGATATTATGAAAATTGGGTCGTGCTCTTGGACCGGGGGTCTCGTAACCACACGATCAATTCCTACGAGTTACATTGGTCCCCTTCGAGGCATTGGCATGCTCGCGGGGCCGTTTGGGGGTGTTTTGTGGTTTCTCCCTCTAACAACACGTTTTAAAGCCTAAGTGTAGTTATTCTTAATGTTGGGATGTGCCCTCGGACTGGGGGGCCCCGTATCGATGCACTCGATTTCTATTAGTTACTTTGGACCCATGCGAGGAGTTGGCGTAGCCCATGAGGCCGTTTGGGGGGTGTTTTGGGTTTTCTCCCGCTAAAGGAATCTTTTGAAACCAGAGTGTAGATATTCTAAAAATTTAATCGTGCTCTAGAATCGGGTTCTCCATGAAAATGCGATCGGGTTCTACGATTTACATTGGTCTTGTTCGAGCTGATGGCGCCATTCACGAGGCCGTTTAGGGTGTTCCGGGGTTTCTCCCTCTAATAGTATGTTTTCAAGCCTAAGTGTAGATATTCTAAAAATTAGTTCGTGGGTGACCACACGATCGATTCCTACGAGTTACATTGGTCCCATGTGAGGTGTTGGCGTGGCTCAGTGGGACGTTTTTTTTTTTTTTTTGGGGGGGGGGGGTGTTTTAGGATTTCGCCCTCTAATGACATGTTTTCAAGCCTAAGTATAAATATTCTAAAAATTGGGATGTGATGTCGGATCGGGGGTCCCGTGACCATGCGGTTGGTTCCGATGAGTTACATTGGTCCCCTACAAGGTTTTAGCGTTACTTGCTAGGCCATTTAGAGGGTGTTTCGGGGTTTCACCCACTAACGACACGTTTCAAGCCGAAGTGTAGATATTTATAAAATTAGGTTGTGCTCCGGACTGGGGGTCTCCTGATGACACGATTGGTTACTATGAGTTACATTGGTCCCCTTTGAGGTGTCGGCAAGCTCACAGGGCCGTTTGGGGTTTTTCCCTCTAATAACACATTTTCAAGCCTAAGTGTAGTAATTCTAAAAATTGGGATGTGCTCTCGGACTGGGGGTCCTGTATCCACGCACTCGATTTTCTATGAGTTACTTTTGACTCGTGTGAGGTGTTGACGTAGCCCGCGGGGCTGTTTGGGGGTGTTTCGAGTTTTCTACCTCTAACGACATCTTTTGAAACCTGTAGAGGGGGATTGAAGGTAATCCCGAGATTAGAGATAATCCCCCCCTTTAATAACAGTGTTTGGGATTAAGGCGGCTTAGCGTGGCAACTCAGCATGGCAGTCCGGAAGGACCTTCCAGCAAAGAAACTGATCGAGAGAGCTCATCCTTTAGTCATGTTGATTAATTTAGTCTTGTTGTATCTTTTGTTTATATTGACTATGATCCATAATGATTGTAAAGATGTAATGAGTATAATGATTTTGTGTGAGGTCGAACGGTACTCACGAGAGACCAGGCTTGGCAGGGCCTGGGAGATCTTTCATACTCTATCAAATGACCTCGTCGTGGGAACTTTGGAGGGACTTGGTTTGAAGGATTGAGAAGTGAGGCACCATTGGGGATTGTCCTGACCATCTCAGATACACCCGGTAAAACACCGAAGGACCCTGTCTGTGGAACCTCGGGCGGAACAACTTTGGGTTCCCTCGGCCGTTGAGTTATGAACCAAATAAACCTCTACTTAATGTCACATCCACTGTAGATGATGTCACTAGCTGGATAGATAATGTCAAATCTGCACTTGAGTAAACCACCGTGGTGTTTGGGGCTATTAGACAGTTGGTGAGCCACCTGACACATAGTGGTTAGGCAAAAGGCATGTCTTGGTATTTAATGTCTATGACGTGGAGCTAACTAGTGCATAAGGAATTTAATGTTGTGACATAAAGTATGAGGGATGTCTTTCATAGTCTTTAATGACTGAGTTACCTCGGGAGTGGTGGTGGGGGGGGGGGGGGTTAATTTAAGGACCCCAGCCACCCTCGAGGAGAGGATGTTCCTTTTGAGGGTTCAAAAGTTATTACTAAAAAGGATATACATCAGAGAGATTTATTGCAAATCAGAGAGTTTACTCACCCACCATTTTCATTTATTACAGAGCTTTAACACCTGACAGAGATTCTTGAGGGTGGTTAGTGTGTTTGGCTTCCTGCCAAGGTGTATCTAGGGTGTTTTCTTCTCTCTCCCTCCAAATGAGTTATTTCTGAGTTCATTATTATCTTTTGAGTTACACACGAGATATTTGTGAGTTTGAACTGAGTTTATATTCACTAGGTTGTGTTGGTGTGTCTTCTAGTTAAGTGATGGCGTGATTAGTTAACTTATCATTCTATAATCATAAAGGTGTTACGCCTCCATCCAATCTAAACTACTCTCTTACATTTGGCGACTCTGCTAGGGAGGCATTCTTCTAAGCAAGGAGTATGGTGCAGGATAACGTTTATCGAAGGCTTAACTTTTATTACATTCAGAACAATGAAGAATAGATGACGAGAGAGATGCAGTCTTTAAGGGATGGAGCCCCTCGACTAGAGATACCTCCAGTCCAAATGGCGACAGGTGTCCCAGCGGTGGAACAGGCTTCTACGAGCGCTGGGTTGGGACCAACCCAGGTGGCACTCCTTATGAATATATTTTATTAGTTTTGCAAACTTCCATAGCTTCAACGGTGTTAAGTGGATTTGTGGCCAACTCCTTCGTGACACCCGGGGCAGCCCCAATGTCCCCATAAAGTGAAGTCATAATGAGAACAATCGCACCAAGTATACCCTCTATTGTAAATCAAACAGTGGGAACCTCAAGAGTATCAACGGCTCCAACCGTGATGATTTCTCCAGATGCAATAGGCACTCAGCCTATGGTCTAAGCGCTTCAACGACATCACCCATGGGAGAGATGAGGAAAGAGATGCAGAAAGATATGATGAATTTTATGCATGCTTCCTCACAATCTGCGGGTGAGGTAGCTTCGATCTATGATGAATTTTGGAGGCTTACCTCCAGGAATACAACGATGAGCCTTACCCAAATGATTATATTCCTCCTATTTTTGAAAAATACACAGGAAAGGGTGGAAACCTGAAGGAACATATTAAACGATTTGTTGAACACTTGGGGGCGCATTGCAATAATAAGAAACTCAGGTTGAGGGAATTTTTTAAGTCCTTAACCGATAAAGCATATACTTGGTATTCTCACTTAGCTCCCAAGAGTGTTTCCACATGGGAGGAGAGGCACGTTTTGTTCATTCATAAGTTCTTTCTGGAGGAGGATGAGTTTACTTTAACCCAACTAGGGAGGGAGAAACAACAGCCAGGGGAAGATGTAGTGGCATACGTTCGCAGATTCAAGGAAAGGTCCCTCTATGTAAGAGAGGAGGCCAGAGAATCCAAACTGATGCAGATCTGTGCGGAATGACTGCTTCCTGAGTACATCTGCCATCTTATTAATGAGACACGCGGGGGGACTTTTAGGGGGTCCTTAAGGCAGCAAGGAATATCTCATTGGTCATATAACCAAATCCAGTGGTGGCATCCATGATGTTCAGGCAGCCGATACAACCCGTGGGAGGGAGATCTCAGCTCCCACGGGTGGGATACATCGAAGGAGCAGACGGGGGCAAGGAAGTGAAGAGGTACAATAAGAGGAAGTTTGGGAGAGATAGGGAAGACCCACCACCATTGCGTTGTACAGTAAAAGAGGTTTTCAACTGTTACAATGCCATGGTTAAAGGAGGAATGGTGTATGAACCAAAGGGTATCCCCATTGAGGAACCAGACGCGACAACTAGGGTGAATCCCAATTATTGCCAGATACGTCGAAAGATCCAACATCTAACGGAGAGTTATTTTACACTAAAAAGGATCATTGACAAGTATGTGAAGGCAGGAACATTAAAAATCCCTTCACAAGATGTTAACAACAACCCGCTCTTAGAACATGGGGCCAATCTAGCATTGGCCTATGATGAAGAGGCAGAGAGAAAAGCAAGGGGACTAACGATGGAGCAAGAGGAGTTTGAAGAATCTTTGGAAGATTTCATTAGGGGAATGGATAACGTAGTGTTAGCTTATGATGAAGCTAGTGCTAAAGACGTGGAGGACGTAGATAGTATTGAAGGAGAGGGAGCAGACCAAGTTATAGAATACTATGCAGTCTTAAAATGCCCAAAGTTTACCTGGTTCTTCGACCAAGTAGGGATACCAAATGAGAGTAGATTGGAAATAACCCAGACAATCCTGGACATTGCAAGGAAGAACACAGTCCCTTCGCTGAGACGGAAGGGACCCATGTCCAGGTTAGTAAAGAGGTTTCAGTGAGAGATCACTTTCAGTGACGCAGATAGGGCCATAAGGTTCCCTCATAATAGTCCATTGTATGTGACTGCCAACATAAATGGGTTAGATTTGTAAGGGCTCTTATGGATGGGGGAGCTTCCATTAATATCTTGCCAATCAACTCTTTCCACACAGCTAATATTCTGAAGGAAATGTTAGTCCCCATGCCTTTGGTGATTTCAGGATATGACAACCAGTCTTCCAAGTCCATTGGGTACATGAACATTAGGATTGTAATGGGAAATCTGAGTTCCCATATCAAATTCCACGTAATAGAAAGTGCAAGTTCCTACCATCTATTAATAGGAAGATTGTGGCTGCGCAACCAAGGGCTAGTTCCTTCGACGTATCACCAATGTGCCAAGGCGAATATCAAGGGAATGGAGGTGACCATTAGAGCTACGAAGAGACCCTTTGCTATCGAAAATGCTCACCTGGTAAATGCATCCTTTTACACGAAACTAGAAGAGGACGTCAGGGTCCTAACTAGAAGAATGTAGGGAGCATAGGTTCCCTCAATCAGAGAAAGGATGGGGCCTTTGAATGAGCCGAATAAAGAGGTTACGAGTAGAAAAGGAGTTATGGCCGAAGAAGCCCATCAGGTGGTCCCTCGACCCCAAAACATTTCTAAACGGCTCAAAGTTAGGATAAGGCCTAGAGTGGATCCAATGCAGTATGAGGTCCAACGACAAAGAATATTGAGCAGATTTTTAGAAAGAAGAGTTGTTGAGGCTTCTAGAGAGAAGAATAGGAAGGTAATTATGGCTACCAGCAGGCAGCTCAAGAAAATTGTTACTGAAGAGGGAAATATGGTTTATTATTTACAATGATGTGAAAGGTCAGACGAAGAAGCTAATGATAATGCTGACCCGATATATGAGTGTTTTCTGGTAGATCAATGGGGGAAATGTATGGTGATAGACAACTCCAATATATAGGAATTTATGGAATAAGTCATCGAAGAACCATATTACATGGAAGATCAACTAAAGCCACGGGAACAAGAGTTGGAGCAGTTGAACCTGGAGAAAGAAAGGGAGGACCCAAGGCCTATTTTTATCTCGAAAGATATTCGTAAAGAGAAACGAGAGGACTTGGTTAAGTTGATTCGGGAGTTCATAGATGTTTTTACGTGGAAGTACATAAAGATGGAAGGGGTGGATGAGGAAGTCAGCTACCTCAAGTTGAACGTGATGCCTTCGGCCATTCTAGTGAAAAAAGCAATGAGAACGTACAACCCTGAGCTAGACTTGAAGATAAAGGAAGAGGTCCAATGCTTACTGATGAAGGGTTTGATACGACGCAAATATTGCGTATTTCACCCGTTAACCTACGCCTTATTAGCCCCCTTGGGTATCTTAATCCCTATACTTATGCTCGTTAACCAGACAACCTCGGATTTTTATGTTAACATGTTTTGCAGGGGTTAATTGAGCTTTTGTAGGTATTTGGATGCTTAGTATAAAGTTCGGACGCTTTTCGGAAATGTTTCGTCGACTTTTGCAGCTTCGGGGGCATTTTAGTAATTTCAGCATTCGGGTTTGAATCCCGAGCTCTTCACGGAAGTTGAAGCCCTCTGATTTCTCTTCGCGTGGCCACCGATGATGCATGATTCCGAGTTGTAATGATGGAGTTATGGCATTTTTAGGATGGTTTTTACTTCAAATTCACACTCAAGGCCACATTCAAGGGCATTTTAGTCATTTCATATTTTGGTTTTTTAGCCTAATGTCTTCTTGGATGTTGTATTCCTTTGAGTTATTTTCGCGTAGCCTCCGACCGTGCCTCATTCCGAGCTATAACGAAGAAATGGCGGCATTTTCCGTAAAACAGGACAAAGCTGCAGAATTCAGACCTGTAGGTTGCGAATCGATTCGGCCCAAAACCGAATCGTTTCGGAATTCTGCAGAATTGCAGATTCGAACTTCCCCTGTTTCCGAATCGATTCGGACCATTTTCGAATCGATTCGGGCCTCTAGATTTTTGGTTTTCTTCCCTTTTATTACAAGTTTGCCATGGGATATTTTGTTTATAACTCTTTCTCTTCATTTTGAAGAGGGATATCTATCATTTTAGCTTAGTTTAGGGTTTGGGAGTTGAGAGCTCATTTCTTCTTCCTCATTTGGTGTGACAACATTTGGGTTGTAAGATTGATCTTTTCTTATTCCCTCTCCATTAATATAGTTGTATTTCATTGTTTTATTGCTTTGTAGTTACTTTACATGCTTTGTTAATTAGTTTACTTGCTTTATTTATTGCTTTTCTAGTTTAATTTAGTTAATTCATTATGTATCCTTAGATAAATAGGGTCGGGATTGTTTTCCGCCATTTTCGGGCCCCGAACTCCGAAAACTAGGTTTTGCGTAAAATTGCATTTAATTGAAACCTCGCGTATTAAAGTCGGATTATTATGCGTTTAACTTTCTTTGTCATGCAACGTTAGTGTTTATAGCAATTATCCGAATTTAATCCGCGTGTGACCATTTTTCAGTTAAATGTTTTATCTCGCAACTTTGGGTTAAATTCCTTCTTGCGTGATGTTTATGCTTAATTGAAAATGCTCGATTAAATGCTTTGGAGCCTTAATTCTAATTAGTAGTTGTTTAGCCCGTGAATGCGTGTATGCGATCCCGATCCTCGCTTTACTTTACTTTAGCGTTAACTTCTCTTTTCTTTTATCACCATAACCAACCTATCATCTTTTACACTTTTTTTCTTGAAGTTTTAAAACAATTAAAATCTAAAATTCAATCACTCCCTGTGGATTTCTTACGATACCCGACTTACCGTTGTGCTTGCTTGTCAAGTGTGGTAGTAGCTTAGGTTCTTTTGTATCGCGGCGGTGAAACACACGACGACTGTGCACTTTACACGCGCACACTTTTTCCGCTCGATCAAAATGGCGCCGTTGCCGGGGAGTTTGTTTTAGATAGTAATTGTTTTATTATTAGTAGTATTTTTCCTTTTGTATTTGTATTCTTTGTTTTAACCTTTTTTGCAGGATTTGCATACTTTGAGCGCTAAGAAACTTTGATTCGCGGTTGCTCACTTTATTTCTTGGATTCTCCATCTTTCAACAACAAGGTAATCATGTCCTACTATTATAGTTATTACGGTTATTCTAATGATTCATACTTTGGGGATAGTTTTCAAGTTTTCCATTTTCAAGATTTTCTTGAAAATGAAAGACTTGAAAACATTTATCGGAATAAAAATCGTTATTGGGAGCTTGAGTTGGATTCATTATTCGAATCCAATGACGATTCTCATTTCATTACTTTCAAAGATGAGTTTCAATCAAATGAGGAGTCCGAGGCTCTTGAGCCGAGGAAGCCTACTTTGGAAGAGACTTTGCTTCTTTACTCCCAAGGTTTGGAAAGCCTAAATGATGCTGGAATGACACTTGGTGCACTTTGCGATGAGATGAATTCTTATGCACAAAACAACGAGGAGGTGGAAACTTGTGTTTCACCTCAATTTTTCAAAGAATTTCTCATCGAGTGTGAATCTCTCTCCCCCGAAATTCAATTTCCTTCCGACGATGAGTCGATTGAGATTGAATTTGTTTCATCACCATATTCGTTTTCCGTGATCGAACCATTAGAATTACCGGTTGATTCCTATGAGTCGGTAGAAACTTTTTAAACATCTACACTTTTTGCCGACAAGGACTCCTTACCGGACTTGTTTTCGATGGATGTTATCCTCATGTGTGCACCATCTCCCATTCCATTTGAAAAACCTTTGGGAGATGAATCGATTTTTCTTGGTCCTCTTGTGTTCCTTTCCCCCTTATTATCCAAATCCCCCATCGTCCGCCCAAAATTTCAAATTGGTGATGGTTCACTTTTTTCACCACCCACATGCCTTCCGTTGTTCAAACGGAATTCATATCTTTCGGGAGGCATGTTCACTTTGGAGGGTCCACCGTGGATCTTTCAAAGTCAAATCCCTTTTTGGGTGGACCCTCAACTATTTAGACTTCTAGTGTATCGTTAGTGTGAAGCCTAAATACTAGGTTGTAAATACTTAGCTTTTTAATTTTCTTTCTTTACTATTTTTCTTTCCTTTTAATTTAGTCTAGTGTAATTAGTTAACTTTATGTTATTTGTTTTTGCTATGCTCGGTACTAACTTGTTTTGTAGATTCCTTTGGACTCGCGCTTATGGAGATCGCTCCAATTTTGGGTAATATCGTTCTTTTCCTCTCTTTGTGTTGTGTTCTTAATGCGGATTGAGGACAATGAAACATTTAAGTTAGGGGGTGTAGGATATTCTATCCATTTCATGTGTAGTCCATGGATTTGCTCACATTTAGTTACTAAGTATGCCTTTTTGTAAAAAAATTGAAAAATTTCAAAAATATTTTCTTTCTTTTTTCTCCTTTGTTGGGTATTTTGCCTTGTTTCCGATGACAAATTTCAATAATTGCCCGATCCAATAGACAACTCAATGATGCATGTTCTCGATTTTAAAAGTTATTAGACTTTAGTCCTCAAATCATTGATATTGTGAATAACTTCATGAATTAAACTTTATCCCATGAGCATATGCACTTTCCTTGTTCTATTGATTTGGTTTAAGATTTTTATAACTCGGTAATCTTTTGTTGCATTGTATATACTTACACCGAGTAATCTTCGTACCTTTCGTCGTTTGTGAGTGTTATACACTATTCTTTTCTCATTCAAAATGTTGAATTCGTTGGTAATCTCTCTAATCTTTCATTTGACCGTTCATTAATCGAGTTCATGCTTGAAATGTGTTACTTGATCATGATTTTCATATATTGTTTTGACTTGAGAATTGCGTAAACTTTGTGAAATGATCATAGGCCATCTTTGTTATATCACCCATATTAGCCTTGACCTCACCCTTATATGTTTACCCTCGTTAACCCCTTTGAGCCTAAATATAGCCCTTCATTTCATAACCCAAATCCCATAACCAACTCCAAATTGGAGTTTTAAGCCATACATACACTTTCCATACCTTTGTTTGGAATGTTACTTGGGATTGAATGTTGTTGTTGTATTGCGGTTACAATTTTAGGCATATGAGAGTTTGATAAGAAAAGAAAAGAAAGTAGTGAAAAAAGTGAATAAAAAGAGAAAGCAAAAAGAAAAAGAAAACAAAAGAGAAAATGAGAAAAAGAAGAAAAGAAAAAGAAAGAGAAAGTTGTTTATAGTGTTTGTAGTGTTTCAATAAGCTTTGATTACTCTCCCCGATGATATATCTAATGCCGTTTTGGAACTTGTTTTTCCAATTTTTATATTGCCCGCATTATCCCATTATCCCGAGTTTTCATTCCGAACACTTTAAATACGTACATACATTCCTTCATTTCGTACCCTAGCCTATCCTACCTTACAACCCTATTACAAGTCCTATGTGAACTTAGGTTGATGTAATTCAAAAGTTTAAATAGTTTTGATAATCTGTGAAAATGCATTTCGCCTCTTTTAGTGTGCGGTATCCTTTCATTGAGATTGCAAGTTTTTCATTTCCTATATAGCATTCCTCATTTGTGACATGTGCGCGGCCTAGTTTCCATTTACATTTACTCTTTATGTCCGCATGTCCCGTGTATTACCTCCCTTTTCATAGTGAATTCATTTGTTGAGCGTAATGCCCGTGAGGATTGAATGTATGCTTGCTTTGATAAGTATCCGGTATATATAAGTTTTTCACCAAATCACACTATGCATGTGCTTTTCCCCCTCCCACTTTTAAAGTTTCAATTCTATGAGGTGTATTCAACTTGTTAATAACAACGGACTTTAGCTTGAATTCGTTCAATATGCTAATAACATGTTTGAAATCTTTTTCGTTGTTGTTGAGTTTGTCACATGTTGGGTTGGGCATATTTTGAGGAAACCATATGATGTTTGTGGGTTTCATCCCTGAAAACCCTCACGAGACGACACTCGTCCACTAGGGTGACCTAGGGGTTTAACGGCTTATTGCATACGCTAAATGCAATCGAATCGCCCGCGAAAGTGGCCTTATGATTTTATACCATACTTTTGTACTATCTTCTGTTCCTGATTTTCTTGTAGTTCTTGTTGTTTCCTATTTCATTGCTAGGGATTAGCAATGTGTAAGTTAGGGGGTGTGATACGACGCAAATATTGCGTATTTCACCCGTTAACCTACGCCTTATTGGCCCCCTTGGGTATCTTAATCCCTATACTTATGCTCGTTAACCAGACAACCTCGAATTTCTATGTTAACATGTTTTTCAGGGGTTAATTGAGCTTTTGTAGGTATTTGGATGCTTAGTATGAAGTTCGGACGCTTTTCGGAAATGTTTCGTCGACTTTTACAGCTTCGGGGGCATTTTAGTAATTTCAGCATTCGGGTTTGAATCTCGAGATCTTCACGGAATTTGAAGCCCTCTGATTTCTCTTCGCGTGGCCACCGACGGTGCATGATTCCGAGTTGTAATGATGGAGTTATGGCATTTTTAGGATGGTTTTTACTTCAAATTCACACTCAAGGCCACATTCAAGGGCATTTTAGTCATTTCATATTTTGGTTTTTTAGCCTAATGTCTTCTTGGATGTTGTATTCCTTTGAGTTATCTTCGCGTAGCCTCCGACCGTGCCTCATTCCGAGCTACAACGAAGAAATGGCGGCATTTTCCGTAAAACAGGACAAAGCTGCAGAATTCAGACTTGTAGGTTGCGAATCGATTCGGCCCAAAACCGAATCGATTCGGAATTTTGCAGAATTGCAGATTCGAACTTCCCCTGTTTCCGAATCGATTCGGACCATTTTCGAATCGATTCGGGCCTCCAAATTTTTGGTTTTCTTCCCTTTTATTACAAGTTTGCCATGGGATATTTTGATTATAACTCTTTCTCTTCATTTTGAAGAGGGATATCTATCATTTTAGCTTAGTTTAGGGTTTGGGAGTTGAGAGCTCATTTCTTCTTCCTCATTTGGTGTGACAACATTTGGGTTGTAAGATTGATCTTTTCTTATTCCCTCTCCATTAATATAGTTGTATTTCATTGTTTTATTGCTTTGTAGTTACTTTACATGCTTTGTTAATTAGTTTACTTGCTTTATTTATTGTTTTTCTAGTTTAATTTAGTTAATTCATTATGTATCCTTAGATAAATAGGGTCGGGATTGTTTTCCGCCATTTTCGGGCCCCGAACTCCGAAAACTAGGTTCTTGCGTAAAATTGCATTTAATTGAAACCTCGCGTATTAAAGTAGGATTATTATGCGTTTAACTTTCTTTGTCATGCAACGTTAGTGTTTATAGCAATTATCCGAATTTAATCCGCGTGTGACCATTTTTCAGTTAAATGTTTTATCTCGCAACTTTGTGTTAAATTCCTTCTTGCGTGATGTTTATTCTTAATTGAAAATGCTCGATTAAATGCTTTGGAGCCTTAATTCTAATTAGTAGTTGTTTAGCCCGTGAATGCGTGTATGCGATTCCGATCCTCGCTTTACTTTACTTTAGCGTTAACTTCATTTTTCTTTTATCACCATAACCAACCTATCATCTTTTACACTTTTATTCTTGAAGTTTTAAAACAATTAAAATCTAAAATTCAATCACCCCCTGTGGATTTCTTACGATACCCGACTTACCGCTGTGCTTGCTTGTCAAGTGTGGTAGTAGCTTAGGTTCTTTTGTATCGCGGCGGCGAAACACACGACGACTGTGCACTTTACACGCGCACACTTTTTCCGCTCGATCAGGGTTCATCAAATCGATACAACACTCACGTTGGTTGTCTATCATTATACCGGTGGGTAAGAGAGACAAAAATTAAATAAGGATCTGTGTGGATTTTAGAGACTTGAATAGGGTTTGCCCTAAGGATGAGTTATGTCTACCCTCCATCGATAGTCTGATAGATGCAATGGCTGGTCATGAGATGTATATCTTCATGGATGGGTATGTAGGGTTAACTAGATCAAGATACAGAGGAAATGACATTTGGAACCCCATTGGGCAATTTCATATGCAAAGAAATGCCGTTTGAACTTAAGAACGATGGGCCTACTTATCAAAGAACAATGATGGTCATTTTCCTTGACTTCTTTCACAAGTTTTTGGAATTCTATGTGGATTATTTGGTCACCAAATTGAGGAAAGAGCAGTCCCATCTAAGTGATTTTAGGAAAGTGTTTGCCGGATGCGGAAGTATAAGCTGAAAATAAATCCACTAAAATGTGTCTTCGGAGTAACATGTGGAAATTTTTTAGGTTTTGTGGTTGATCGATAAGGAGTGTAGATGGACCAGGACAGACATCGAGCGATCTTGGAGATGCCAAGTCTAGTGACGATGAGGAGATGAAGAGTATCCTAGATAAAGTTTCCTACCTTAGGAGATTTGTTCCGAGATTAGCCGAAATGACGCTCCCGCTGATGCAACTTTTATGAAAGAGCACAAAATTCAAGTGGAAGGAGGTTCACCAGGAGTCTCTCGATGGGCTGAAAAAGTTGCTCATTTCACCACAGACCATGGTTCCCCCAAAAACAGGAATACCTTTGCATCTATACCTCACATCCACCATGAGGTTTGTTGGAGCTCTGTTGGCAAAAGTGATTGACGGGGAAGACCAGCCAGTCTACTATCTCAGTAGAATGATAGATGGACCAGAGGTCAAGTACAGTAGCTTGGAAAGGAATTATTTAGCCTTAGTCTTTGTATAACAAAAACTTAAACATTATATGTTATCTTTTATAATTCATATTATAACCAGATGTGATCCTATTAAGTATTTACTGGAAAGAACTATATTGATAGGCAGGGTAACTAGGTGGTTCCTCATCCTCTCAGAATATGACTTAGGGTACGTGGTTCCTCGCGCGATTAAAAGCCAGGAGTACGCTGACCTATTGGCAATCTTCCCATCCGGGACATTTGAACCACCTAAAAAAAGTATTCTAGGAGATGACTTGCAAGCTAACCACATAGATGCAAGTGATGAAGAATGGACAATGCAGTTCGATGGATCTTTAGCAGAAAAGAGAGGAGGAGAAGGATTTATTCTTTCAAAAGGAATGGAGGAGATTTTTCTTTCCTACAAGCTAGATTTCCTTTGTTCCAACAACGAAAAAGAATATGAAGCATTGGTACTAGGGTTGCTAGAGGCTCTTCGAAGGGAAATTCATTCACTTTGCATCAAGGGTGATTCAAACTTGGTGATTCAGTAAGTGAATGGAGAATACGCATTAAAACACCTAAGTCTGGCACCATACAGAACAATCATTCATAGGCTTCTCAACCAGTTCCATTGGACCAAGATCAAGAGACATCCCCGAACGATGAACCATCATCCAGACGCCTATGCCACCATTTATCAGAAGATGGTCATGAGAGACGATACAACTATAGTCGTGATTAAATGAAGAATAGTCCTTCGATAGTACTGTCAATTCTATCAATGGAGGAGAATGCGAACTGGAGGGGAGCGATTAGAATGTAATTGGAGTTTGGGGAAGGATATATGGAACTAAGAGAATTAGTCCAATACCTTACAATCCAGGGAAACCTTTACTTCAGAAATGCGGGAGGAAGGTTACCAAGATGCATCGGCCTAGAAAAAGCAGAGCGGAGGTTGAAGAAAACACATGAATAGCATTGCGAAACAATTGAGATACCTCTTTATAGGAGAATTTGAAGGGAGGGATATTTCTAGCCTAGAATGAAGTAGGACGCAGCAAAGCTACAACGAAAGTGAGATAAGTGTCAATTATTCTTCGAGGTAGGTGCATGTCATTTCGTGGAATCTCAACCTAATTAGAGGCAACCCTATATTAACTTAATTAAAGATGGAGTTGTCCCAATAGAGAAAATTAATACAATGGGACTAAAGCGAAGGGCCCCAAGTTTCTACATTTAATAGGAGTAGCTTTATCAAAGGGGTTACTTTAACAGGCCGTTATGTTGCATCACGAAGGAGGAAGCAGCCGAGGTCCTCAAACAAGTTCATGATCTAGCTCACATAGGAGGGGCCAAGTTGTATAACCAGTTGATGATGTTGGGGTATTACTGGCCAACAATGGAGAAGGACTCTGCTGAGTTCGTTCAAAAATGCAAGGCTTGCCAACTTCATAGAAATATAATCCATGCCCCATCGATGGACCTAGACTCCCTGGCAACGCCTTATCCTTTTCACACTTGGGTGTTTGACCTAGTAAGAGAAATACGTCCTTCTACAAGGGGAAATATCTGGATAATAATAGCGACAGAGTGCTTTATAAAGTGGGCTGAAGGGATACTACTAAGAATGGGAACAACAGGGGTGGTGAACAGCTTCATTAGAGAATACATCATTTGCCATTTTGGGATTACAAAGGTTATTCTCTCAGATAACGGAGCCCCCTTCATCAATTAAGAAATAACAATGCTCAGAGACAAATACTCAATTATTCATTATACTTCAATGATGGCATACCCAAAGAGAAACGGTCAAGCCGAAGCAACTAACAAAACCTTGGTTAATATTTTTGCTAAAATAATGGAGGATTTCCCAGGAATGTGGGATGACAAAATACCAGCTGTGTTATGGTCCTATCGAACAACCAAGAGGAAGCCCACAGGGTATACTCCGTCATCCCTTATTTACGAGGCTGAGGCAATCCTTCCAGTGGAGTTAGAAGTTCCCTCTTCTCGGTATGCCTTGCGAAGTAGCATGCTCCCTCAGAATAGACATGAAGCGTTGGATGAGCATAGAGATAATGCGACGCAACACTTTCAAATGTATACAAAATAGTTCTCTAAGGCATATGATAACTTGGTGAGACCAAGGAAGTTCATGGAGGGAGACCTCATTTTAAAGCAGCAATAAAGCACACCAGGGGGCTTCCCCTACCTAAATTTACAGCAAATTAGGAGGTACCTTTGATTGTAAAAGAAGCTCATGATTCAGGTTATTGCTTAATTTCTATGATGGAAGAAGACAAGCCATTCAATATTAACAATAAATGGTTGAATGTCTATCATGTGTAAGCAATTAGGTTTAGACCACTGATGTATCTAGCTGTTGTTATGAATATACAAGTTTTTTTTTTATTATAACTCGAGTGGAGATGAAAGAATTATAGAACTTCATAATATATGTAAAAAACTTATAACACAAATAAAGGACAGGGAAAAACATACATCTTTTTCGTTCATTCATAAACTTTGGGGCATTACAAACTTAGGAGCTACTGCCCAATAATTACACAAGAAGAAGAAAAGGAAAATGTATACAAAACTTTATTGGCCTAAGAGGAACCACAGATCTGGGGCAGAAAAAAATCTCTAGGAAGGATCGAAGAAGCTATTAGGCAATACTATTGGGCATTAATCAAAACCTCCAATCTCATTTGCGCGTGTGTACACTCGATGAGGAGTTTCTCTCGTTTCAGCTTCACCAAACGCAGAGATTCTTCGACATCCTCTACCTTCTTATTGACACCTTCAAGAAGAGGTTATAGCTCACCCAACTTATCTTCCTCAGCCTATTGATCCTCCTAATATTTTCAGAGAAGTTTTTTATGGCTGTCCAGTCGCTGAATCTTCAAAGTTTTTAAGTGCATAATAAGCCAGTCAAAATGGAAGCCATCGTGACCCAACTCCCTCAGATAGCCCAGGATTTGGTTGAGGAGGACTCTGGTAATGTTTGGAGTTGGAGTGCTGACGGTATTAGCAATAATGGTCACCATGCCCTGAAGCCTATAGCTCATTAGGAGGATGTTGGAATGCATGCAATCTACAGTAAAAGTCTCCGGATGGTGACTTTCAAACTGCTTAACTACCAAACGATGGTTGGCAGGCATTTGAGGGGAACACTGAAGGACTATGAGGCAAAAGGTGTGAGGAGCTATGTTAAGAAGAGGGAGCTCACAACCAGATTCTCAATCCGCAGCAGCGCCAGTCATGGAACCTTAATCGTTGTGACTAGAATCTTCTAAGATAACGGGTTCCCGATGGGGTGAACCGATGGGCGAAAGAAATGGTGGGGAGTTCTCCCGTGCAACCTGAGAATAAGTAGAAGAAATAATGAGTTAAAAAAAACCTTAACAAGTGTTTTCGTTGTTAAGTCACCGATATAAGTGGAGTTTATGAAAAAATATTAACAAGTATTTTCGTTGTTAAGTCACCGATATAGGTGGAGTTTATGAAAAAATATTAACAAGTATTTTCGTTGTTAAGTCACCGAGATAGGTGGAGTTTATGAAAAAATCTTAACAAGTGTTTTCATTGTTAAGTCACCGATATAGGTGGAGTTTATGAAAAATCTTAACAAGTGTTTGCGTTGTTAAGTCACCCATATAGGTGAAGTTTATGGAAAAATCTTAACAAGTGTTTCCATTGTTAAGTCACTAATATAGGTGGAGTTTATGGAAAAATCTTAACAAGTGTTTCTGTTGTTAAGTCACCGATATAGGTGGAGTTTATGAAAAAAATATTAACAAGTTTTTTCGTTGTTAAGTCACCGATATAGGTGGAGTTTATGAAAAATATTAACAAGTGTTTTCATTGTTAAGTCACCATTATAGGTGAAGTTTAAATTGTTGTGAAATGAGACTCTTCTAGATTGTACATGTTCAAGAATAAAAGACAAACAATAAGAAATGAATAGAAACTAGCGAAGTACCTGAGAAGTAGCGGGAGCAAGAATGGGAGTCACCACGAAGGCCATAATGGCGGGAACTGTTAGGGGCATGCTTTTTTCCTTAGAAACCTCAACGACACCTCCAACTGAAGCAACCTATATGGCCGATAAAGCTCCCTCGCCAATAAAAGGTACCAAGGCCAACATAGGAGTTTGACTAAGAGAAGACATTGGACCTTCAAGTGATGCCCCAACATGGGTGGGTACAGAAGAACCACCACGCTGGGCAGAAGCATCAACCTTGGCCTTGGAAATATGCAAACCACCAAGAGACGAGGGTGGGGCAAGACTTGGAGAAAGCTGCAAACATGAAGCTAACTGTTAGACATGAGGAGAAAGTACAGAAAAAGGGAGAAGTGACTCTAAGCGTTCCTTACCTCAGTTATGGAACCAAAGAGGGAATCTACATCAAGGGGTCTCGTCAGCACAGGGGGAAGAAGAATGGTAGCTAACAAAGACGCCATTTTAACCTAAGGCATCCTAACATATTAAAGTTTAGCATATTAAACAAAAAAAGAAAAAAATCTTTAAATTAATGATATGTTACCTCGGGGGCACTTCCTGCGTCGGGAACGATGGGAAGAAGGACCTCAGGTTGAGGTAATAATTCAGAGGAGGCTGGGAGAGTTGTTTGTGGTTGAGGAGATATGCCCGCAGACTCAATGGAATCACCCCTCATAAAAGCATCTTTCATTCGTTGTGTGGATGAAAGACGGGAGTAAGTAAGCCCGATCATAGGAGAACGGGGAGGAGTTACATCGATCTGAGAGGAATCAAAACGTCCCCCCACGAATGGGCTCATAGGGGGGATGGGTATTTCTTCTTCAACTTCCTGCACCAAAGTGGTCAAGAGTTAAACAGATACAACTTGTCTTAGAAAATAAGGCGAGTAAGAGAAACAACACACATACATACCTCGGATTCAGAGGGAGAATGGGAGGATATAAGCACTGGCGAAGGAGGAGAGGAAGAAATAACATAGGTAGCAAGGGAGAGATGTACATATGGAGTTCGTTTCCTTTGGAACTTGGTGCCCAGAGTCTTCTTCCTCGCACCCGCAGTGTCAATACTTTGAGGAACCTTTGAACTTTTCTTCCTTTTTGACCCTGGTTCCATTGGATCAACCAGGATGGTGGGGAAGGCAACAGAAGGGGGAACGACAGGAGCGCATCGTTGAAACTCAACACTTATTCATTCCACCTCAGCCTGAACCCTCCTTCTCACCTCTTCATTCATTTTCTGGAGATAGGAGAGGGAATAGAGGCAATGGGGAATGCCTCCAAAGGGGTTTGAGGCTAAGTTTGAGATTTAGATTTTGAGGAAGCCCCACTCTTGGACTTCCTTATTTTTTTGCCTGGTGGCTAGGAAGGCCCTTCCTCAGTAGCTCCTTCGCTTGTAGGGACAGGTTATTTCGGGGTTGCAACGGTTTTGGGTTTAGGCATGTCAGTAGGCATCATTGGGCAATAAAGGGGTAGCTCGAGGGGAGGATTTTTAACGGTTTTACTCAGAGGGAACTCAACTCCAAGAATGGAGTTTCCTCTGAGACCCAACTCCAAGGTAGATAAATAAAGGACTGGGGGATACTAGGGGGACTTTGTATGAACTCATGAATCATTACCAGTTGCCTCAAACAGAACTTGGTGGAATAAGAAGTAGATACGTCCCCTTTCCTAGTGGCACTAGGAGGGGTGACTCGACCATCCATGGTAGAAGTCACACCAAGTACTACTGCTGTAAGGTAGAAGGTGAAAGCCACAACAAAAGTAGCCCTTTTATTGCTTAGTTGAAGCACAGGTCGAGGAGCCCCCTAATCAAACATGCACTGCCAACTACATCTATCGGGGTTATAAGGTTCAGAAGTGTATCCCCATTTAGTAAAGGAAGTAATAAACCCAGGAGTGAACAAAAGTACCACGACCTACAAAGGATCTTTTACAACTGGAACAAAAGTGACCGTTGAAGCTGTAAAAGAATTTTTTTTTCCAAGAATGGGCAAAGGTAGACTCGTTGTATGGCCTCATGACAAAAAAGTCAAAACGGTAAAAAAATCCCATTATCTCCTTTCGACTCTATTTTTATGAAAGCATAAGAGGCGTGGGGGTTTAATGCCTTAGATCACGGGGTAAGAGATAGACTTGGCAGCAATAGCAGGAAAATGGGTATATAGGAAACTCGTTAATATAACGGTGTTGGCAAAATTGGCCAAGTTGTAATGACCAATTGATTGTGCCATGTCAATGTGGGTTAGATTCAGCCAAGTATAGAGGGACCCCAAAGCAGTGGCGGCTAGAGGAAGGTTGAAACCCATTGCCAAACGAATAGAAATATTTATAAGGTCCCTCTTGGGCTGGTCAATGGGTTTCCCAATCAAGAAGAAATGCGAAAGCAACACAAGAATATAGGCTGGTAGTTCCAAAGATGTACCTTTATCTTAGCCCATTATAGTAGTGACGCCCTTCGTAGTAGGAGCTTCAAAACAATAGCTAATAAGGGGGTAAAAGTGTCCTTATTGGAATAAACAGTGAAATTGTGGCAAATTCGATCAAGCTCAGCTCGATCAGCAGTCTTTTCCTCATCCAAGGTCTCGTCATGATATGTAAACTCACACATGGGCTCAAACCCAAGTAGTTCACAAACATCCTCTAACAAAATGGTGAATTCCCCCAGGCAGCAAAGAGCGTGTGAGTTGTAACATTCCATCTGGAAAGCAACACTTAGAGCGCGACGTTGTGCTTGGAAAGAGTGAACTCCCCAAATTAGCTGACTCGATGAAGACCAACCTTGGCAAGAGCTTCAGCATGAGAGCTCTGCATGTGCATATGTTAGGTAGTAAAATGGGCTAGAAATCCCCCAAGTGCCTCAAAATCAATCTGAGAGTAGGAGAAGTATCCACGGTCCAACTGAAAGCGTAGATCCCTTATGGAGGAAGAAAGCCCCACTTCAACGAATATTCATCTTCATCACCCAACGGTAAAGGGTTGTACTTGGCTGGAAAATGGGAGGTCTTACATGCATCAGAAAATGCATCATCTTTTCCAAAGATGGGAGACTAGCAGTAAAAATTTAGTTGCTCTTGACGAGCAGCATCCAAGGTAATGGTGCTAGGGGTGGCAGAGGGGGAGCTCGACTGAACAGCGGTGGTGGTAGCCTTTGAGACACTTGAAGAAACCATAGTAAGGGGCAAGGAAAGAAACAACTTGGTAAAGAATGGATATGAACAAAAATGGAGGATCACAACCACAGGTGGTGGCGTAAAAGACGAGAGGAAGAAGAAAATTTGGTAAGATCTTGGCAATAAAGGAGTTTTGTCAAAGTTTCTCTCTCTAGAATAGATGGAAGATTGAATAAGACGAAGGAAAGATAAGTGTTTTGAAAAATAGACATTTGAAATCTTTTAAACCCGTATGTTGAGTTTCCCACCACCACATGTTCAAAGCCGCCTATAATCATTTCAAACAGATACGTGGGACTTCGGAAAGTGTCTTAACAGTTGCAAAGATAGCGCCACATCATTTAATTAAGTGACGTATGGGAATAGAAAGGGTTTCCTTCCTAGGAAAGTTTGAGGTTTGACACAAAAATTTTTGTCAAACATATCCAGTAAACCCTCAACGAAGAAAATGTCCCAACAGTTCAAAAAAGCTATGATGTCCCCTCGCCACAAGTCCGAACGTTGTTTAATTGTGACCCAGCTATATCGGGGATAATTTTTTCTTTTTAAAAAATGGAAAAACGTTACAAGGGAGAATTTCACAAGTCACAACGATAGAGGCAGTCCTAACAAAAAAAACTCACTACCTACAACTTTACTTCACAAACAGCTTCACTTCCCCAAGGCCAAAACGAGTATTTAGGTAGGCTAGTAGGTCTATCAGGAGAATTTAAAATAGTCAAGCTAGAATGGAGGAAGCTCCGTGTAATGAAAAAGTGGCGATGTGCCTTCGCTAAAGCCCCAATGAGCCACAACGCTTCGGCTTAGAGAAGGTTCATTGGATTGAGAAGTTTTTATGCAGACATTTCTTATTCCATAATAAATCTCTCCACGAAGGGGCAAAGGTAGAGAGGGCTTGAAGTTAATCCTGAGATTAGAGATAATCCCTCCCATTAATAACAGTGTTTGGGATTAAGTCAACTCAGCGTAGCAACTCAGCGAGGTAGCTCAATGTGGCAGCCCAGAGGGACCTTCCAATGAAGAAACTGACCGAGAGTGCTCATCCTTAAGTCATGTTGATTAATTTAGTCTTGTTGTATCTTTTGTTTATATTAACTACGAGCTATAATCATTGTAAAGATGTAATGAGTATAATGATTTTGTCTGAGGTCAAACGGTACTCGCGAAAGACCAGTCTTGGTAGGGCCTGGGAGAGCTTTCATGGTCTATCGAATGAACTCATCGTGGGAACATTAGAGGGACTTGGTTTGGAGGATTGAGAAGTGAGGAACCTTTGGGGCTTATCCTGACCATCTCAGATACACCTAGAAAAACACCGAAGGAACCTGACTATGGAACCTTGGGCGGAGTAGCTTTGGGTTCCATCAGGCGTTGAGTTGTGAACCAAACAACCCTCTACTTAATATCACATCTACTATAGGTGATGTCACTAGCCAGCTAGGCAATGTCAAATCTGCACTTGAGTAAACATGGTATTTGGGACTGTCTGATAATTGGTGAGCCACCGTTGTGACAATAGCCACCTGACACACAGTAGTTAGGCAAAAGGCATGTCTTGGGATTGAATGTCTATGCCGTTGAGGTAACTAGTGCATCATGCATTTAATATTGTGACATAAAGTACGATGGATGTTTTTAAAATTCTATAATGACTGAGTTACCTCAGGATTGGTGTGTGTGTGGAGTGGGGGGTGGGCTATTTAAGGACCCCAACCATGCCTGAGGAGAGGATGTTCCTTTTGAGGGTTCAGAAGTTATTACTAAAAAGGATATACATCAGAGAAAGATTTATTGCAAACCAGGGAGTTTACTCACCCACCATTATCATTTATTACAGAGCTTTTACACTTGACAAAGATTTTTTAGGATGGTTAGTGTGTTTGGCTGCCTGCCAAGGTGTATCTAGGGTGTTTACTTCTCTCTCCCTCCAAATTAGTTATTTCTGAGTTCATTATTGTCTTTTGAGTTATACACGAGAGTTTTGTGAGTTCGAACTGAGTTTATATTCACTAGGTTTTGTTTGTGTGTCTTGTAGTTAAGTGATGGCGTGATTAGTGAACTTATCATTACTATACTCATATAGGGGTTATGCCTCCATCCAATATAAACTACCCTCTTACAAAACTAAAGTGTAGATATTCTAAAAATTCGATTGTTCTCTCCAATCGGGGTTTTTTATGAAAATACGGTTGGTTCCTAAAAGTTACATTGAACCTGTTCGAGGTGATGTTGCCACTCATGGGGCCGTTTGGGGAGTGTTTTAGGGTTTCACCCTCTAACGTCATGTTTTCAAGCCCACGTGTAGATATTATAAAAATTGGGCCACGCTCTTGAACTGGACATCTCGTGACAATGTGGTCAATTCCTACGAGTAACATTGGTACCGTACTAGGTGTTGGCACCACTCATTGGCTGTTTGGTGGTGTTTGGGGGTTTCTCCCTCTAACGACATATTTTCCAGCCCAAGTGTAGATATTCTGAAAAATTGGGCCATATTCTCGGACCGGTGGTCCCATGAGAACGCAGTCGGTTCCTACGAGTTACAGTGGTACTGTACGAGGTGTTGGTATCCATCACATGTCCGTTTGGGGGTTCTTAAAGGTTTCTCCCATTAGCGGTATGTTTTCAAGCCTGTGTGAATATTATGAAACTTGGGTCATGCTCTCGGATCGAGTGTCCCATGACCACGTGGTCAATTCCTATGAGTTACATTAGTCCATGCGAGGTGTTAGCATCGCTTACGAGGTAGTTTGGAGGTGTTTCGAGGTTTCTCCCTAAAATGAGATGTTTTAAAGCCTAAGTGTATATATTATAAAAATTGGACCATGCTCTCAGAACGGGGGTCCTATGACCATTCGGTATGTTCCTATGGGTTACATTGGTCCCGTGTGAGGTTTTGGCACCAATCACGATGCCGTTTGGGGGTGTTTAGGGGTTTTGCCTTCTGACGACATGTTTTCAAGCCTAAGTGTAGATATTTTGAAAATTGGGCCATGCTCTCAGATCGAGGGTCCTCTGACCATGCGGTTAGTTACCACAAGTTACATGGGTCCCGTACGAGGAGTTGGCATTACTCACGGGGCCTTTTGGTGGTGTTTTGGGGTCTCGCCCTCTAACAACATGTTTTCAAGCCTAAGTGTAGATATTCTGGAAATTGGGCTATCCTCTCGTACCGGGGGTCCCATGACCACGAAGTCGGTTCCTACGAGTTATATCGATCATGTACGAGTTGTTGGTGCCACTCACGGGCCGTTTGGTGGTGTTTTGGGGTTTCTCCCTCTAACAACATGTTTTCAAGCCTAAGTGTAGATATTCTGAAAATTGGGTCGTATTCTCGGATCGGTGGTCCCATGGGCATGCAGTGAGTTCCTATGAGTTACACTAGTTTTGTATGAGGTGTTGGTATCCCTTACATGTTCGTTTGGGGGGGGGGGGGGTGCTTTAAGATTTTGCCCTCTAGCGGCATGTTTTCAAGCCTGTGTGAATATTCTGAAAATTGGGCCATGCTCTCGGTTCGAGTCTCCCATGACCTCGTGGCTAGTTCCTATGAGTCACATTAGTTCGTGCGAGGTGTTAGCGCCTCTCACAAGGAGGTTTGGAGGTGTTTAGAGGTTTATTCCTCAAACGGCATGTTTTAAAGCCCATGTGTAGATATTCTAAAAATGGGACCATGCTCTCGGAACGGGGGTCCTGTGACCATGCGATCAGTTCCTATGGGTTACATTGGTCCCGTGGCGTCACTCATGGTGCCGTTTGGGGGGTCTTTAGGGGTTTTTCCTTCTGAAGGTATTTTTTCCAGCCTAAGTGTAGATATTTTGAAAATTGGGCCATTCTCTCAGACCGGAGGTCCTATGACTATGCGATTAGTTCCCATGAGTTACATGGGTCCCGTACGAGGAGTTTGCGTCGCTCACGGGGCCTTTTGGGGGGTGTTTTGGGGCCTCCCCCTCTATTGACATGTTTTCAAGCCTAAGTGTAGATATTCTATAAATTTGGTTGTGCTCTCGTACCGGGGATCCCGTGACAACATGGTCGGTTCCTATGAGTTACATTGGCCCCGTGTAAGGTTTTGGCACCGCTCACTGGGACGTTTGGGGGGTGTTTCATATTTCACCCTCTAACGGCATGTTTTCAATCATTAGTGTATATATTTTGAAAATTAGTCCGTACTCTCGGATAGGGGGTCCGATGACTACACGATGGATTCCTACGAGTTAATTAGTCCCAGTCGAGGTGTTGGCATCGCTCAGAGGCCTATTTGGGCGGTGTTTGGGGGTTTCTCCCTTTAAAGTCATGTTTTAAAGCCTAAGTTTAGATAATCTAAAAATTGGGTCGTGCTCTCGGACCGGGTATCCCTTGATCGCATGGTTGGTTCCTGTGAGTTACATTAGTCCTGCATGAGGTATAGGTTCTGTTCACGTGGTCATTTGGAGGGTGTTTAGGGGTTCGACCCTCCAAAGTCATGTTTCTCGCCTAAGTGTAGGTATTCGGAAAATTGGGTCGTGCTCTCGGATCAGGGTTCTCGTGACCACGCGGTCGATTCCCATGAGTTAATTGTCCTCGTACGAGGTGTTAACGCCTCTCATGGGGCCGTTTGGGGGGTGTTTCACTCTCTAACGATATATTTTCAAGCCAAAGTGTAGATATTTTGAAAATTGGTAAGTGCAATCTGATCGGGGGTGCCCTAATCATGCGGTCAATCACTACACCAAAAACAGGATTCTGGCACAGTTTAAAACCGTGCCAGATCAAATCTGGCACGGTTTTGAACTGTGCCAGAATCAGGTGTTCCAAAAATGGGAATTTTTTTCTGGCACGGTTTAAAAGTGTGCCAGAATCAGCCAAACAGGAACACTTCTGGCACACTTTTAAACCGTGCCAGAATTTGATATTTCTGGCACACTTTTGGCACAGTTTTTAACTGTGCCAGATTCAGCAAAATAGGAACACTTCTGGCACACTTTTAAACCGTGCCAGAATTTGATATTTCTGGCACACTTTTGGCACAGTTTTTAACTGTGCCAGATTCAGCATAGTTTAAAAAAAATTAGAACAGTTTAAAACCGTGCCAAAATATGATACACTTTTGCCACGGTTTTGAACTGTGCAAATTTTTTTATTTAAAAAAAATATTTGAAAGCACAAAATTCACAAATTAATAATATTGTGCGTTATCAATAAACTAATGTACATACAAACTTCAAAATATTACAAGTCTTTAACTGCTCACAGGCCCAAAAAAAATTGGGCAGAGTTTCCTCTATTTTCTGGACATTCCAAAACCTGTTAATACAAAACCTGCCTAATATAAAGCCCGCACGACCACAAAATATAACAATTAACTTACAAAAGCCCTCATGGCCATAAAAGTCAATAATAAAACAACAAAAGACCGTACGGTCATGTCACAAAAAAATGAATTCATTAATAAACCCCTTGTTGTAAACCATTGAGTTCTTTGTGCGTTCCACGCAAATAAAAGCCAACGATAAACTGTTATCCTGCAAAAAAAACAGAATACAAAAAAGATGCGATATTAGTAACCCAAAAATTTACAAAAAAAAAATACTCAAAACAAAAAAATTACATATATGAATGGAAATTATCGTCATACTCACAAACCGGGAGACCCGGGACTACGCGGTCAGTTCCTACAAGTTACATTGGTCCCGTGCGAGGTGTTCGTGCCTCCTACGGGGTCGTTTGGGGGTGGTTTGGGTTTTCACCCTTTAACGGCATGTTTTTAAGTTTAAGTTTTGATTTTTGCCAATTATCGTCCTATTCACAAACCGGGAGATCCGGGACTATGCGGTCAGTTCCTACAAGTTACATTGGTCCCGTGCGAGGTGTTCGTGCCCCCTACGGGATCGTTTGGGGGGTGGTTTGGGTTTTCACCCTTTAACGGCTTGTTTTTAAGTTAAAGTGCTGATTTTTGCAAATTATCGTCATACTCTCAAACCGAGAGACCCGGGACAACGCGGTCAGTTCCTACAAGTTACATTGGTCCCGTGCGAGGTGTTCGTGCCTCCTACGGGGTCGTTTGGAGGTTGGTTTGGGTTTTCACCCTTTGGCGGCACGCTTTTAACTAAGTGTGATTTTTCCAAATTATCGTCATATTCACAAACCGGGAGACCCGGGACTACGCGGTAAGTTCCTACAAGTTACATTGGTCCCGTGCGAGGTGTTCGTGCCCCCTACGGGGTCGTTTGGGGGGTGGTTTGGGATTTCACCCTTTAACGGCTTGTTTTTAAGTTTAAGTGTTGATTTTTGTCAATTATCGTCATATTCACAAACCGGGAGATCCGGGACTACGCGGTCAGTTCCTACAAGTTACATTGGTCCCGTGCGAGGTGTTCGTGCCTCCTACGGGGTCGTTTGGCTGGTGGTTTGGGTTTTCACCCTTTGACGGCATGTTTTTAACTAAGTGTGATTTTTGCAAATTATCGTCATATTCACAAACCGGGAGACCCGGGACTACGCGGTCAGTTCCTACAAGTTACATTGGTCCCGTGCGAGGTGTTCGTGCCCCCTACGGGATCGTTTGGGAGGGGGGGGGGGTTGGGTTTTCACCCTTTAACGGCTTGTTTTTAAGTTTAAGTGCTGATTTTTGCAAATTATCGTCATACTCACAAATCGGGAGACCCGGGACTACGCGGTCAGTTCCTACAAGTTACATTGGTCCCGTGCGAGGTGTTCGTGCCCCCTACGGGGTCGTTTGGGGGGTGGTTTGGGTTTTCACCCTTTGACGGCTTGTTTTTAAGTTTAAGTGCTAATTTTTGCAAATTATCGTCATACTATCAAACCGGGAGACCCGGGACTACGCGGTCAGTTCGTACGAGTTACATTGGTCCCGTGCGAGGTGTTCGTGCCTCCTACGGGGTCGTTTGGAGGGTGGTTTGGGTTTTCACCCTTTGATGGCTTGTTTTTAAGTTTAAGTGCTGATTTTTGCAAATTATCGTCATACTATCAAACCGGGAGATCCGGGACTACGCGATCAGTTCCTACAAGTTACATTGGTTCCGTGCGAGGTGTTCGTGCCTCCTACGGGATCGTTTGGAGGTTGGTTTGGGTTTTCACCCTTTGGCGGCATGCTTTTAACTAAGTGTGATTTTTCCAAATTATCGTCATATTCACAAACCGGGAGACCCGGGACTACGCGGTCAGTTCCTACAAGTTACATTGGTCCCGTGCGAGGTGTTCGTGCCCCCTACGGGATCGTTTGGGGGGTGGTTTGGGTTTTCACCCTTTAACGGCATGTTTTTAAGTTTAAGTGTTGATTTTTGCCAATTATCGTCCTATTCACAAACCGGGAGATCCGGGACTACGCGGTCAGTTCCTACAAGTTACATTGGTCCCGTGCGAGGTGTTCGTGCCTCCTACGGGGTCGTTTGGGGGGTGGTTTGGGTTTTCACCCTTTAACCGCATGTTTTTAAGTTTAAGTGCTGATCTTTGTCAATTATCGTCATACTCTCAAACCGGGAGACCCGGGACTACGTGGTCAGTTCCTACCAGTTACATTGGTCCCGTGCGAGGTGTTCGTGCCCCCTACCGGGTCGTTTGGGGGGTGGTTTGGGTTTTCAACCTTTAACGGCTTGTTTTTAAGTTTAAGTGCTGATTTTTGCAAATTATCGTCATATTCACAAACCGGGAGACCCGGGACTACGTGGTCAGTTCCTACAAGTTACATTGGTCCCGTGCAAGGTGTTCGTGCCTCCTACGGGGTTGTTTGGGGGGTGGTTTGGGTTTTCACCCTTTAACGGCTTGTTTTTAAGTTTAAGTGCTGATTTTTGCAAATTATCGTCATACTATCAAACTGGGAGACCCGGGACTACGCGATCAGTTCCTACAAGTTACATTGGTCCCGTGCGAGGTGTTCGTGCCTCCTACGGGGTCGTTTGGAGGTTGGTTTGGGTTTTCACCCTTTGGCGGCATGCTTTTAACTAAGTGTGATTTTTCCAAATTATCGTCATATTCATAAACCGGGAGACCCGGGACTATGCGGTCAGTTCCTACAAGTTACATTGGTCCCGTGCGAGGTGTTCGTGCCCCCTACGGGATCGTTTGGGGGGTGGTTTGGGTTTTCACCCTTTAACGGCTTGTTTTTAAGTTTAAGTGCTGATTTTTGCAAATTATCGTCATACTCTCAAACCGGGAGACCCGGGACTACACGGTCAGTTCCTACCAGTTACATTGGTCCCGTGCGAGGTGTTCGTGCCCCCTACGGGGTCGTTTGGGGGGTGGTTTGGGTTTTCAACCTTTAACGGCTTGTTTTTAAGTTTAAGTGCTGATTTTTGCAAATTATCGTCATATTCACCAACCGGGAGACCCGGGACTACGTGGTCAGTTCCTACAAGTTACATTGGTCCCGTGCGAGGTGTTCGTGCCCCCTACGGGGTCGTTTGGGGGGTGGTTTGGGTTTTCACCCTTTAACGGCTTGTTTTTAAGTTTAATTGCTGATTTTTGCAAATTATCGTCATACTATCAAACCGAGAGACCCGGGACTACGCGATCAGTTCCTACAAGTTACATTGGTCCCGTGCGAGGTGTTCGTGCCTCCTACGGGGTCGTTTGGGGGATGGTTTGGGTTTTCACCCTTTAACGGCTTGTTTTTAAGTTTAAGTGCTGATTTTTGCAAATTATCGTCATATTCACAAACCGGGAGACCCGGGACTACGCGGTCAGTTCCTACAAGTTACATTGGTCCCGTGCGAGGTGTTCGTGCCCCCTAAGGTTCACGAGATCCTTAAAATCCATCAAGAATGCCAGACCCAATGTATAAAAGGTTCACGAGATCCTCTTTGAAAGGTGACACCAACTTTACATCCATAAAGTCGCTATAATTAATTTTTATTATGGAATATTAGAGGCGCTACTAAGAAATCATCAAATAGAAGGCTTAAAAGATTTTTGAAGACTTACAAAATGACTTTCTTTTCTCTCTTGGAACCTAAGGTGGAAGCTCTGAAAATTGAATCTTTTAAAATCAAATGGGGGTTTGAAGGTAGAAATACTAATGTCAGTGGCAAAATATGGATTTTTTGGAGGTTTAACACTTCAATGCAGTGCTTGTGTAACCACCCTCAACACCTGACAATCCAGTTTAGCCATTCCTCTTTTAATCAAACTCTAGTTATGACTTTTGTGTATGCCAAATTCTCTAAAGAATAAAGAATTGAGATGTGGGATCAACTAGCATCTATTTCAGCTCTAACTCATGATTTGCCACATGTAGTAATTGGAGACTTTAATATTGTCTCCTATTAAAGTGAGAAGTTGGGAGGGAATGATATAGATCGTGCTATTGTAGAAGACTTCAAACAAGCTATTGAGGATAATGGTCTCATTGATATGGAGTACATTGGAAATAGATTTACCGGTGTAATAATACGAAGGAGGAGGATATCATCATGGTAAGGCTTGATAGGTGTCATGTCAACCAAGTTTTTCTAACCCAATTTCCAAACTCAAAGATTAATCACCTGAATAGGTCAACATCAGACCATGCTCCTCTATTATTAACCTGTCAAACTCAGCTAGATTCAGCTCCTAGACCTTTTAAATTTCAACATGTATGGGACAACCACTATCAGTTCTTTGGCATTGTTCCAAAGTTATGAGAGGAAGATATCTAAGCAGTTGGTTTGATGAATTTCAGCATAAAGCTTCAAAGTCTTAAAGGAGACCTTAAAAATGGAACAAGGACACATTCAATGATATTTTCCAGTCAGTTATGGACTTAGAGAATGTAAACCTTCAACTTGAGGTGAATTTTGAACTTGACCCCAATGACTCCAATAGAGCAGTAATAAATAAAGGAAAAGCAGACCTGATGAAGGCCTATGCTAATGAGAAAATATTTTGGAGGTAAAAGTCCACTGTAAAATGGCTCAGGAAGGGTGATGCTAACTGAAGATTTTTCCATAACAGTGTTAAAATTAAAAATCATAAACTTTCCATTCATTCAATCAGAGATGAAAATGGTAATGTTCTTGAAGAGTTTGAGGATATAAAGTAGCACATCTTGAATTTCATTGAAAAACTTATGAAGGGAGATCAAATCAGTTCCTCTATAAATGCTTCAGATGTTATTCCAGCCATAGTTACCAGTGAGGTCAATGAAGATTTAGAGACTTTCACAACTGAAGAGGAAATTTTAAAGGCTATTCAAGATCTGAATGAAGATGTAGCCCCGGGTCCAGATGGATTTGTGGGTGGGGGGGTGGGGGGGGGGGGTTCTATAAATAATGTTGTCACATTATCAAACATGACTTATTAAAGGTTTTTAATTCTTTTTTTGTAGGTAGAGACTTTTCTGTTAGTTGGACGAGTACATTTGTTATTTTAATACCTGAAGTGAAGTCTCCTAGAGCATGTGGTGACCTCAAAACCATCAGCCTTTGTAATTTTTCATCTAAAATTATCACAAAAATCTTGTCTTCAAGGATTGCAAAGGTGTTACCTGATTTAATTTCACTAAATCAAAGTGCCTTTATCAAGGTTAGATCTATAGAGGACAATGTTCTTCTTGCTAAGGAGATGGTCCACAACTTGGGGAAGAAAGTTCATGGAGGAAATGTGCTTCTAAAAATTGACATGGAAAAAGCTTATGACAGAATTCAATGGGGTTTTTAATTCAAGTCCTTAGAGATTTTGGCTTTGGGGAAATATGGATTGATTTCATATAGAGGAGCATCTCAAATAACTAGTTTTCTTTGATCATCAATGGGTTTCAATGTTGTTTTTCAAATCTTATAGGGGTCTTAGATAAGGGGATCCACTTTCACCTAATCTATTCATTCTTGTAGCTGAATATTTAAGCAGGGGTCTCAATAAGCATATGGCAAAAGGCTTTATCAAACCTTATTATGTTCCTAGTGGAAGCCCTCTAATTTCACATCTTTATTTTGCATATGATTTAATGGTTTTTAATAGGGGTGACAATAGAACTCTTAGAAGATTGGGAGATTATATTCAACAATATAGCAGGTTGTTAGGCCAGAAAGTTCCATTCAGTTCAGAGAAAAAGTAGCAGCTATTACAGGTCTCAAGCATAGGGATCTTCCCATTTCTTACCTGGGATGTCCTATATTCAAAGGTAGAAACAAGGTAAAATTCTATGACTCCATAATCAATAAAGTGAGATCAATATTAGCTGGCTGGAAATCTAAAAGTCTTTCAAGTGAAGGCAAGCTTATTCTTCTTCAACATGTCCTAACCTCTGTTCTCTCTTACCTTTTATCCTCGATCTCTCCTCCCAAAATAGTCCTTTATAAACTTCATGGAATCATTAACAAATTTTTCTAGGGTGGCAATGAAGAGCAAGGATGGAAATTCTAATGGAAAAGTTGGGAGTTCATTAGCAGAGATATAAAGGAGGGTGGACTTTGGCTTCACAATTTCCATTTTATTCCCAAAGCTTCTTTTATGAAGTTATTTTAGAAACTCTACTCTGATAATTCTCTATGGGCTACTTATATGTCTAACAGATATACCAAGAATGGTATTCATAAGAAAATAGGATCTCTTCCATGGAGGAGCCTGATGGTAGTTAAAGATTTATGCCTTGATAACATAATTCAAGTAGAGGACCAATGGATTTGGACACCTGATGTTAAATGTGATTTTACTTTTTCCTCTTCATGTGCCTATTGAAAAAGAAAATTCCCCATCTTCCAACATTAACAGTATTATTTGGGACTCTCACAATCCTAAAAAATGCTCAATCAATGTGTGGAAGATCATTAACAATTGCATTCCCACTGAAGATAACATTGAATCTCTTAGTATTAGACTCTTCTCTAAATGCAAATTTTGTCTTAAAGCCAGTGATTCTTTAGACCATATGTTCCTTCACTTACCGAAAATCAAGCCAATATGGACTTTCTTTTCTAACCTCATACGCATTGATGTGAGTTTTTCCAATATCTCCACTATGCTTCACAGTTGGTGGCTTATAAGTGGCCCTAAGGATTACTCTAAATTTCTTGGAAAATACATTATAGTTTTTGTGTGTTGGGAAATATGGAAAATGAGATATAAGGCATTCTTTCAAAACTCTTCTGTATATGAGACATTTATCGTCTATCAATCTATCTTTTTTATCTCAAGTATATGCAACTTGAAAAACTTCAAAAATGGTCCTTCTCAATTTAATATTGGAATACAAACTTCCTTCAACCTCCATATCAAAAGTTCCATCAAATTGTGTAGGCCTATTAAATGGAGTTTTCCCTCTCCAAATGCCTTCAAGTGAAATATTGATGGTGTTCCCAAGGTCAACCCATGGAGGAGTGGCATTGGTGGTATTTGAGGAATTATAGCAGAGATTTGGTTTTTGCCTATGCTCATCCTCAAGGTCTTGCTTCTAACTCAGTTGTGGAGATTAAATGTTTATTCATTGGGTTAACTTGAGCTTATGCTTCAATGTTTAAGAGGTGTTTATAGAATTAGACTCTACTTTCGTGGTGAATCTAATTAATTTAAATTGGAAGCCTCCTTAGGAAATAGATAATTGAGTAAAATAAATCATATCTTCATTATCTTCTCTCAGTTACTCATTAACTCGTTGTTTTCGAGAATCTAATATGGTTGTTGATGCTCTTGTCAATTATGGGATGACTATTCAATCTCTCTCACTTTTCAAAAATTTCATGGATCTTCCTACATTGGCATGTGGTGCTTATAAGTTAGGCAAAATGGGATGCTTCTATCTTATATTTTCATAGAGATGCTTTATGACTTTTTCCTTTTGTAATGGGGCTATCATAAATCCCCATATTTACTTCTTTCATAAGTTTACTCCATCTTTCTTGTACTAATGTTACTCCCTATGGAGAGGCTTTTTCTCCTAAATTAATTAAATTCTAGGGGGTCATGTCCTTCTTATATATAAAAAAAGTGAATCTTTAGCTCTATGTAGTCGTAATGTGGTTGAACTTTTCTAAATGATGATAGTGGTCAAAGAAAGATCTAATTTAGGAAACTTCATATTTTGAAATTCAAAAGTTGGGCATTAAAAAAATTTCCCCACACCCTTTAACGGAATGTTTTTAAGTTTAAATGTTGATTTTTGCAAATTATCGTCCTATTCACAAACCGGGAGACCCGGGACTACGCGGTCAGTTCCAACAAGTTACATTGGTCCCGTGCGAGGTGTTCGTGCCTCCTACGGGGTTGATTGGCGGCCGGTTTGGGTTTTCACCCTTTAACGACCTATTTTTAACTCTAAGTATGATTTTTGCGAATTATCATCATACTCTCAAACCGGGAGACCCGGGACTACGCGGTCAGTTCCTACAAGTTACATTGGTCCCGTGAGAGGTGTTCGTGCCTCCTATGGGGTCGTTTGGGAGCCGGTTTGGGTTTTCACCTTTAACGGCATGTTTTTAAGTTTAAGTGTTGATTTTTACAAATTATCATCATATTCTCATACCGGGAGACCCGGGACTACGCGGTGAGTTCCGACAAGTTACATTGGTCCCGTGCGAGGTGTTCGTGCCTCTTACTCGGGACTACGTTTATTGATTTTAGAAAATTTTGACATAGTTTCATTTGTTTATTCATTAAATCCAACTTGTTTTAACATATGAAATAAACTCAACAGCAGTAGCAAATTTTAAAAACCAAACCACCAGCAAATCCCTTCCACCAATTTAACTAAATAAGCTCATAAAGTAAGCCATTTTACGTTTGGCTACTTGTCGCTATTTCAGACCATTTTTCTATTTAATGCTACTACAACTTTTATGAGAATTTGAGACTTTGAGACTAACCTGATTTCATTTGCATTTTGATAGCCACCCGATGAACTCTTTATGCTATGACTTCTTGAAAGTATCCGATTTTGGTCCAACAATGTCTGCAAATTCTCAAATTTTCTATTCTGAGCGGCATTTAGTTGTTCAGGAGATGATATATTATCTTTCAAGTTTCTCAGCTCTTCATTATGAGACCGAGACTGTGTTGTGACTGTTGAAGTGTCAGAAGACTCATATTAAACGGTTTGTCTTATAAAATACAAAAAGGATAAAAGGGGGAAAGAAGTGAAACCTACATGTGTATCCTTGCACTTATCATTCATCAAATCACCCTTTCTCTTACTCCAATGAGATGTCTTGAAGAATTCCACGATGCTGGGTTTCACATCAGTTTCATGCTCCTGAATTCAAAATCAATGAATGAAATAATATAACCATACTAGTTGATGATGCGGGTAAAACATGTCTAATATGCACAATGTCAAGAATATTATTGTGACATATAAATTGAAATCAAGTTTAGCAAGGGTAAAATCAATCTGAACAAGGGAAGTAACATGTGAGGACAGAAATATAAGTGATTGAACAATATAATAGATACATTTCAGCAACAGTGAAAGAATCGGAACAATTTTTTCAAGATAATCCCCCTTTGTCTCTTTATCAATGACAGACTAACAAAGAACTAAAGTAGTCAATACAATAAGTCAAAAAAACATCAAGATTGCACTAAACACTTCACCTTGAATTGCAGTTATACAAGCGTCAACACCAATTTTTTTTCCACTTAACACTTCACCTTGAATTGTAGCTTATATTAGTATTAATTAAAAGCATAATCAACAAATTTTGCAAAAGACAAACACGCAAATTAAAAATAAACATACCTAAGCAAATAACCTTCGTCATTCCCTAAAAATAAACATACCTAAGTAAATACGATATCCATATGAACAACCCAAAAGCCATTCCCTAAAATGGCATTTAATTCAAAAAAAATATGAAGACAAAAGCACACATCTTATAATGAATACAATCAAGACTTTATAATATTGCAAACACTCAAGGCACACATTCCGACATCATAAGTACATACATTTGTTATCCAGTATTAGCCCAGTAGATCACAATACAACTTTTAATGTATTATAATACTTTTTAAATAAAAAAAGAGCCGTAAGGACAACATATCAAGCAATCCAAATGTATGTATCAAAAAGAATACCACCAAAACAACCACATGTCTGCCAAACTAAGAATCAATAATTTCACAGACACTAATTTAAGCTGAAACTAACTTTGATTACTAATTAATATAAACGATCCACATATAAAAACTTATACAAATACATGTAGGCATCTACATTTTACATTCCTATAGGTATGTGTATAATATGTATGTGGTTGGGAAATTTCAAGAGAGGCAAGATTAAATAGAGTAAAAGATTGATTAAGAAACACTTAAAAAAATCTACACTGATTATGCTATCAAATACAAAGCGTAGACTGTAAATGGATACAAATTAAACCAAACCAATGTAGATGTTTTGTTTTCGTTCTCATTAAAGGCATTCAAATGGCTGGGGTTTGTGATATTTTCGTTCTTTTCTCGTTGAAGATCAGTTATATATGCAAGTAAAGAGAGAGAGTGAGGTTACCTTAGCCGGAGAGAGAGAACGAGGTTACCTGAGCTGGAGAGAGATTGTTGAACGGAGCTGCGCTGTTGGAGATCTGCGCTAATGGAGATATCATCGGCCGGAGAGGGAAAGCTGATCGGCCGGAGAGAGAGAGATGAACGTAGAGGTTAAAGCTGAGAGAGGGGCGAGCGGGGCGAGCGGGAAGTTAGAGGGGGGAATTTTTTGGGGGGATTTTATATTTTAGTGAAGTGTACTTCATTTTGGCACACTTTAAAACAGTGCCAAATTTTGGCACTGTTTTAAGGTGTGCCAAATTAGCTTTAAACTGTGCCAAAATCTGGCACAGTTTTAAACTGTGCCAGATTTTTAATATCGGGGTGTGCCAAAATGCTGTTTTTGGTGTAGTGAATTCCTTCGAGTTACGTTCATCCCGTGCGAGGTGTTAGCACAGCTAACGGGGCCATTTGGGACGTGTTTCGGTGTTTTGCCCTCTAACAACATATTTTTAATCCAAATTTTAGATATTTTGAAAATTGGGTCGTGCTCTCGGGCTGAGGGCCTCATGACCACACGGTTGGTTCGAACGAGTTCCATTGGTCCCATGCGAGGTATTAGAACCGCTTAGGGGGACGTTTGGTGGGTGTTTCGGGGTTTATCCCTTGAATGACATGTTTTCAAGACAACGTGTAGATATTCTTAAAAATGGGTTGTGCACTCAGAGCAGGGGTCTCGTGACCACGTGATCAGTTCCTATGAGTCATCATGTTCCCGTGTGAGGTGTTGGAGCCACTCACAGGGCCGTTTAGGGGGTGTTTTGAGGTTTCACCCTCTAACGGCATGTTTTCAATATTAATTATAGATATTCTAAAAATTGGGCCGTGCTCTCATACCGGGGGCCCGTGAGGACACGGTCAATTCGTACGAGTTACATTAGTATCGTACAAGGTATCGACGTCGCTCGCGGGTCCATTTGGGGGGTGTTTTGGGGTTTCTCCCTCTAACGGCATGTTTTTAAGCCTAAATGTAGATATTCTGAATATTGGGTCGTGTTGTCGGACAGGGGATCCCGTGATGACGAGGTCGGTTCCTACGAGTTACATTAGTAAGTGTGATGTGTTAGCACCACTCACGGGGCCATTTGGAGGGTATTTCGAGGTTTTTCCCTCTAATGACATATTTTCAAGCCTAAGTGTAGATATTCTAAAAATTGGGATGTACTCTCGGACCTGGGGTCCCGTAACCAAACGGTCGATTCCTACGAGTTACATTAGACCCATGCGAGGTATTGGTGCATCTCACGGGGCCGTTTGGGGCATGTTCGGGGTTTCTCCCTCTAACATGATCTTTTAAACCCTAAGTGTAGATATTCGAAAACTTTGATCATGCTCTCGAATCGGGTTTTCCATGAAAATAAGGTCGGTTCCTACTAGTTACATTGGTCCTGTTCGAGGTGATGATGCCGCTCATGGGGCCATTTAAGGGGTATTTTGTGGTTTCACCCTCTAACGGTATGTTTTTAAGACTAAGTGTAGATATTCTAAAAATTGGGTCGTGCTCTCGGACGAGGGGTCCCATGAAAACACAGTCTATTCCTACAAGTTACATTGGTCCCATGCGAGGTGTCAACATCGCTCATGGGGCCATCCGTGGGGTGCTTTAGGGTTTTTCCGTCTAATGAAAAGTTTTCTAGCCTAAGTATTGATATTCTTAAAATTGAGCCATGTTCTCAGGCTGGGGGTCTCTTGATCATGCGGTCATTTCCTACCAGTTACATTGCTCCTGTGTGAGGTGTCGGCGTGGTTCATCGGGAAATTTGTGGGATGTTTCGACGTTTCTCACTCTAATGGAATTTTTGTAACCTAAGTGTAGATATTCTAAAAAAGGGATGTTCTCTCGAACCGGGGGTTCCGTGACCTCACGGTTGGTTCCAACGAGTTATATTGGTATCTTGTGAGGTTTCAGCGTCGCTTACTAGGCCATTTGGGGGGTGTTTCAGGTTTTTGCTATCTAACAACATGTTTTGAATCCTAAGTGTAGATATTTATAAAATTGGGTCATGTTCTCGGATTGGGGGTCCCATGATCGTACGATCGATTCCTACGAGTTACATTGGTCCCCTGCGAGGGGTTGGCATCGCTCACGGGGCCGTTTGGGGGTGTTTCGGGGTTTCCCCCTCTAACAGCATGTTTTGAAGCCTAAGTGTAAATATTCAGAATATTAGGTCGTTTTCTCGAACTGGGGATCTCGTGACCACGAGGTAGGTTCCTACGAGTTACATTAATAAGTGCAATGTGTTGGCACCGCTCACGGGGCCGTTTGGGGGATGTTTCTGGGTTTCTCCCTCTAACAACATGTTTTCAAGCCTAAGTGTAGATATTATAAAAATTGGGATGTGCTCTTGGACTTGGGGTCTGATGAACACACGTTCGGTTCCTACGAGTTACATTAGACCCATGCGAGTTGTTGGCGTAGCTCACGAGGTCATTTGGGGTGTGTTTCGGGGTCTCCCTCTAACCGCATCTTTTAAAACCTAAGTGTAGATATTCAAAAACTTCGATCGTTCTCTCGAATCAGTTTTTTTGTGAAAATACGGTCGGTGCCTATGAGTTACATTGGTCCTGTTCGAGGTGGTGATGCTCACGGGTCGATTAGGGGGTGTTTCAGGGTTTCTCCCTCTAACAATACGTTTTTAGGACCAAGTGTAGTGTGAAACCCCGCTTAATAAAATACCAGGTGATTAGGCCTATACCAAATTAAACAGGAATCTCATCTGGTTCGTTCTTAGCATCACTGTCGAAAAACATATTAATTACTAATCACTTAGTCTTAAATTTAGCTGATGCCAAATTTTTATCTTTATTCATCCAACCCAAATAACATGCTTGGAAAGAAAATGAACTAATACAAGAAAGAATCTAAACCTGGCATAAAATAAGTACCAGTGTTTATCGAGAAACATCGAATACAAGAAATCCCCAAAGTGCAAGTATAAAATAATATCGATACATGCCAAAACTGAATATGAAAGTACTAACTCAATAGTACAACTGAAAATCCCTTATCCAAAGATAGAATAAGAGAAGCGTCTAAACAAATATCCGCAGCAAACCACATAAGCTGCAGCGGTGCACCCTATGGGAAGGATCAGGCCTGACGTCCCTGTGGTAGGACACCTAAAAGATTTTTGAAAATATTTAACAGGTGGATTTAAACGCAAGAGATAAAAATGCAAATTCTCTTAATATTCAAATTAGTGCCTCGCACTCCCTTGAGTATACCTCACCCCTCAACTAATGTGCATGCCTAACATAACTATATATGACCCATTTAGCTAATCCTCCGTAACTAGTCTTGTCTCATATCTCACTATTTCCACTATTCCAACCCAAGTGAGTATAGTATACAATTTATAGGTTATTAATCACAATAACTTGTTTAAATCATTTTTCATTTAATACCATACAACATTCTCATGAGTTATATCCATTGTATAATTCACATAATGTATATGAGTTGTAAGTTATATTTCACACTAACTTATTTATATCCATATCCAACTTGATATCATATAACCATTTCACAAGTTATATTATTTATAAATTTCACACCATGTATATATATAAAAATTCCCGTATATAATTCAGAACTATATATACGTATCATATCTCAGCATTCACACATATGTCGGATATAAATACTATCACCGAACGTATAGGAGGTGACTATAGTTCCCGCCGAAAGTGTCTGCTCCATACCATAACGGTCCCACCCCTAAGTCAAAGACGCTATGACCTGAGGAATATACTTACCCTGCATTAACTAGTCAGGGGGCTCACCCATAACGCGCAACCTCCTATGATAGCTTTAATATTGGTATGGCTTTACTATATATATATATAGAAAATTTTCAAAGTACATAAATGCGAAACGACAAAAAATTTGAAAGTACATAATCGTAAAACGGAAAAATATTGTTCCCCATCAAAAGATATATAGAAAACAAACTAATAATATTATTTCCCAATTTTGTTGTACCAGTCATTGACATCATGTATCCATCGGCAATTGAATTACCACTCACATAAACTTCAATAATCATCTTGATTTTTGACTTGTCATTCTCAATAATGTTTTTCTTCGATATCAATTCATTGTACTATTCTTCTGCTTTATCAAACATAGACACAAATTTTTTGTTCACCCTTTCCTTGAGGCCTAATTGTTCAGCCAGAAGCTTTTCAAATTAGTCCCTTGACTTTCGGGGATCACGTAATTCAAAATCATAATCATAGCCAATTTTTTCAAAAAGTTGTTTCCAAGATGTGATCCATGCATTCTTCTCAACGAATTTTTCAACCCTCGAAGAACAATCTTTCATCTCCATCTCCATCCGCTTCACCTTATTTTCCATTTTTTCCTCTTAAGATTTTACTCAATGATTTTGTGATGATGTTTCTGCTGCTCCTTCAGAATGAAACTTATTTGCGTGTCACATTCTTTCAACTTTGAGAGGATTGTGTTGAGCTTAGATTCTGCCTGATTATGATCATTTCTTGTGGAAGCAACCTTGGCCTTGTGTGCATCCACTTCTGAAGTGTGATTGCCAATCTGATTCTTCAAAGAAATTGACTTACTTTCTAATGATGCATGTTCACATTAATATCAAAACTTTAGTCGTCCCATACACACATCAAAATGTTCGTGATACATAGTTATGACATGGTTTGCTACACACAATCGTTTATACAACACAAAAACTGAAATGAAACTAATAGAAAAAATTGTTTTAAACAATAGTGTAAATTCTTTTTTCTAGTTAATGTAAAATTCCCCCAAATGGAAACTAACCTAACTACAAAGCCATTAGAAGGAACAAGATATCATATAGTAATCCACTTCTTCACCTGCAAAACAAAAAAGGGAAAAATGAATCAACACTCATAATTTAAATAATTCAAATAAGAAAAGTGGACACTAAAGGGAATAAAAGATAACTAATAGCGTAAAACAAAATGTATGTTGCACTAAAGAGTTAATCAAATTAACAATAAAAAAAGACCAATAAATTATGACATCATATTCTCATGTATGAATGTCAATTTATTATGACGTTTGCACAATTCCGCACAATAAAAAAAACAAAATGCACGACTTGCAGCAGAATCTACACCACCATTAACTCTCAATTCCCACCGCTGCACTGGATTAAAGACCCCCGTATCATGTAAATGAACTAATACGCGCAACTGGAATAGCAACAGTAGGTATGCTTGCGTGTGACATAATGCAGGGCAGCAGCAATAGGTATGCTTGTCTAACTTACCTTGAAAAGAAACAATCTAGACTGCACCATTGTGAGTCTTTTCCTAGATTTCCAAACTTTATTACTTCTTAGGTGAACACATCAAATTCCTGCCTGCAAAAGGCACAAACAAAAATACTTGCTGCTGCTACTGCAGCAAAAGGCATGCCAAAATAAAATAATTTTTTAAGGAAAAGTGGACTATTTTTAGTAAAAATGGGATAACCTTATGTCAGCAGCTACAATTGTTGAACCCCTTCTGAGTGTATGTACAGACACTATCTGTTGAACCTCTTCTGAGTGTATGATCCCTGCAAATTTACTCAAATTCTCACTAATTTTCATAAACATATTAGCTATGAAGCTTATAAACTCGTATAGGGAAAAGGAATAAAAGTTGCACATTTTGAATTTGAAACAATCGGAGTAATTTTGAAAAAATAAATAAATTAAAAAGTGAGATTTTCAAAATTTCTGATCAGCATATGAGAAAATTAAATCAGAAAGGAACAATATTAAAAAACCAAGATCAAAATAAAAATAAAAAAACTTGAAATTCATAAACTGTATATAGTAGAACTACCTCTAGTAACCATGACCTATAGCTTATATATGAAATTAGGTAGCGCTAGAATGGCTTGGGAAGATCAGGCAACAACCGAAAGAGCCCAACAATCAGCATCATGACTCCCTGCATATAACAGTTTTGATTACGACTATGATGACTATATGGATATAAACTTATGAAATGAAGAAAACAAACATGTCATCCTAAGCATACATAAGGGAAAGGAGATGTCCCCATCCTACAAACATATATACTAAGGGATGGAAATAAAAGTAAGTTTAATGGGCAAAATTCACTTGAGAGATGAAAATGAACTAAAAATTCTCAAAATTCGTGATCTAAAAACGAACAATTTTTTTTAAAAAATCATTAGAAATTTGATTTTAGACACAACAACAATAGTTTAGATGCAACAACGATTACTTCAAGGTAGATTCTTGTAGAAACTGCATAGCTCAGGTTTTATTTTTTTATTTACACTTTTCCCATCTATATATATGTGCGCCCACGTGGGTTCACGTATTATGTTCACTTACCTGTACATGCGAATTCTTAGGATCTGCTTCATCGATCACATATACCACATGATCACCATGTGGGACTAAACAGGGTGTAGCCATCTATGAAATCCGGTCTAGCTTTAGCAATGCATCATCATGCCAGATCAGTCCGGATCAGTCCGTGAACCCACGTGGAAGATGTTCCACATGACAGGTGTTCCACGTGGCAGATGTTTTAGGTGTTTGGTAGGTGTTCCAGGTGTTTTACGGATCAGTCCGTATCTGTCTTACCCGCAGCCAAACCAACCAGATCATTACAGCAAGCTCCATATCAGGTGTTCTAAGTGTTTGGCATCCATGGCAGGTTTTCCAGGTGTTTGGCTCCATAATAAACCTAATTAAAGTGAAAATACCTAATTGGTAGGGAGTGAAACAACCTGTGAATAAATGAGAGAGTGTAAGAAAGAGATGATTTGAAAATCAAAATAGCTCCAAATCCAACTATGAAAAGTTTGAATAAATTATGAAAATCCAACTATGAAAATACAATCCGAAATACTCTATTGTTAAAAACTATGCTATTAGTATTTTTTACACTCTCACAACTTCTAAAAGAATCTTATGCTTTTAGTATAAAAAGTGTTAGAGGTACATGAATAGTAAAATTATTTTTTCAGCCATGGATTGTAGTGCATCATTTCCACATTCAAGCCTCACTATTTTGTGCTACTTAACATTGATAAAACTAACTAAGGAGCTCCAAGTTAATATACATATAAAAGATATTCAAGATATCCTCAAACAACATAAATTGAAAAAATAAAATAGATAAAATGAGAAGTATAAAAGATAAATACAATCCAAAATACTTGAAATGAACATATTGTTATAAGATGAAAAATAAATCCGAACTTTAGTTTGAGTCACCAAATAGTTTTCATTACCATAAAAATAAATCCATGGTTTGATTTATATTGGATCACCACCTGAAATGAACGAAAAAACAGTTTGTTTCTGCAAAATTGTACAACATCAACTCAAATTTGAAATATCTCACGTCAAACTTACAATAATAGATAGGAATTATCTCTCTCACGTCAAACTTACAATAATAGATAGGAATTATCTCACATCAAAGTTACATAACTGTAGAAAACTTGGGTGAAATATAAAACTACAACCTAACCAAAATGTAGGATTAACATATGTGTTACAAAACTGTAGGAAACTTTTAAGATTAACATATGTGAATGATCCTTATAAATAAGAAAAAAAGATAAAGACTAATGTGGACACACCCAAATTAAGAGCTTCAAAGTTAGGAGCTTCAAGCATATGTTTTCTTCTTATGTTCAGGTGGAAGAACTGAACTAATTCATATTAAGCAAAAATAATCTAATAAGTCAAATAAAAAAATTGATATAATAATATATGTATAATTAACTTTTTAAAACTAATTTATTATTAAATGAACATTCAAACTCAAAGCAAGATATGGAAATTTCCTTATTTGAACGATCACACCAAAAAAAATTGAAAATAAGGTTTCGGATAACCGTGCCTGAAGGCACGGCGAAAATTTTCAAAGTTTGTAATCGTAAAATGGTGAAAATTTCGAAAGTACTAATCGCAAAACGACAAAAGTTCCGTTTGTTCGTAAAAGCAACAATTTGTGTGCATAATTTGTTGTAAACGAAGCTAAAGAAGATTGTTTGCCTTCAAATTGGTTGAAACAACCTCTTGGGATACTAAAACGACATCTGGATGGAGATTTGTAGTCTACGGGCATTGGTTCAATTCTCAGGGTTTTTTTTGTTTCATCTCTTGTTTTGTTCCTGTTGGAAGGTCAAAAAAGAAAAGGGGATTACATGCATTCAAAAGGGGATTACCTGCATTAAAAATAAAGGATTGCATCAAATTGAACTCATTTGTGTAAAAACAGAAGCCCAAATCAATTTTAGTAAAAAATGGGAATGTGAGCATTTAAGTAACAAACATGTTATTATTGTCAGCGGATCCCCACAATCAGATAGATGGATCCCCACTGTCAGCGGATCCCCACTATCAGCTCTGTCCCGTCATTCTGGATCCCTACTGTCCCGTCATTCTGGATCCCCATAACCTCTGTCCCGACATTCTGGATCCCCACTATCAGCTCCTGCACTTCTTCATCAGTGAAGCTAATAGCGGGTTTTGTCTTTGACAGTAGGGGTAAGATAGTAATCCCAGAATGCTCATATATCAAGTCAGTTAAACCACAAAATAGCCTTGAAACAGATTGCATTCTTAAAACATCTTTGAAACCAAAAAATCAACTAAAAAACAAATGAATTAGCACCAAGTCAAGCTTCAACACCAACTATGCTTCAAAACAGAGTTGAAAATGAATACAAAATATGCTTCTAAAAAATGGAAGTTACATAGTAATGCCTTATGAGTAACTCCACGTGGAATATTAGTTCGGAAGAAATAGAGATTTTTATAAAGGGCATCCAAAGATTCGTCAAAAAAATAAGAAAAGTGTAATGTATTTGAACAGTAAATGTTCACCGAAACATATCTTGCTCAATTAAACATGTCGTATTAGTATAAAATTATAATTGGTTACAGTGTAATGTTATTAAAACTAATGAATGTCTGTATATTCAAAACTACACAAAATATTTCATAAACAAAGATTAGAGTTCAAGAAATAATTTAATCAAATAAAAAAAGGTGAAATGAAAAGTAACCAGATTTGGGAGTTTATATATTTGTTAAACTAATTCTAACTTAAAACACAAAACATGAGGTGATTAATGTAACAGAACCTAAATACACACATACCTAGAAGGCAAAAATGATTGCGTAGATGAACTCGTTCTATACCTGAGATCAAATGACCAAAATAAATTAAAGAATCTGTTACTGAAAGTTAGTACAAAAGAAGCTGAAGATGACCGTAAAAAATTGAATTGGTGAATGCCTCAATAGCCTAAATGACTAAAATTTGTTATGAACCTCAATACACACCACTGATCAAAGTGGGAGGGCTAAAATATTGATCAACTTGCTGCATAAACTCAATTTCTATTTTCCATTTTACCCCATATAAAGAGCTAATGAGTGTATACAATGTTGAGATATATGAATGACAACATAAAATATTTTCTACCGTGATCGATTAAAACCAACAATGATTACGTCTGTAGATTCCCACTATTTCTCAATTAAAACTAAGCATATGTCAACCACTATAACCACCTCCCACTATTGATCAACTTTGCACTTGGCAGCTTGCATATATGCATAATATCTGCATATATATGCAGATATATGCTGCATATATGCAGATATATGCATATATGCTTGCATATATCTGCATATATGCATATACCTGCATATAGGTTGCATATATGCATATGGATATATGTATAAGCTCGATAAAAAAATGCTCGATTCAGAAATAAAAAAAATACAGAAAAAGGAAGACAAACGAATTCAGACCTGCTCGATCCAATTTAGACATGCTTGATTCATCACTGTATGCATATATGAATATATGAGTATGCATATATGCTGCATATATACATACAGTATGCTGCATACATGCATACAACTTCTTCATATATGCAGCATATTTGTTCATACGTGATGATTGATGCGTAATGTACCTCTTAGCAAGATTGATTCAAATGAACAGGGGCTTCTTCGAGCGGTATCTGCTGTCCTATTATAAGAATAAAAATTAGATCAAATCTATAGAAAGAACATTAATTTATAAATGAATGACAATTTATTCGAAGCAAACAAAATATCGAGTCTTTACTCACCAAGTAATTATAAAAGAACTTTCGGGTAATTGATGTTTGTTGTTGAATTTCCTTCGTTATTTGGAAGGAGGATCGAGATGCGGTTAGCACTCGTGCAACGTGACATAGCGACGTACAACTGGCCATGACTGAATATGGGTGTTCTCAAGTCAACCCCAACATACTTAACAGATTGACCCTGCGATTTATTCATAGTCATGGCGTAAGCGAACTTGATTGGAAATTGGCGGCGAGTCATCTTTATGGGCATTTCAGCAGAGGATGGTGTTAAGGATATTCTCGGAATGAATACAGTCGTACCGAATTTCCCCCCATTAGGATTTTGGCCTCGATAACGTGCTCCGCAAACCTTGTGACTATTAAGCAAGTCCCATTGCAAAGTCCATCTTTGGGCGCAATATTTCGCAACAACATTATGGGACATCCAACTTTGAGTTCCAACTTAAAAAGTGGCAACCCATATGAGTTAAGAGCATTTAAAAACTCCGTGGGAAATTGGTTGGTTATGCCTGGGTTAGTTTCATCGGGGCACATTTTATCCGCAGTGAAATACGTAACTGTATCGCCTGGGAAAGTATTGAGTGCAGCAGTATTAATGGCATTTACGTCATCGTTTCGGGCAGAGAGAATTGTCCTTTCATTAAGGAAGGCAGATGTAACAGTGCCCTCCACGTTCAGCAATGGATATACGGCCCCTATTAAGTCCTCAACATTCTTACAACGGCGTAATGTTGATGGCATGCTGATAGTTTCCTCAGGGTTTGTCCCAATCTGGTAAAGAATAAAAATATACATTCTTTAGTAAAGAATTAAAAAATAATCTATATGTAGATGTGATATTAATTGGGAACAGAAATACCTCGTTTAGGAAATTTGAAAATTGTAAAGTTTCAATATCGGTACCATTGAGCCGCATGTTCAACTCCAAGGAAAGAACATCAATATCTTTCCACAGCATTGATCGACGTAAAGATGCTCTAATTATTTTCTCTCTGACGGCTTTGGGTATTACGTGTAAGATTTGGCAAAAGTCACCACCGATAACAACTGTAATACCTCCAAAAGGCTTCTTATTATCTAGTATATCTTGCAATGTACGTTCAACAGCCTCAACGCAGAATCGATGTTGCATTGGCACTTCATCCCAAATTATAAGCTTGGCTAATTTAAACAACTCCGCCTGAATCGATTTCTTTGTAAACCCACAATTTGAATTTTCGAGAATGTCAAGGGGAATACAAAACTTAGAATGAGCAGTACGACCACCAACCAATAGTAATGAAGCAATACCCGAAGAAGCAACGGTAATCACTATGTGCTCCCGACCTCGACAATAGGACGAAATTGTATTGTACAAAAACGTCTTGCCCGTACCCGCTCCGCCATTCAAAAAGAAAGTTATTCCTTTAGCCTCTAATAAGGAAGTCGTAATTGCATCAAAATCCCTTCGTTGCCCTGGATTAAGACGTCCTACGTTAGAATGCACAATAGCGTTGTCGGTATCTCGCTGAAGTTGTCGATGTTCCCATATTAGCCTATTCTCTACCGTAGTGCTCCAATTTTTTACAGGGAGAGGCATGGATGGATAATCAGACAAAGATTTACCTGTTTCCTGGAGCAAGTCATTTAGAAAATACAATTCGTTGTCGTTGATTTCAGAATATGTTGGAGATGCAACTCCAAATGAGGTACGAAGCTTGTGAGCAAGGTCATCACATATGCACGATGCGAACTGCTCCCATAATAAAGCAGGATCTAACAGAGAGCATTGGGTTAGAATAAAATTAAAAAGACGCCGAAATTGATAGCATGTCTGCATAACCGACGCCTCTTGCAAACATTGTACCCATTCATCATCATATTCTAAAAGTCCTAATGCAACACATACGGACTTGAAAGAATCGTGTAAGACATTGTTTACCGTCCGTAAGCACTCAAATGAATGCGGACCTTTTACAACGGATAGAAGTAAACGGAAATAGAACCTTTCTCCGGAATTTGGGCTCGCAAAGTACATTCTACCAATTGAAAAAGGTGATGTAGGTGACCTTGGAGCCCAAGTCTTTGTTACTTTGTTCCAAACAAAGTGTTGGGGGAACTCTTGATAAGTGAAAGCACGGGCGGATTCATTCGATGCACAATATTCAAAAAATGTCGTCAAAGAAGATCGTTGAGTCGAAGCCCGACGCACTATTTCATCCATCGACTCATCTGGATTGAACACAACATGATGCATTCCAGGTAGGTGAAGTTCCAATCGGGTAACAGGTGGTTTTTCTGCATGCATTGGATTACCCAATATTCTCCAAGCTGCCTCGGGGGGGGCCAATGTACCTAGCATCCAAGTACTGTTGGATTTCATCACCACCTCCCAAGACCATAATAGTGCGATCATGTCCCTTATAGATATACTTATTAATGTACTTGACGCATCTCAACCCTGCACAAACTTCAACATTAATGTGGCAATTGAACATATTGGAAAGATGAGGATTATACGGCACAACATCTCGATTATCAACATGTTTTCCATTTGCCGTAGAATAGACGCAACCATCATTTATACGACGATAAATTGGATACCCATCGTTATCCATAGTGGTCGACTGTGAGAAATCCCGAGGATATTTTTTTGTGCATTTACCATTTTCCATGCACGGAGCATGAGGAGACTGTAAGCCGCAAGACCCATGGACCATACAACCCAAAATTGTTTCAAAAAGGGCTGGATTTTCATCTCTGTTAGGAAACTCTGCATAAACAATCTTATCAACTTGTGGAGGTGTTTTAATCTTGTCAGGACCATCAAGAAAAATTAAAGCGTGCATGTGAGGTAAACCTCGCTTTTGAAATTCGATCGTGAAGACATGTGCCACTTTTTTGCCGAATATATGATTATTATCAATCTCCATCATTAAAGCCTTCCTCTTGAGTTCAAACACACGTTCCACCAAGTCTGGGCGAATGAAGGAATTTTGAAAAGGCAAGAGTTCCTTTGTGATCTCTAGCCATTTAGGGTTTGCCGTCATCCTGAGAAAAACATCCGGGTGATGATTGAAATGCGTAATTGCCATAGAATCTTGATAAATTTCAAACATATTTCTCGCGCTCCCGGTAAAAGAAGATGGCAAAATCATTCTTTTGCCAATTTGACCCGGTTGTAACCCGATGGACATACCATCAGTGAGATCTTTGTACAACTCCGCCCGAAGTTTTCCTTGATTTAGTCGGTGGTACGTCAAACGGTTTTGCTCAGTTGAGGCCCAACCATCGACAATGAACTCTTGAAATAATTTCCCCCCTCTGTGTATCGTAGAGTACTCCGAGTGGTGTTGAAACATTCGATAACAAAAATAATTCATTTGAGTCAAACGTGTTTCCTTTTCAGTACAAAGTTCCACGTCCCACATTTTCATGTCAAGGTGCCAACCAAGTTCACCGTGAGGAAATAATAAGACATAGTGCAATGGCAAATATGTTGGATGGCACTCGTTAATCTGCATCAATTGACTACCCCCCTTGAGACGAACTATTATGTCACACATGCCGCTGACTTTAGAGCCATCACCCGACAAAATAACGGCAATCTCATCAGCGGATCGAAAATTATATGCGCGACGGTCCTTTGAAGAATTGTAGTGGAGATAAGCAGGTAAGCTCTGACCCACCCTATTTGTCCTTTCCAAAATCAAAAAAGCCTCGCAATATTTTGACGTGAAAGCATTATTCACCAACAAAGACACTTGAACTGTACTTAGAACATCCCTCCTCAAATACGGATTTCTATTATGGCGGATATCCAAAGACACATATGGATCGTATATGTACAACTGAGCGTAAGCAGCCTGATGTTCCAATCCAACATTCGGTATTAAGGATCCAGTGCAATGACGAAGCTCTCCATGAATCATGAAACTGAATGGACCCCTGCCCCCGATTACCCGATCATCCATTTGGACACCTAAACTTGTAAACGCATTTGCAGCATAATACTCTCTAGTATAAGTATGAAAGGACTTTGAACGGTCATCATCACCATCAAATAAAAGCTTAATTTCAGCAGGTGGTTCAATGAGTGGGGGTAGACGAATTTGGCCCTGCAAATAGCACTTCCCAAACAATGGTCTCCTCATTGAAGAATCTGACAATCTTTCAGTCATCCAGTGTAACGCATCACAGTGAGGGCCTCTTACGTTCATAGCTTCCAGATCATGTCTTTCCAAGGCAACATACGAACGACTTAGTCCGTTGGTATAGGCTCCATTTTGGAAAGATGGTCTCCTTGACCTGAATATGAGAAATATAGTGTTAAACCGTAAAGTATGTATTAATAAAGTTCGTATATGTTGAATTGCATATAAGATGCATATATGCAGATGCATATATGCTGCATATATGTGCAGTAGCAACATATATGTGCAGCATATATGCTGTTGCTGCACATATATGCTGCATATATGCACATATATGCAGCATATATGCAGCTTATATGCAGCATATATGTGCAGCAACAGCATATATGCTGCACATATATTTTGTTGCTACACATATATGCAGCATATATGCATCTGCATATATGCTGCGTACATGCAGATGCATATATCCTTCGTATATGTTCAACAGCAGAATATATGTATGTAAATGAATATATGATGCATATGTATCCAACAGATATGCATTTATATACGTATATGCTGCTGTTGTATATATGTATGTAAATGCATATATGTTGCATATATGTATGCATATGCATGTACGCAGCATATATACAGATGCATATATGCTGCATATTAATAAAGTTCATATAGATTAATAAATCATTAGATGTACCTTATAATTGAAGGGAGAAGTGAAGTCCTAATTAAAGGTGGTATAGTATTTCCCTCCGATGGATTATCTTGTAGCGGAACCCCGCGGGATGAACTTACTTCAGAATTAACATTCGTATCCCGATTAGATAAATCTTGAGGGAATACTGTGTGAGATGAAGTTAAATTTTCTGTTTGAATGGTAGAAATGAAATCCATAATTAGATTACGGGGATCGATAGTATGGATAAATTGAGAAGGGACTACCGAAGGTGGAATGTCCGTCACGATATTGCATGTTGGGGTTTGGTTACGTTGTGGGAAAAATTGAGGTGTAGGGGTATTTAACGAAGTAGAAGGTTGATCCTCAATACTTTGACACTGTAATAAAATATGTTGGTGTCGTTCCCGTCCACGTCGGCGTCTTTGACCCAAGATGTGATTAGATAATTCCTGACACGTTAAAAAGATGAAAATATTTAAGACTCGCAATTAAGGCATTTTTAAAACTATAAACTGAAATTCATTAAACTGAAATTCATTGCAGAAGAAAGAAATCACACCAAGTGAGGGGGGTGAGGGGGGTGGTTTTCTTTCCCTTTACCCTTTTCGTTAACCGAAAGTTGCTCCGTGTATTTTCTCTTCTGAAAAAGGAAAATACAAATCTTATATTAGTCAAGTTAAATGATAAAGAGACAAAGAATGCGATGGGTGTTCCACCCTAATTAAAGCTTGTTTAAATACCTCTCTAAGAATGATGTCCGCTTCCGAAACATCCCAAATGACAACACCCTTGTTTGATACAGGGGTTTGGTTACGTCTACGGAAACATTGCGGTGTAGGGGTGATTAACAACGGAGAAGTCATAGAAGATGGTTTATCTATAGTCGGAGTTGTTTGATAGGGAAACAACATTTGTTGGGATCTTTCTCGCTCGCGTCGGCGTCTCTGACCCGAGATGCGATAAGATAATTCCTGACATGTTAAATAGATGCAAATATTTAAGACTCGCAATTACAGCATTTTTAAAACTATAAACTGAAATTGATTGCAGAAGAAAGAAATCACACCAAGTGAGGGGGGTGAGGGGGGTGGTTTTCTTTCCCTTTACCCTTTTCGTTAACTGAAAGTTGCTCAGTGTATTTTCTCTTCTGAAAAAGTAAAATACAAATCTTATATTAGTCAAGTTAAATGGGAAAGAGACCAAGAATGTGATGTATATTCCACCCTAATTAAAGTTTGTTTAAATACCTCTCTAAGAATGATGTCCGCTTCCGAAACATCCCGGATGACAACACCCTTGTTTGATAAGGGGGTTTGGTTATGCCGAGGGAAACATTGCGGTGTAGGGGTGATTAATGATGGAGAAGTCATAGAAGATGGTTTAGCCATAGTTGGAGTTGTTTGATGGGGAAACAACATTTGTTGGGATCTTTCTCGTTCGCGTCGGCGTCTCTGACCCAAGATGCGTGCAGAAGTAGGTGTCGTTCCCTGATAGTTTGAAAAGAAAATACGTGTAATAATGAATACAAAAGTTAATCATGGAAAATAAGAATCAACAACATAGATAAGTGAAAGAAATACAAATACGAAGACGAATCATGCACAAAATGGAATAACATTATACAGTTCGTGAAACATACTTTGTCAGAATTGGTTATATCATCCATTGCAAATATAAGATTCCAGTCCTGCATAATTAGAAGAACCATATTTATTATGTACATATTAAACATAAATGCAACGTACCATAAAAAATGGGGAAGAAGCCCTAATTTGAAAACCGAATTGAAACCCAATAATATGGAACAAATCAAACCGAGTATGGAACAAATTAAATCTCAACCTAGTTAGCCACATATATGTATGGAACAAATCAATATGGAACATAAATGCAACAATTATTCGAGAAAAAAGAGTGGGAGAGAAAAAAATTCCCTAATTTGAAACCCTTTTTGAAACCCTTAGGTACATATTTCGAAACTGAAATTTAGAACCACATTAGGTCAAAAATGGGGAAGAAGCCCTAATTTGAAAACCTAAGCCACACATATGTATGTATGAAAAATCTAAGCCACATTTGAAAATCTAAACCTAAGCCACATTTGAAACAGCTAAGCCACATTTGAAAACCTAAACCTAAGCCACATTTGAAAACCTAAGCCACAATAATCAAATCTAAACTTAAACCTAATATGGAACATATATGTATGAAACAGCTAAACCTAGTTAGCCACATATATGTATGAAACAAATCTAAACCTAATATGGAACAAACAATCAAATCAAAACCTGAATCTTAGGATGTACCTAATCGAGGAAGAAGGTGATGTGGAGCAGGTGAGGCAGCGGAGCAGGGGCAGGGGCGGGGGCGGGGGCGGGGGCGGGGGCGGGGGTGGAGCAGGGGAGCGGGTCGGTAGTGGAAAGAGGGAGGGGGAACCAAGGAGTGCAGCGGGGAGGGTAGAGGGTGGAGGAGGGGAGAGAGAGGCGATTTGCGGATCGTGGGGAAGGGAAACAGAGGGTAGTGGAAAGAAGGAAAATGGGGTAAAGAAGGAAAACGGGGTACACAGCGTAGAAGGTTTTTTTTCCCAAGTGCCACCTCACAATGGATACAATCCTACGTGGCACAATCCCACACCATTAGATCGCCCAAAAAAATGTGATCTCAACCGTTGATTTTTTGGAACAGTAAAACACCCCCCTCTCATATAATATATATATATATATATATATATATATATCTGTGTGTGTGTGTGTGTGTGTGTATGAACTACACATCAACATATATATAGAAATCCAGGCTACCGAAGTATTATGCCCATACCCAAGCCTAAAGTATTTAAGCCTATGGTCCAACTTCTTTTTGATCAATTACACACGAATTAATTCTCATTATTTTGCTGTAACCCTTTCACGTGTACCCGAACTCTCAATCTCTCGGCCCGAAATTCAATTTTCCCAATTCAATGTTCAATTTCACCTAACTAAGTCCCCACTTAATTAACAAGGTTTCAATTACTCAATCATAAACCTTAATCTCTCCAATTTAATTAATCCTCTAATTAATCCAAGGATAATTGGTCCCACCTATCAATCAAGGAAATCTCCAATGGAATAACAACTAAAAAATATTTCTTAAAATTTGTCCCACAAATCTGTCCAGATTTTTAAAATGCCGTTTTGTGGCCTTTTGGAGCCGTTTTTCGAGAAAACGTATTACACAACAAAAGTTAGAGAACGCGATTTTCTACAGGGAAACGTGAAAAGAATCACTATTGGAGTAGTAAATACCTCAATTTCATAAAAATTTCTTCATCAAAACTTTTTAAGATGCATCCTAAGTCCATTCTTTTGTTATCACAAATCTAGCCCTAACAATTTCATCAATTCCGAAAACCCCTACAGATTTATAACTCTCATTAAATAGAAATCCTCAATTTACTCAAGAACTAACCCTTGAATTCAATTGGATTCCACCTCTTTTAATATGAAAATGTAGATGCAATTTAATAATCACAACTTAAACCACTTGCCTCAAACGAAAATATAAAGCTTGGAATGAAGGTGTTGAATTGAAATTGAAGCAATCTCTCCAAGATCTCCAAGTTCCTCTTCTCTTTGGCTCTTCCCTTTATCTTTTTCCTTCTTTAGTCTTTTAATGTGATTTAATGTTGCCTACCCCTTAACCATTTGGGGTTAAAAACCCTATTCACGTTTTTGGGCATATGGGCCTTATAAAAAGGGTCTATACTCTCTATATGGAGCTCAAACATGTCTAATTAGGCCCCGGCATCCAATATATGCAGATAACCACTCATTTCGAACTATTTCGAACCTAACGCACTTAACCGCACACTCAAAATCACCATCCAAAATAATATTCTAAAATTAACTTTCACCCGTTACTTATTTAAATATGTTCACTTTTAAATATTCCCAATACTTAATTCTCATTAATTTATGACACAAGTGAATTATTAATTATTGAATTAATTAAATAAAAATAATAACCCAGAAATTACGACGTGTTATATACTCGCCCCCCCTTTCAATGTAATTTCGTCCTCGAAATTCGGATAAGTCTAGTACTCCTGGTCTCAACTAGCCCTGCAATCACTGACCCTTAGCATTGCTACACAAAGTTATTGAGCGAATGTAATTAACGAGAGTGCCCATCCACCTTGAACCCATGCTTAACAACACTAAAAGAAGTAGGGCATTTGTTAGACCTTAATCCGTAATAGAACTTCAATCCTATAGTTATAACATTCCCAATACCCTCCTCTCGGCATGAAAGTATACATATCCACTCTTATGTAAAAATACAATACCTAATACCGCGCCCTTACTATCATTAGTTTCCTTGCCTGAAAGTAAAACCCGAGATATATCTTTTTGCTCGATAAAAGTCCAACCACCCCGAATCACATAAAAAATGTCCCTACTCCCCAAGATTTCAATTTTACAATACTAGTACATTAACGAGCAACACATTTTAACATACATTACCATATATATACGCTAGGCCTTATCTCAGGTGAAACCTATTTACGATAATTCATACCCTGGTATTGCTAACACAGTCTTACTATAGCTATTCATTATAGCCCCAACTATATCGACACAGTTGAAACTTGGAGAAACATCCACACTACTCCATTGATCTTCGAAAGTGGAAATCTCCCGTATAATGCAACCATCCTTTTAGTGTAACCCCCCACTCTCACGTGGTTACCACCAAAGAACCCCGCTTTCCACGGCACTTAGATATATATTATATTGCTATTACGGTCTACACATCCAATAATATACGTCTGACTCACAAATCCTAGTGATAGCACACCATAGGTTGTGACGCACTCAATGTCACTTCCAAACACACCCATGCTCAAACATTCCATAATTCGGGAGACAACTAGTTCCCATTCCTCCGAAATATACCCAAAATTATCGCCTCTGCATCTTTTCCCTGAATCTGCTAAGTATCTACACAGTAGAGGCTCTGGATCCACCCGAGGTGCGCATACACATTATATCTTGTGCATATTTGCACAACCCTACCATCATCACTCACGTAACCATATTTATCTCAATTTTGTCCCCTGCATTATCGACGTGGCTATATCCTCCAAATATTTCAGATGACTTACTCATTACCATTCGATTATCCCCGATATTACTCCACCTTTATAATCTATTTGAGATCCTCAAAATACTCCCTTAGTCCCATACCTAAGGGTCCCTGCGATGGAAAAATTGGCTAAAATAAATCATACAAAACACATAACCATATGCACAACCTAGAAACTTGTGGTGCCAAAGCTTCGTATTGTTTGTTTCGCAACACCTTCAAGTTCCACTATCCCTGTCACTTAGTGGATTTCCATTCAACATATTTTCTCCACATGTTCGTTAATTATCATTAAATCTAATGACTTAAAATCCAATGACGTCTACACACTTTTGACATTTAATCCGTGCTTATGCGTATAACACTTCCTACCAAAGCCCAAAAGAAAAGTTTCCCCAATGCACAGTTCCTCAGCATCATCGGTCCTTGATTTCCACAGAACCCAAAGCATAACCCTCGGGACTCTCAAACCTTGCCCTTATACTCACATTCCTATCATGGACTCCCGCGTCCCTAAAGGAGTCATATACTACTGCGCTCGTATTATCACTAAGCCCTCAGTGCTAAATATTAATAACGAGCTAAATCTCTCCACTCCGCGGCAACCCTTCATTCCGTGAATATAGTGAGTAAAAATCCTACTCATCGGGATCCACAACTGCACACAATATTGAGGCTATGATATTTCTCAACCCTCTTCCAGGTAAGACATCTCATGAGAATATACATCTGGTACTGAAACAACGAACATGATAGCCTTGCTATGATAGCCTTCCATTACGAACTCGTCCGTACCCTAGATGAAACCATACCTAAATTACCACCTCTTAAAGGAGCTAGTCCTTAAGAATTACATCGTCTCAACGTACCCACAATTCCTTTCAGGTGGAATCGAAGAGTAATCCAATACTCCATGGTAAGAATACACATACTAGTAATATTAATGATACTTCCAATAAATCCATTTCTTACGTGAATCTAGTATAAATAAATTATTGTAACCCATTGGTATTACATAAAACATACCCGAATCACCTCGGAATAATACTTATAGTTTCTGGTACTCATAACACTTTCGGCTCAACGGTTATTAGACATACACTCGCGTCCTAAACAAACCAAAAACTTATCTATAACACCCCGCTTAAAATAATAACGGGTGGCCATCCCTATACTACATTAAATCAGGAGTTTCAGATGGTCCAATCTCAACATCAACTACCGGTACTATATAATATACGACTAACTACCCGATATTAAATAAGCGAGATGTTAAAATTAATTAAAATATGCAACAGATAACGAACTAACACTATAACAAATAACGAAGAAAAGAAAGATGCATGCTAGAATGATGATAAATAAATAAAATTAATAACTACAAATGAATATGCCAGGAAGAAATAAACCCGAATAAGCTGTCGGGTCACAGCCAATACAATAACTGAAAGGGAATAAATATACACATCTATAAATATCTCTTGGGTAAAAACCCGATATACAACATATATCCTACCTAGATTTTTAGAAGTAGGAAGCGACTACAAGATACATCTTGCAACAGTTCGCACATGTCACGACTCCCAAGACTCTGGATAGAAGGTCATCCGGCATCCATGCGGTAGGACACCTATAATAGTATATATATATATACAGGCAGGAGAGAAAAGTAAACGGGTCAGAGCCCGAATGTGAAAGATATTTAGCAAGTGTATTAAACGTGCATAATAAATATCGGTGCACATATTTCATAATTAATGTGGAATCGCACTCTCGTGGAACCCCAACTCACCTCTCATCTAACGACGCTATTCGCGTCCTGAATTTTAGTGAAATTACCCTAATTATAAGGACAACCTAACTTATCATAGGCCTATCCTATACCCACGAGATCAGCCTTCCTACCATAACCCAGGAATCCACTGTTTCTAACCTCCCTTAAGTATTTCTACAAATATATGTGCCTTATTAGGCTTAATGGATTCCGGTTTATAATTTTAACAATTATAAATCTTAATAAGTTACCCATATGCATTTGGGTTGAAACATATGATTTAATTTCTAAATAATAGGCATACAAAATTTATTTTTGACAAAACATCTCTCCAATTTCAACGTTGCGCTGCGTTTCGTGCGTGGGGTATCTCGCAAAGCGAATCCAAACAAGGAACCACCCCGTAACACTACTCCTTGTCAACGTCGATCCTGGAGATCCATTATTCCATAACTAATTATTGATAGAACTTCTCTCTAATCTCAACAATGCACTACGTTTCGTGCGTGGGGTGTCTCGTAAAGCGAAATCCAAACAAGGAACCACCCCGTTACACTACTCATTGACAATGTCGATCCTAGAGATCCATAATGCCATACATACCATATTATGATACAATTATGAAAACAACTAAAATCTCCAATAATATCCTTGGGATGATGTAACCGAAATATTCCTTAAATACGATACATCAACCCCCAATCATCTAGTACACCATAATCATCCAAGATGTACTCCATAAAAGTCCATATCCTTTTTTTTCTATAGGATATATATAAATATATATATATATATATATATATATATATATATATATATATATATATATATATATATATATATATATATAGGTATTTTATTCTCACCATATATATATATACCATCATCCATACCCATGACCAAGTGTACAAATCATATCTGATGTACAATGGGCATGCACATAATCCACCCGGCTATATATATATCGTCGATAAAACTGCACCATGCTATTATCTTCCCAGTGCTCGGCTCACGTAGCAACAGGGGACCACCATGGTGGGGCTCAACGACACCCATCTCGTGGTAACTCACACACACGACGTCCCGAAAAGCGGTCATAGCTCCTAACCGGCAATGAGACGAAACATACCCACCACGTCTCATCCCGAAAAATATATATCATCTAGTAACACACTGGACGACTATAACCTGGGGAATATCCACACCCTCCTCTATATGCCAGGATGCTCACCCTCTGAGCGGAAACTTCCCAATGATAGCATGAGTGGGGTATGCTTAACCACATAAGTATATATATCGTTCACATGCTCAATATACATACATCCATATGATCCCATCATATGATCAAACATTAAACCATCATATACGGTTTAAATATCCATTCCATGTATATCCACAACATAAATTTATCCATATATTCATATCTATATAAATATATACACATATATTCACATATCCATATATACAACTAATTCTCGTTCATATGGATACGAGATATAAACTCGGCTATAAGTAAACATAATCCTCAATATACAAGCCGTCACCACAAACTTATTTAATTTACCTCGATATCTGAATACAATCCCTCACTTGAAATATATTCAATCACTTTTCCTATGATGGCAAGTCTCCTAAAATCATATGTATATATATATACATATATATTCAACCTTAGGGTTATCACCTAAAATTTTAATGTATGTATAACAATTACTATACATTCCATCAATGTCTGAAAGTACATCAACCCACGATACTTATCTCGATCATAGGTAATAACATAATTTATAATCGATGAGCCTCCAGCTCAATCCTAAATTCATTTCTTAGTCCCATTACTTTTTGGAATCCTTAAACTAGTCACACCCAGATATACAACGACTATCCCCACTAGATTGGCAACCCACCCCAACCTAGTTGATAGCCCAATCACATGATTCTCAAAATTCCATATAAGGTTTAATAGCTCTAATGAACCCTAAACCTTATTACATTCACAATTTATTCCTTAAGTCTATACTCCTCAAGGATACACGACATCTTCTCTCGTCGATCCTCAATCATATCTAAACACACTTAGGACCTCAAACCTGAACTCCCGTACTCATTGAGATCCCCCACTATACCTAAGGGTATCCATTATTAATGCACATATAGGCAAAAGAGACTATCCCTATACCATTTATAATCATTTCATGATAATTCGCCTCTATCATGACAAAACAATCCACCAATCACTTAAGTCCCACATTCCTTTCATCACTAAAAGAGGCATTCCATCCTCCTGAATCAATTTAACATAGGCCCGCAAGCCCCTATTCGACCTATGGCACTATTCCCTAGATCAAATATCTCCATAATAAGCCCATTAAGAAGGCCCCTAAGAATAAAACTCTAAAAGAAAAGGGGTAAAAGTATTTCCCATTCTTGGGTTAAAAAAAAGGGATCGATCGATCGGTCCCATACCCCCGGTCGACCGCGGGTCCAAATTTTCCCTACAAAAAAATGTAGTAGGCTTTTCCTTTAAGGCGCAGTCGACCGGTCCCCAGACCGCGGTCAACCGACCATACCTGATATCCTGGCCGATTTCCATTTCTCAACAAAACCCATGAAATTAAAACCCTAAAATTTCCATTCTAACCTCCAAATCTTTATCACAACAATATTCGAAGCCAATAAACCAACCCAAAGTTGATCCCAACCATTTCTACTCCATTAAACCCATTTTTAAACATTGATTTCAAGATTAAACCCAAAATCTAGGTTTTGATATTTATACCCAAAAACCATTTCTTCAACCCACAAATTATGAAATGAAATACACAAATAACTTATTTAGCAAGATTAAACACTTCCCTCAGATTTGTAGAGGTTGGATCATCTTCGATGCCGCATTTGGGCAGGAATCTCCAAGATTTTCTTCCTCTCTCTCTTCCTTTCATCTTCTTTTCTCTCTTCCTTTCTTTCTTCTTTTCTCTCTGGGGCTTTTTCTCTCTTTCTCTCAAATGAGAATGGCTTCATCCGTAAGCCTCTTAAGCCTATAAACATAAGTCCCAATTTTAAATGTTAATACACACTTTAAATGACTCGTTTACTCCAATTCGAGCAAAACTGACTTAAAAATAACCCAGAACCGAAATAAAACCCAATGACAATCATTTTGACTATCTCTACCCTTCCGGGATCGACGGTACACTCAAAATCATCATCCGAAATACTTTAAAATGTCCCCTATTTTTTTACCTCAATTCCAAATTTTAGAATTCTCCAATTTAATTAAATTTTGTTTTCCCAAAAATTTAATATCTCAGTCTAAAAAATCATGGGGTGTTACAATCTTCCCCCCTCACAAAATTTTTGCCCTCGAAATTTAAGATGTGCCTAGGACCTCAATCTCATCTAGTCCTTACATCAACCCTCAGGATCACTATACCGATCCTTTCTAGTTCTCACGTCGAACCATATAGATTTTAAAACAAATTAACTACCCCGGGGCTCCCATACACCCCATACCCGAGATTCCACTTGTACTATTTATAATCAGGCTCCATTAGCCTCAAACCGTAATAAACCTATCACCAATATAATTTATAGCAACACTATATATGTGAATAAAAGTTTGAAAATTCCCAATGGTTGAACTCTTCTAAATTCCTAACACTAGCCACCTTCGTGCGGGGGAGGTCTCGCAAGCGAAATCCAAACAAAGAACCCTCCCAATACACTACTGTGTAGCTAGGTCGGGGATTGAGATTAGTTGAACCAGGGTTAAGGTTTTATAAAAGATTTTTATATTTTAGATACTGCCCGAAGGCCTACGTAACAATATATAATATAAATAAATCCCGCGTATTTCGACACCCCAAGCAAATACCTCATGTTTAAAACACAAGGCCTCAACAAATACAACACTTCTAACCGCTACCTAGTTCTCAAAACTAGCCCAACTATGAGCTAAATTTTCCGCTCAACATACACCTACTAAACTTTGAATCTCTAAAATATAAAACTTCTTTACATTACATCAACTCCTTTCCACAATATAAGTCTCCCCTCTTAGGCGCACTATAATTACATGCCCTACCCTATCCATATAACAATTTACTTTAAAATCACTACCCAACAAACCTCGATAATTCATACTTCCGAAATTCGACAACAAAACTCCCTATTGTCACCTTTCGAGACAGTATTTTCTCAAAAGGTGCCATTCATGCACACTCATTCCTAACCATATTGAAGGACAAAACATTATTGGAACTACCGAAAACTCCCTCGGTCCTAATTACAAATCCGCGTCTCCAATTTCTTACTCCCTCTTCCCAGAAGGCAATACTCCCTATATTGGGATAACTCCACACACCTCACGTCGGGAAAGTCACCAACACCAGGTTTCCTAATTTAAACTGCCCAAAGCCTACACTATATTCATCCTCTTAGACTTACCTTAGTAAGTCCAAGATTCGTCATTCGATAAATTTCCTTTTCTTACTCAACCACCAATAGGTTACCCTGAACCACTGCTAGAGTTCTCTAATCTAGTCTTGTCCTAGACGACATAATCTATGTGACGTCTGAAACGAGAGAAATTGTTATCAGAACGTCGATCAAGTGAATACACTTCACAGAAGAAGATATGCGCAGTGAACACAATAGTCCTAATAGTAGGGCCTTATATCAAGAACGTTAACGGAAGAACGCAGAAAACTCGCACAAATCCTAAAGACTCTAGAACCTAATGCTCTGATACCATCTGTAACACCCCGCTTAAAATAATAACGGGTGGCCAACCCTATACTACATTAAATCAGGAGTTTCAGATGGTCCAGTCTCAACATCAACTATCGGTACTATATAATATATGACTAACTACCGGATATTAAATAAGCGAGATGTTAAAATTAATTAAATTATGCAACAGATAACGAACTAACACTGTAACTACTAACAAAGAAAAGAAAGATGCATGTTAGAATGATGATAAATAAATAAAATTAATAACTACAAATGAATATGCCAGGAAGAAATAAACCCAAATAAGCTGTCGGGTCACAGCCAATACAATAACTGAAAGGGAATAAATATACACATCTATAAATATCCCTTGGGTAAAAACCCGATATACAACATGAATCCTGCCTAGATTTTTAGAAGTAGGAAGCGACTACAAGATACATCCTACAACAGTCCGCACATGTCACGGCTCCCAAGACTCTGGATAGAAGGTCATCCGGCATCCATGTGGTAGGACACCTGTAATAGTATATATATATATATATATATATATACAGGCCAGAGAGAAAAGTAAACGAGTCAGAGCCCGAGTGTGAAAAATATTTAGCAAGTGTATTAACCGTGCATAAAAAATATCGGTGCACATATTTCATCATTAATGTGGAATCGCACTCTCGTGGAACCCCAACTCACCTCTCATCTAACGGCACGCACCTATTCGCATCCTAAATTATAGTTAAATTACCCCAATTGTAAGGAAAACCTAACTTATCATAGGCGTAGCATATACCCACGAGATCAGCCTTCCTACCATAACCCAGGAATCCACTCTTTCTAACCTCTCTTAAGTATTTCTACAAATATATGTGCCTTATTAGGCTTAATGGATTCCGATTTATAATTTAAATAACTATAACTCTTAATAGGTTACCCATATGCATTTGGGTTGAAACATGTGATTTAATTCCTAAATAATAGGCATACAAAATTTATTTTTGACAAAACTTCTCTCCAATTTCAACGCTGCGCTGCGTTTCGTGCGTGGGGTGTCTCGCAAAGCAAAATCCAAACAAGGAACCACCCCGTTACACTACTCCTTGTCAATGTCGATCTTGGAGATCCATTATGCCATAACTAATTATTGATAGAACTTCTCTCTAATCTCAACAATGCACTACGTTTCGTGCGTGGGGTGTCTCACAAAGCGAAATCCAAGCAAGGAACCACCCCGTTACACTACTCATTGACAATGTCGATCCTAGAGATCCATAATGCCATACATACCATATTATACGACAATTATGAAAACAACTAAAATCTCCAATAATATCCTTGGGATGTTGTAACCGAAATATTCCTTAAATACGATACATCAACCCCCAATCATCTAGTACACCATAATCATCCAAGATGTACTCCATAAAAGTCCATATCCTTTTTCATCTTTAGGATATATATAAATATATATATAGGTATTTTATTCTCACCATATATATATATATATATATATATATATATATATATATATACCATCATCCATACGCATGACCAAGTGTACATATCATATATGATGTACAATGGGCATGCACATAATCCCCCCGACTATATATATATTGCCGATAAAACTGCATCATGCTATCATCTTCCCAGTGCTCGGCTCACGTAGCAACTGGGGACCACCATGGTGGGGCTCAACGACACCCATCTCGTGGTAAGTCACACACACGACGTCCCGAAAAGCGGTCATAGCTCCTAACCGGCAATGAGACGACACATACCCACCACGTCTTATCCCAAAATATATATATATCATATAATAACACACTGGACGACTATGACCTGGGGAATATCCACACCCTGCTCTATATGCCAGGATGCTCACCCTCTGCGCGGAAACTTTCCAATGATAGCATAAGCGGGGTATGCTTAACCACATTAGTATATATATCGTTCACATGCACAATATACATACATCCATATGATCCCATAATATGATCAAACATTAAACCATCATATACGGTTTAAATATCCATACCATGTATGTCCACAACATAGATATATCCATATATTCATATCTATATAGATATATACACATATATTCACATATCCATATATACAACTAATTCTCGTTCATATGCATACAAGATATAAACTCGGCTCTAAGTATACATAATCCTCAATATACATGCCGTCACCACAAACTTATTTAATTTACCTCGATATGTGAATACAATCCCTAACTTGAAACATATTCAATCACTTTTCCTATGATGAACAGTCTCCCAAAATCATATGTATATATATATATATATATATATATATATATATATATATATGTATATATATATATATATATATATATTCAACCTTAGGGTTATCACCCAAAATTTTAATGTATGTATAACAATTACTGTACATTCTATCAATGTCTGAAAGTACATCAACCCACGATACTTATTTCGATCATAGGTAATTGCATAATTTATAATCGATGAGCCTCAAGCTCAATCCTAAATTCATTTCTTGGTCCCATTACTTTTTGGAATCCTCAAAATTAGTCACACCCAGATATACAACGACTATCCCCACTAGATTGGCAACCCACCCCAACCTAGTTGATAGCCCAATCACATGATTCTCAAAATTCCATATAAGGTTTAATAGCTCTAATGAACCCTAAACCTTATTACATTCACAATTTATTCTTTAAGTCTATACTCCTCAAGGATACACGACATCTTCTCTCGTCGATACTCAATCATATCTAAACTCACTTAGGACCTCAAACTAGAACTCCCCTCCTCATTGAGATCCCCCACTATACCTACGGGTATCCATTATTAATGGACATATAGGCAAAAGAGACTATCCCTATACCATTTATAACCATTTCATGATAATTCGCCTCTATCATGACAAAACAATTCACCAATCACTTAAGTCCCATATTCCTTTCATCACTAAAAGAGGCATTCCATCCTCCTGAATCAATTTAACATTGGCCCGCAAGCCCCTATTCGACCTAGGGCATGATTCCCTAGATCAAATATCGTAACCCTCCATAATAAGACCATTAAGAAAGCTCCTAAGAGTAAAACTCTAAAAGAAAAGGGGTAAAAGAATTTCCCATTCTTGGGCTGAAAATAAGGGACCGATCGATCGATCTCAGACCCCCGGTCGATCGTGGGTCAAAATTTTGCCCACGAAAAAATTCAGTAGGCTTTTCCCTTAAGGCGTGGTCGACCGGTCCCCAGACCACGGTCAACCGACCATACCAGATATCCTAGCTGATTTCCATTTCTCAACAAAACCCACGAAACTAAAATCCTAAAATTTTCATTCTAACCTCCAAATCTTTATCACAACGGGATTATAAGCCAATAAATCAACCCAAAGGTGATCCCAACCATTTCTACTCCATTAAACCCATTTTTAAACATTGATTTCAAGATTAAACCCAAAATCTAGGTTTTGATATTTATACCCAAAAACCATTTCTTTAACCCACAAATTATGAAATGAAATACACAAATAACTTATTTAGCAAGATTAAACACTTGCCTCAGATCTGTAGAGGTTGGATCGTCCTCGATGTCGCGTTTGGGCCGGAATCTTCAAGCTTTTCTACCTCTATCTCTTCCTTTCTTCTTCTTTCTTTCTTCTTTTCTCTCTGGGACTTTTTCTATTTTTCTCTCAAATGAGAATGGCTTCACCCGTTAGCCTCTTAAGCCTATAAAACATAAGTCCCAATTTTAAATGTTAATACACACTTTAAATGACTCGTTTACTCCAATTCGAGACAAACTGACTTAAAAATAATCCGGAACCAAAATAAAACCCAATGACAGTAATTTTGACTATCTCGACCCTTCCGAGATCGATGGTACACTTAAAATCATCATCCAGAATACTTTAAAACGTCCCTTATTTTTTTACCTCAATTCCAAATTTTAGAATTCTCCAATTTAATTAAATTTTATTTTCCCAAAAAATTAATTTCTCCATCTAAAAAATCATGGGGTGTTACAATCTTCCCCCTTTACAAAAATTTCACCCACGGACCTCAATCTCATCTAGTCCTTACATCAACCCTCAGAATCACTAAACCGATCCTTTCTAGTTCTCACGTCGAACCATATTGATTTTTTAAAAAAATTAACTACCCCGGGGCTCCCATACACCCCGTACCCGATCTTCCACTCATACTACTTATAATCAGGCTCCATTAGCCTCAAACCGTAATATAACTATCACCAATATAATTTATAGCAACACTATATATGTGTATAAAAGTTTGAAAAATTCCCAATGGTTGAACTCTTCTAAATTCCTGACACTAGCCACCTTCGTGCGGGGGAGGTCTCGCAAGAGAAATCCAAACAAGGAACCCTCCTAATACACTACTGTGTAGCTAGGTCGGGGATTGAGATTAGTTGAACCAGGGTTAAGGTTTTATAAAAGATTTTTATATTTTAGATACTGCCCGAAGGCCTACGTAACAATATATAATATAAATAAATCCCGCGTCTTTCGACACCCCAACCAAATACCTCATGTTTAAAACACAAGGCCTCAACAAATGCAACACTTCTAACCGCTACCTAGTTCTCAACACTAGCACAACTATGAGCTAAATTGTCCGCTCAACATACACCTACTAAACTTTGAATCTCACAAATATAAAACTTCTTTACATTACATCAACGACTTTCCACAATATAAGTCTCCCCTCTTAGGCGCACTATAATTACATGCCCAACCCTATCGATAAAACAATTTACTTTAAAATTAGTACCCAACAAACCTCGACAGTTCATACTTTCGAAATTTGAGACCAAAACTCCCTATTGTCTCCTTTCGAGACAGTTTTTTCTCAAAAGGCGTCATTCATGCACACTCCTTCCTAACCATATTGAAGGACAAAACATGATTGCAACTACCCGAAACTCCCTAAGTCCTAATTACGAAACCGAGTCTCCAATTTCTTTCTCCCTCTTCCCAGAAGGCAATACTCCCGATATTGGGATAACTCCACAAACCTCACGTCGGGAAAGTAACCAACACCAGGTTTCCTAATTTAAACCTCCCAAAGACTACACTATATTCATCCTCTCAGACTTACCTTACTAAGTCCAAGATTCGTCATTCGATAAATTTCCTTTTCTTACTCAACCACTAGTAGGATACCCTGAACCACTGCTAGAGTTCTCTAATCTAGTCTTGTCCTAGAAGACATAATCTATGTGACGTCTGAAACGGGAGCAACTGTTATCAGAACGTCGATCAAGTGAATACACTTCACAGAAGAAGATATGCGCAGTGAACACAATAGTCCTAATTGTAGGGCCTTATATCAAGAACGTTAACGGAAGAACGCATAAAACTCGCACAAATCCTAAAGACTCTAGAACCTAATGCTCCGATACCATCTGTAACACCCCTCTTAAAATAATAACGGGTGGCCATCCCTATACTACATTAAATCAGGAGTTTCAGATGGTCCAGTCTCAACATCAACTACCGGTACTATATAATTACGACTAACTACCCGATATTAAATAAGTGAGATGTTAAAATTAATTAAAATATGCAACAGATAACGAACTAACACTGTAACTACTAACAAAGAAAGGAAAGATGCATGCTAGAATGATGATAAATAAATAAAATTAATAACTACAAATGAATATGCCAGGAAAAAATAAACCCGAATAAGCTGTCGGGTCACAACCAATAAAATAACTGAAAGGGAATAAATATACACATCTATAAATATCCCTTGGGTAAAAACCCGATATACAACATGAATCCTACCTAGATTTTTAGAAGTAGGAAGCGACTACAAGATACATCCTGCAACAGTCCGTACATGTCATGGCTTCCAAGACTCTGGATAGAAGGTCATCCGGCATCCATGCGGTAGGACACCTGTAATAGTATATATATATATAGGCAGGAGAGAAAAGTAAACAGGTCAGAGCCCGTGTGTGAAAAATATTTAGCAAGTGTATTAGCCGTGCATAATAAATATCAATGCACATATTTCATAATTAATGTGGAATCGCACTCTTGTGGAACCCCAACTCACCTCTCATCTAACGATGCGCACCTATTCGCGTCCAGAATTTTAGTTAAATTACCCCAATTATAAGGACAACCTAACTTATCATAGGCCTAGCCTATACCCACGAGATAAGCCTTCCTACAATAACCCTGGAATCCACTCTTTCTAACCTCCCTTAAGTATTTCTACAAACATATGTGCCTTATTAGGCTTAATGGATTCCGGTTTATAACTTAGACAATTATAAATATTAATAAGTTACCCATATGCATTTGGGTAGAAATATATGATTTAATTTCTAAATAATAGGCATACAAAATTTATTTTTGACAAAACTTCTCTCCAATTTCAACGCTGCGCTGTGTTTCGTGCGTGGGGTGTCTCGTAAAGCGAAATCCAAACAAGGAACCACCCCATTACACTACTCCTTGTCAACGTCGATCCTGGATATCCATTATGCCATAACTAATTATTGACAGAACTTCTGTCTAATCTCAACAATGCACTACGTTTCGTGCGTGGGGTGTCTCGCAAAGCAAAATCCAAACAAGGAACCACCCCGTTACACTACTCATTGACAATGTCGATCATAGAGATCCATAATGCCATACATACCATATTATACTACAATTATGAAAACAACTAAATTGTCCAATAATATCCTTGGGATGATGTAACCGAAATATTCCTTAAATACGATACATCAACCCCCAATCATCTAGTACACCATAATCATACAAGATGTACTCCAAAAAAGTCCATATCTTTTTTTTTTCTATAGGATATATATATAAATATATATATATATATATATAGGTATTTTATTCTCACCATATATATATATATATATATATATATATATACCATCATCCATACCCATGACCAAATGTACATATCATATCTGATGTACAATGGGCATGCACATAATCCACTCGGCTACATATATCGCCGATAAAACTGCACCATGCTATCATCTTCCCAGTGCCTGGCTCACATAGCAACTGGGGACCACCATGGAGGGGCTCAACGACACCCATCTCATGGTAACTCACACACACGACGTCCCGGGAAGCGGTCATAGCTCCTAACCGGCAATGAGACGAAACATACCCATCACGTCTCATCCTAAAATATATATATATATATATATCATATAATAACACACTAGACGACTATGACCTGGGGAATATCCATACCCTGCTCTACATGCCAGGATGCACACCCTCTGCGCGGAAACTTCCCAATGATAGCATGAGCGGGGTATGCTTAACCACATAAGTATATGTATCGTTCACATGCACAATATACATACATCCATATGATCCCATCATATGATCAAACATTAAACCATCATATACGGTTTAAATATCCATACCATGTATTTCCACAACATAAATATATCCATATATTCATATCTATATAGATATATACACAGATATTCACATATCCATATATACAACTAATTCTCGTTCATATGTATACGAGATATAAACTCTGCTATAAGTATACATAATCCTCAATATACAAGCCGTCACCACAAACTTATTTAATTTACCTCGATATGTGAATACAATCCCTCACTTGAAACATATTTAATCACTTTTCCTCTGATGAACAGTCTCCCCAAATAATATGTATATATATATATATATATATATATATATATATATATATATATTCAACCTTACGGTTATCACCCAAAATTTTAATGTATGTATAACAATTACTGTACATTTCATCAATGTCTGAAAGTACATCAACCCACGATACTTATCTCGATCATAGGTAATTACATAATTTATAATCGATGAGTCTCAAGCTCAATCCTAAATTCATTTCTTGGTCCCATTACTTTTTGGAATCCTTAAAATTAGTCACACCCAGATATACAACGACTATCCCCACTAGATTGGCAACCCAACCCAACCCAACCTAGTTGATAGCCCAATCACATGATTCTCAAAATTCCATATAAGGTTTAATATCTCTAATGAACCCTAAACCTTATTACATTCACAATTTATTCCTTAAGTCTATACTCCTCAAGGATACACGACATCTTCTCTCGTCGATCCTCAATAATATCTAAACTCACTTAGGACCTCAAACTAGAACTCCCGGCCTCATTGAGATCCCCCACTATACCTAAGGGTATCCATTATTAATGAACATATAGGCAAAAGAGACTATCCCTATACCATTTATAACCATTTCATGATAATTCTCCTATATCATGTTAAAACAATTCACCAATCACTTAAGTCCCATATTCCTTTCATCACTAAAAGAGGCATTCCATCCTCCTGAATCAATTTAACATAGGCCCGCAAGCCCCTATTCGACCTAGGGTACTATTCCCTAGATCAAATATCATAACCCTCCGTAATAAGCCTATTTAGAAAGCCTCTATGAATAAAACTAAAAAAGAAAAGGGGTAAAAGAATTTCCCATTCTTGGGCTTAAAGCAAGGGACCAGTCGACCGGTCACAGACCCCTGGTCGACCGCGGGTCCAAATTTTGCCTATGAAAAAATGCAGTAGGCTTTTCCCGTAAGGCGCGGTCGACCGATCCCCAGACCACGGTCGATGAGCCATACCAGATATCCTGCCCGATTTCCATTTCTCAACAAAACCCACAAAATTAAAGCCCTAAAATTTCCATTCTAACCTCCAAATCTTTATCGCAACAGGATTCTAAGCCAATAAATCAATCCAAAGTTGATCTCAACCATTTCTACTCCATTAAACCCATTTTTAAACATTGATTTCAAGATTTAACCCAAAATCTAGGTTTTGATATTTATTCCAAAAAACCATTTCTTTAACCCACAAATTATGAAATGAAATACACAAATAACTTATTTAGCAAGATTAAACACTTGCCTCAAATCTGTAGAGGTTGGATCGTCCTCGATGTCGCGTTTTGGCCGGAATCTTCAAGATTTTCTTCCTCTCTCTCTTCCTTTCTTCTTCTTTCTTTATTCTTTTCTATCTGGGGCTTTTTCTCTCTTTCTCTCAAATGATAATGGTTTCATCAGTAAGCCTCTTAAGCCTATGAAACATAAGTCCCAATTTTAAATGTTAATACACACTTTAAATGACTCGTTTACTCCAATTCGAGCCAAATTGACTTAAAAATAATCCAGAACCAAAATAAAACCCAATGATAGTCATTTTGACTATCTCGACCCTTACGGGATCGATGGTATACTCAAAATCATCATCTGGAATACTTTCAAACGTCCCCTATTTTTTTTACCTCAATTCCAAATTTTAGAATTCTCCAATTTAATTAAATTTTATTTTCTCCAAAATTTAGTTTCTCAGTCTCAAAATTCATGGGGTGTTACATTATCGAACAGGTGATCCTGCTAGGCATCTGGTTCCTATCCCCTGACTCACTGCAGATACAATCTATCCATGTGTTTCCACTCTTTTACAACTAAAACACCTTTTTATGTCATCCCCCCTTTTCTGGTTCCAATGGCCCTATCGGTGTTTCCCTACTCACGTACCTGGTAGTCTTTACCCTAATTATTGACCCAACTATCCCTTTGGATCCACTGATTCGATAGACTTATTTATAGCCTTTATGGCCTTAAGTAAACCCACCATGAGTTGATAGAGATGTCATTGGTCTCAAACATTAATTCTAGGTTATCTACTGGGTATTCCTTCCCTCGGAACCTTACTAGCACTAAAAATCCAATCTTACTCCTCTAATAGATTTTTTGACTCTCTTAGCTCCCCTCTCTCGAGGGCATTCACACAAATATAAATGTATAACCTTGATGACAACGACACCAGTCATCCTAGCCATATTTCCTATCCATGCTTGTACATTCTACCCATGGGTCTAATATTAACGCACAACCCTACTTGATTCTTCATATCCCTCGCATCAGTTACGAAGTTTACGAATTCCATCAACTTTACTTCCCATGCGGCAACTATCCGACCTTTTTTTTGGAAATTTTTTAAAAGTTTCCTTGCCTCTGTATTTAACCTCGAGTGAGAGGATTCATAATAATACGCACCCCAAATTCCTCGTTATTCGCAGTATCTCCCATGAATATGGTGATTGTATCCCATCACCCCATAGTGCTTCTAAAAGCAAACTTTCTTGCCCAAAATTTTGGGTTGAGTGATACTACACTCCCACATATGTAATGCCAATTGGATGTTCTCTACCCATTGCTAAATCACTCTTCCATACCTCCCTCGAATCCTAGCAGATTGTTCTTCTGAAATAAAATTTTCTTCGACCCTCATCCCTTGTCGTCTACACTTGGGGTTCATTCTTAGCATCACTATCGATTTTTTTTAATTACTAATACAAGAAAGAATCTAAACCTGCAATAAAATAAGTACAAGTGTTTGTCGAGCAATATCGACTACAAGCAATCCACAAAGTGCAAGTATAAAAGAATACTGATACATGCTAAGACTGAATATGAAAGTAAAAATTCAATAGTATAACTGAAAAAGTCCCTATCTAAAGATAGAATGAGATAAGCGTCTAAAAAAAGATCCCGCAGCAATCCACATAAGCTTCAGCGGCACACTTTATGGGAGGATCAGGCATGGCGCCCATGTGGTAGGACACCTAAAAGGTTTTTGAAAATATTTTATAACAAGGGTTAGAATTCAAAACATTTGAAAATATTTATCAAGTGGATTTAAATGCAAGAGATAAAAATGAAAATGCTCTTCATATTTAAATTAGTTCCATGCACTCCCTTGAGTATACCTCGCCCCTCAACTAATGTTCACCGTAAGGACATTTATACCGCTACAAGTTTGTCGAAGAATTGGGAAGCTTACATCAATAATCGACAATCCTAATTTCAAAATGCCTTCAAGAATCATGCCCAACAAGGACGAATTTGGTAAAATGTGTTTTAGTTCCATTTACATTTTACATTAAAAGTGTTGGTACATTTTTATGAAAAGAAAAATTATTTTAATCATAAAAAGATTTTGGATAAATACTCCGGATCCCTTAAACAATTTTGGTTTTTAGGGATTCCAAGTTATATAATTTTTTAAAAGATTTTTAAAAGAGGATCACTAACGGTCATTCGAACAAAGTTACATCTCGTTCGAATGAGATGGATTTATCGCTCGAATGACGTCGTATTTCGTTTGAACGACAGAGTTTATTTCTGACACGTCACCGCCTTGAATTTTCTTATATAAAGGGTGTTAGGCTTCTGTATTTCTTGTGGAGAGAAAACACTGGTTTTTCATAGATTACATTTTTGAGTGTTCTTGAGTTTATTATCCATCACTTTAGGGTTCAAAAATTGTGTTTACGATTCATAAATCCTAGCCTTTCGTGTGAGTTGTTGTTGGAACCAAAATCATAGTTTTGCTGGGAGTTTTGATGCTGATTCATAGGTGCAATGGAGAGGTACTAGGATGATTCAATCTTTGGAGGGTGATCTCTACAACCGAGAGCTACGAGCTATTATGGAAGAAGACTATGTCAAGATTCAAGATTACATGTTATAAGGAGTGATGCGGTGTGCCTGGTCTGATGACTACGAACCAATACCTGCGGGTTTTTTATAAGTCAAAGTTTATTTTCATTGTAATCCGATTGTAACCAGTAATTCACAATTTATAGTAAAAATAAAAGGTTTTTGCCCTGCGGCCATTTTTTCATGAAACCTGCTTTTGTGAGCCTATTTTATTGTTTGATTTTATTTAACATGTAGTTTCATGTTTTAGGGGCTGAACTAAAATTGAATTTGGTTTGCTCATATTCAAACTCCTAATTAAATAAGTTTAAGTTGTAAATTGCAAATATATTTGAATCAATACTACACACGGTCTTTCAAATTGGTATCAGACCGGGTTACGCTAATTTATTGCGTTTGATCCTTATTTTCTACAAAACTTTGAGTGATATTGATTTTTGCTGAAAAATTTGTCGCAATCTTTCGATGGAACACTTATCTAATTTTATTCCCCCACCCGTTGGCTCGAATAAAAATTTTGATGATTTAAATCATTTGAATTTGATGTTTGCTAAAAGAATTGATTTTTTGGAAAAAGAAAATTCTCATTTTAAATCCGCTATGGATCTTTTGCAAGCAGTTCAAAATCAAAGAGATTTCTATCATGAAAATTTTGTTTCTTTGGACCTGGACTTTAATGTTTTAAAATTGTTCAAAGAGAAGAGTGATGAGAAAGACCTTGTTTAAGAGGTCCAAGGAAGTTTAAGTCTGGTGTTCCCAATGTTTCCCAAGCCCCTACACGTCGTTTCATATATATTTGGGTAACGAAATCACTTTTGGATACGCTAGATTTTAGACGTGTTGATTCTCACATGCTTGCACATGATTCATCACTTGGTATTTCATATCATTGATTGCTTGCATGATTTTTGTCATACGCTAGTTGTGTTTCATGATTTATATCTTTGCTAGTGTTATGACATGTACTTTTTGTATTGGATTTTTGTTTTAGAAAAAAATTGAAAATTCCAAAAAAGAGTTTGGTATTTCGTTTGTAGCTTATATGAATGCACACTTTGGATGACCAAGTCACAATTTCATGCCATATCCATGTGACTATTTGATAATGTTTTGATACAATATATTGTGTCATTCATGTTCTTTACAAAGTTTGGAGTCTTTGAGATGATATAGTGTTACTACCTAAATGATTGACTCTATTTCTCCTTTATTGCACATGTGCACGAATTTATCTGATGTTTGTTCTTGTCAAATCACATGTTGGTTACATGTTTTCATCTCAATTCTGTCCATTAAAACGAACCAAATACAATAAAACACGATAATAAAAGGTGTGCATATTTTTACCATTTGCCGCAAGTTTGTGTGAATTTAATAAACGATGAAGGACTACGAAAGGTACACATTTATCCTCTGCGATCAAGCCTCCATTTAAATTGGTTCTAAAAAATTGAGGAATTTTATATATCTGGGGTCCAAAGAGGTTTAAAAGAGCCTGAAAATATATAAGCGCAATAAAAAAGAAATATATGCCAATTATGGGCCATTAGGTTTATTCACAATTTCTCCAATGTTGGAAAATTTAGATCACCTCGAAAAGAAAATATATATGAGGAAGTTTGGTTGGAGAATTAAAATTGTTTTGCACGTCCTTATAAAGTCTTGAAAAATCATGAAATCATTTTAGACGTTATTGGTGTGAAAATCATGGCGACTTTGATTTGTTGATTTTGATTTAAGACGATGTCATCTAAATTCGACAATTTGACACCAAAGGACTATTTTTTATGTTCATTTGTTAGGAGTAATCTTATGCATCTTGCACATATGATATGATTGAGTTGATTTCCCCATTGAATTTGTTCACACCCATTCATTCCGTATCCATGATTTGGTCATCTTAGTATAAATTCATGGTGTGTGTTTTTGTAACATCATTTTTTTATATGAAAAATTGAAAAATACAAAAATAGTTGGTTTGTGTTGGTTTCCCGTGACACCCCGATTTGCATTGACTTAATTTATTCTTTTCCTTGTCTATTTTGGACAAATAAAAAGGGGAAGAACGAATTATGATATTATAGGGGAGTTTTTAGTTTTTAAGTATTGCGAAGATTTGATTATGCTTTCATGTTTATGCTATAAATCATTTCAAACTTGATACGTCATATGGTTTTTGCTTTGTCTCATGTGTGTAGGAACAATTGAAGATTGTTGGAGTACACACTCGGATGAGAAAAGCTTGGAGATTTGAAAAGCTGATTTTTGAAGCATCATTTGAATTTTTTTGAAGACTTTTCAATTTATCTTTCTATCTTTGAGTTTTTGGGAGGGTAGATTTGTGTAGGTCATATTTTGATTGATAATTTGGATATTTTTAATTTCTACCAGCATCGGTATAGGGGGAGATTTGTAAGGACATTGTCTGTCACATTTAGTATGGCATATACTGCTACAAGTTTGTCGAAGAATTGGGAGGCTTACAAATATAATTGACCATCCGAATTTTAAGACGTCTTCAACAATCATGCCCAACAAGGACGAATTTCGTAAAATGTGTTTTAGTTCCATTTCCATTTTATATTAAAAGTGTTGGGATATTTTTATGAAAAGTAATCATAAAAAGATTTTGGATAAATACTCCTGATCCCTTTGTTTTTTAAGGATTCCAAGTTATTTAATTTTTTAAAAGATTATTAAATGAGGATCGATGATGGTCATTCGAACGACGTCACATCTCGTTCGAACGAGATGGAGTTGCCGCTCGAACGACATCGTATTTCGTTGGAACGACAAAGTTTATTTCTGACACATCACCGTCTTCAATTTTCTTATAGAAAGGGTGTCTGGCTTCTTTATTTTGTGTGGAGAGAAAACACTGTTTTTTCATAGATTACATTTTTGAGTGTTCTTGATTTTATTCTCCATCACTTTAGGGTTCAAATTTTTTTTTTTACAATTCACAAATCCCAGCCTTTTGTGTAAGTTGTTCTTGGTACCCAAATCATAGTTTTGCTGTTGATTCATATGTGCATTGGAAAGGTAATGGGATGATTCAATCCTTGGAGGGTGATCTCTATAATCGAGAGCTGCGAGCTATTATGGAAGAAAAATCTGCCAAGATTCAGGACTGCGTGTTATAAGGAGTGATGCGGTATTCCTGGACTGACGACTAATAATCGACACCTGTGGTTTTTTCGTAAGTCAAAGTGTATTTTCATCATAATCCGATTGTAACCGATACTTTACAAGTTATAATGAAAATGAAAGGCTTTTGCCCTGCGGGGATTTTTTCCTGAAACCTTGTTCATTGCTTGATTTTATTTAACACGCAGTTTCATGTTTTAGGGGCTGAACTACAATTTAATTTGGTTTATTCATATTTAGACTCCTAATTAAATAAGTTTAAGTTGGAAATTGCGAATATATTTGAATCAATACTACACACAGTGTTTCAAATTGGTATCAGAGCGGGTTACGCTAATTTATGGTGTTTGATCCCTATTTTTCGCAAAACTTTGTGTGATATTGATTTTTGCTAAAAAAAACTGTCACAATCTTTCGATGGAACACTTATCTAATTTGATTCACCCACCCGTTGGCTCGAATCAAAATTTTGACGATTTAAATCATTTGAATTTAACGTTTTCTAAAAGAATTAATTTTTTGGAAAAAAAAAATTCTCATTTTAAATCTGCTATGGATCTTTTATAAGCAGTTCAAAATCAAAGAGATTTTTATTGTGAAAATTTTGTTTCTTTGGACCCGGACTTTAATGTTTTAAATTTGTTCAAAGAGAAGAGTGATGAGAAATTCCTTGTTTTAGAAAAAGAATTAAAGGACTTGAAATAATCCAACATGTGCGTCTGTGCCATCAAAGATAAATATTTAATCGATGATTTTACGGCACGTGAAAAGACTCATAGGGATAAGTTTATTTTAATTAAAGTTGAGCGCGACAAACTATTAAGTTTAATTGATAAATTGAAAAAGAAATTACTATTTTTGGAAGAGTCTAATTCTTTGCTTGATTCGAATATTTTGAAGTTGAAAAATGATTGAAAAGATTCAAGTAGGTTTGATAGTGATGGTAATGGATCATCCTGTTCACATGATTCTAGTGTTAAAGCCAAAACCAATATTTGTTTTAGAGGGTCAACCGTTTCCAAGGAGAGACATTAAAAATGGTCAATCCATAGGTGTCGTTACACCCGTTTACACATGTTCATATTGTGGTAGGCAATGGCACCTAAGGAGATTTTGTTTTGATCTTCGAAGAGGTCCATGAGAGTTTAAATCTAGTATTCCCATGGTTTCCCCAATGCCTACACGTCGTTTTATATCTATTTGGGTTACGAAATCATTTTTGGATACACTAGATTTTAGACGTGTTGATTCTCACATGCTTGCACATGATTCATCACTTGTTATTTCATATCATTGATTGCTTGCATGATTTCTGTCATACGCTAGTTGTGTTTCATGATTTATATCTTCGCTAGTGTTATGACATGTACTTTTTGTATTGGATTTTTGTTTTAGAAAAAATTGAAAATTCCAAAAAGTGTTTTGTATTTTGTTCGCACTTTATATGAATGCACACTTAGGATGACCAAGTCACAACTTCATGCCATATCCATGTGACTATTTGATAGTGTTTTGAGACAATATGTTGTGTCATTCATGTGCTTTACAAAGTTTGGAGTCTTTGAGATGATATAGTGTTACTACCTAAATGATTGACTCTATTTATCCTTTATTGCACACGTGCACGAATTTATTTGATGTTTGTTCTTGTCAAATTACATGTTGGTTACATGTTTTAATCTCAATTTTGTTTATTAAAATGAGCCAAATACGATAAAACAAGATAATGAAAGGCGTCCATGTTTTTATCGTTTGCCATGACTTTGTGTGAATTTAATAAACGGTGAAAGGCTATTAATGGTACACATTTATTCTCCGCGATTAAGCCGCCGTTTAAATTGGGCCTAAAAATTGAAGAATTTTAATTATCTAGGGTCCAAAGAGGTTTAAAAGAGCCCGAAAATATTTAAAGGCAATAAAAAAGAAATATATGCCAATTATGGGCCATTAGGTTTATTTTTCCAATTCTCCAATGTTTGAGAATTTAGATCACCTTGAAAAGAAAATATTTATGAGGAAGTTTGGTTGGAGAATTAAAACCGTTTTGAACGACCTTAAAAAGTCTTGAAAAAGAATAAAATCGTTTAGGGGGGGGGGGGGTGATCCCGGGTTTCTCCCTATAACAGTTTGTTTCCAAGCCTAAGTGTAGATATTTTGAAAATTGGGTTGTGCTCTCAGACTGGGGGTCCCGCGACCATGCGATCGGTTCCTATGAGTTACATTAGTCCCGTGCGGGGAGTTAGTGCCTCTCAAGGGGCATTTTGTGGGGGTGTTTTGGCGATTCTCCCTTTAACGATATGTTTTCAAGCCTAAGTGTCGATATTCTAGAAATTCGGTCGTCTTCTTTGATCGGGGGTCCCGTGACCATAGGGTCGGTTTCTACGAGTTACATTGATCCCATGTGAGGTCTTGGTGCCCCTCATTGGGCCGTTTGGGGGTTATTTTGGGTTCGACCCCCTAATAGAATGTTTTCAAGCATAAGTGTAGATATTATGAAAATTAGTCTGTGCTCTCAAACAGGGGGTCCTGTGACCACACGGTTGATTCCAACAAGTTATATTGGTCCCTGACAAGGTGTTGGCGTCGCTCAAGGGGCCTTTTGTGGTGTGTTTCGGGGTTTCGCCCTTTAACGACATTTTTTCAATCATAAGTGTAGATATTCTAAAAATTGGGTCATGCTCTTGGACTTAGGGTCTTGTGACCATATAGTCGATTCCTACGAGTCACCTTAGTCCCGTATGAGGTGTTGGCATCGCTCATGAAGCCGTTTGGGGGGTGTTCTGGGGTTTTGCCCACTAATGGTAAATTTTGAAGCCTAAGTGTAGATATTCTAAAAATTGGGCTGTGCACTCAGACCAGGGGTCTCGTGACCACGCGATTAGTTCCTATGAGTTACATTATTCCGGTGCGAGGTGTTGGCGTCCCTCATAGGGCCGTTTGGGGGGGTGTTTCGGGGTTTCGTCCTCTAATGACATGTTTTCACCCTTAAGTGTTGATATTCTAAAAATTGGTCCTTGCTCTGTGACCGGGGGTCTCGTGACCACATGGTCTATTCCTACGAGTTACATTGGTCCCATGTGAGGTGTTGGCATCGTTCACGGGGCCGTTTTGGGGATTTTTTCTAGGTTTCTCCCTCTAACAGCATGTTTTCAAGCTTAAGTGTAGATATTCTAAAATTTGGGTTGTGATCTCAGATCGGGGGTCCCGTGACCACCCGATTGGTTCCTACGAGTTACATTGGTCTGGTGTGATGTGTTGACACCGCTCACGGTGCCGTTCAGGAGGTGTTTCGAGGTTTCGCCCTCTAATGACATGTTTTCGAGCCTAAGTGTAGATATTTTAAAGATAGGGATGTGCTCTCGGACCGGGGGTCCCGTAACCACGCAGTTGGTTCTCACGAGTTACATCGGACCCATGCGAGGTGTTGGGGAAGCTCACAGGTCCGTTTGAGGGGTGTTTCGAGGTTTCTCCTTCTAACGGCATCTTTTGAAATCTACCTGTAAATATTTTAAAATTTGGGCCATGCTCTCGGACAGGGGGTCCTTGATCACACAGTTCGTTCTTACGAGTTTCATTGTTCCTGGCTAAGGTGCTGGCGCCGATCATGGGGCCGTTTGGGGGGTGATTCAGGGTTTCTCCCTCTAATGACATATTTTCAAGCTTAATTGTAGATATTCTATAAATTGTGTCGTGATCTCGGACCGGGGGTCCCGTGACCACGCTGTTGGTTCCTAGGAGTCACCTTGGTCCTTTGCTAGATGTTGGCACCGCTTAATTGGATGTTTGAGGGGTGTTTCAGAGTTTTGCCCTCTAATGTCATGTTTTCACTCCTAAGTGTTGATATTCTAAAAATTGGGCCATGCTCTTGAAATGGGGGTTCTGTGACCATGTCGTCGGTTCCTACGAGTTACATTGGTCCCATGCGAGGTGTTGGCTCCGCTCACATTGTCTTTTGGGGGATGTTTCTAGGTTTTGCCTTCTAACGACATGTTTTCAAGCCTAAGTGTAGATATTCTAAAAAATTGTCCACGCTCTCCGACCAGGGGTCGCGTGACCAAGCGATCGATTGCTACGAGTTCCATTAGTCCCGTGAGAAGAGTAGGCGCCTCTAAAGGGGCCTTTTGTGGGGTGTTTTGGGGTTTCGCCCTCTAACGACATGTTTTCAAGTCTAAATGTAGATATTATAGAAATTGGTTCATGCTCTTGGATCGGGTGTCCCGTGACCACGTAGTTGGTTCCTACGAGTTACATTGGTCCCGTGTGACGTCTTAGCACCGCTCATTGGGAAATTTTTGGGGGTTGTTTCAGGTTTTACCCTCTAGCGGCATGTTTTCAAGCATAAGTGTAGATATTTCTGATAATTAGACTATGCTCTCTAATAGGGCCTCATGTTACCACACGGTTGATTCTTACGAGTTGTATTGCTCCCGAGCGAGTGTTAGCGTTGCTCATGGGGCTATTTGGGGGGGTTTTAGGGTTTCTCCCTCTAACGACATGTTTTTAATCCTAAGTATAGATATTCTAAAAATTGGGTCGTGCTCTCGTACTGGGTGTCTCATGACCACATGGTCGGTTCCTATGAGTTACATTAGTCTCGTACAAGGTGTTGGCATCACTCGCGGGCCGTTTGGGGGGTGTTTCGGGGTTCCTCCCTCCAAAGGCATGTTTTTAAGCCTAAGTGTAGATATTCTAAAAATTGGGCTGTGCTCTTGGATCAGGGGTCTCGTGGCTATGCGATTAGTTTTCACGAGTTACATTGTTCCGGCGCAAGGTGTTGGCGTCGCTCACGAAGCCGTTTAGGGGGTGTTTCAAGGTTTCACCCTCTAACGGCATGTTTTCAAGCCAAAGTGTAGATATTTTGAAATTTTGGGCGTGCTCTCGGACTGGGGGTCCCGTGATCAACCAATCGATTCATATGAGTTACATTGGTCCCCTGAAAGGTGTTTACATTTCTCACGGGGCCGTTTTTTTTTGGGGTTTCTCCCCCTAACGACATGTTTTCAAGCCTTGGTGTAGTTATTCTGAAAATTATGTCATGTTCTCGTACCGGGGGTCCCTACGAGTTATATTAGTAAGTGCGATGTGTTGGAGGCACTCAAGGGGCCTTTTGTTAGGTGTTTCGGAGTTTCACCCTCTAACGACATGTTTTCAAGCCTAAGTGTAGATATTCCAGAATTTGAAGCGTTCTCTCGAACTGGGGGTCCCATGACCTCGTGGTCCGTTCCTACATCTGATATTGGTCCCATGTGATCTTGGCGCCACTCACTGGGACGTTTGGGGATTATTTCGGGTTTTACCCTCTAACGGCCTGTTTTGAAGCATAAGTGTAAATATTTTAAAAATTAGTCTGTTCTCTCATACAGGGGGTCTAGTGACCACACAATTGATTCCTATGAATTACATTGGTTTCGAGCGAGGTGTTGGCATCGCTCACGGGGCTGTTTAGGAGGTGTTTCAGGGTTTCTCCCTCTAATGTCATTTTTTTAGGCCTAAGTCTGGATATTACAAAAATTGGGTCATGCTCTTGGATCGGATGTCCCGTGACCACATGGTCGGTACCTATGAGTTACATTAGTCCCGTGCAAGGTGTTGGCATCACTCACGGGGCCGTTTGGGGGGTTTCGGGGTTCCTCCCTCCAAAGGCATGTTTTCAAGCCTAAGTGTATATATTATTAAATTTGGATCGTGCTCTCGGATTCGGGGTCTTGGACCACGCAGTCGGTTCCCATGAGTTATACTGTTCCAGTGCGAGGTGTTGGTGCTGCTCATGGAGTTGTTTAGGGGGTGTTTCGGGGTTTTGCCCTCTAACGACATGTTTTTAATCCAAAGTGTAGATATTTATAAAATTGGGTCATGCTCTCAGACCAGGGGTCCCATAATCATGCGATCAATTCCTACAAGTTAGATTGGTCCTATGCGAGGTGCTTGCGGCACTCATGGGGTCGTTTGGGGGGTGTTTCGTGGTTTCGCCCTCTAGGATCATGTTTTCAAGCCAAAGTGTGGATATTCTAAAAATTATGATGTGCTCTCGGACTGGGGGTCCCATGACCACCTGGTTGATTCCTATAAATTTATACTGCTCCTGTGCGAGGTGTTGGCTCCACTCAGGGGCCATTTGTGTGGGGTTTTGATCTTTTTCCCTCTAATGGTATCTTTTGAAGCCTAAGTGTTCATATTCGTAAAATTAGGTCGTGCTCTCGGACCGAGGGTCTTATGAGCACACGATCTGTTCCTGCGAGTTATATTGGTCCCTTGCGAGGTGTTGGCATTAATCACGAGGCCGTTTGGGGGGTTATATTGGGGTTTCACCCTCTAGCGACTTGTTTTCTAGCCTAATTGTTGATATTCTAAAATTTGGGCCGTGATCTTGGACCGGGGGTCTCGTGAACATGAGTTTGGTTCCTACAAGTTACATTAGTCCCTTACAAGGTCTTGTCACCCGTCACAGTGCCGTTTGGGGGGTGTTTCAGTGTTTTTCCTTCTGACGACATGTTTTCAAGCCGAAGTGTAGATTTCAAAAAATTGGGATGTGCTCTCGAAACGGGGGTCCAATGATCACGTGATCGATTCTTACGAGTTACATTGGACACGTGCGAGGTGTTAGCGCAGCTCACGGGGCTGTTTAGGGGGTGTTTTGAGCTTTCTCCCACGGTATCTTTTAAACCTAGGTGTAAATATTTTGAAAATTGGGTCATGCTCTCGAATCAGGTTTCGCGTGAATACGCGGTCGGTTCCAGCGAGTTACATTGGTCCCATTCAAGGCGTTGGTGCAGCACATAAAGTCATTTGGGGTTTGTTTTGGGTTTCCCCCTCTAACGGTATGTTTTGAAGCAAAAGTGTAGATATTCATAAAATCGGGTCATTCTCTAGGACCGGGGGTCCTGTGAAAATGCGGTTAGTTCCTACAAGTTACATTGGTCTCGTGTGATTTGTTGGCGATGCTCACAGGTACGTTTGGGTGGTGTTTCCTGGTTTGTCCCTCTAACGACATGTTATCAATCCTAAATGTAGATATTCAGAAAATTTGGTCGCGCTCACAGATCGAGGGCTCCGTAACCACGCGGTCTGTTCCCAGAAGTTACATTGGTCCCATACGATGTGTTGACGATGTCAAGGGGACGTTTCGAGGGTGTTTCGGGATTTCTCCCTCTAATGAACTATTTTCAAGCATAACTGTAGATAATATAAAAATTGAGCCTTGCTCTCAGACTGAGGGTCCCATGACCATGCGGTCAGTTCCTACGAGTTACATTGGTCCCATGCAATGTGTTGGCGAGACTCACGGCACTATTTGGGGTGTGTTTCGGGGTTTCACCCTATGAAGACATATTTTCCATCCTATGTGTAGATATTCTAAAAATTGGGTCGTTCCATCAGTTTAGGGGACCTTAACCACGTGGTTGGTTACTACGAATTACTTTGGTCCCATGTCTGGTGTTCGCACCGCTCATCGGGCTGTTTTTGGGGTGTTTTGAGGTTTCTCCTGCTAACAAAATGTTTTCAAGCCTAAGTGTAGATATTCTAAAAATTGGTCCGTGCTATCAGACTGGGAGGCTCTTGACCACGAGATCGGGTCCTACGAGATACATTGGTCCCCAGCGAGATGTTGGCATCGGTCACAGGGACATTTTGGGGGTGTTTAAGGGGTTCGCCCTCTAACGACGTGTTTTCAAGCCTAAGTGTAGATATTCTATAAATTGGGTTGTGATCTTGGACTAGGAGTCCCGTGACCACGTAATCTGTTATTACGAGTTACATTAGTCCCATACGAGGTGTTGAAACCACTTACGATTCCCTTTGGAGGGTGTTTCAGGATTTTGCCTTTTGACAACATGTTTTCAAGCTGAAGCACAGATATTCGAAACATTGTGATGTGCTCTCAGACCGGGGGTCCTGTGACCTTACGATCGATTCCTACGAGTTACATTAGACCAGTGCAAGGTGTTGACGCAGCTCACGGGACCGTTTGGGGGGGTGTTTCGGGCTTTCTCCCGCTAATGGCATCTTTGGAAACCTAAGTGTAGATATTTCAAAACTTGGGTTTTGCTTATCGGGTTTCCCGTGATAATGTGGTCGATTCTTGCGAGTTACTTGGTCCCGTACGAGGCATTGGTGCCGATTACGGGGTTGGTTGGGGGTGTTTCGGGATTTCTGCCTCTAGCGGTATGTTTTTGAAGCCAACGTGCAGATGTTCATAAAATTACGTCGTGAACTCGGACCGATGCCCCCTTGAAAATGCTGTTAGTTCCTATGAGTTACATTGGTCTCGTGTGATGTGTTTGCGACGCTCACGGGTACGTTTGAGTGGTGTTTCCGAGTTTCACCCTCTAAAGGCATGTTATTAAGCCTAAATGTGAATATACTAAAAATAGGTCCGTGGTCTCGGACGAAGGGTCTCGTGACCACGCGATCCGTTCCTATGAGTTACATTGGACCTGTATGAGGTGTTGGTGCCACTCATGGGACCGTTTGGAGGGTGTTTCGTGCTTTCATCCTCTAACGGAATGTTTTCAAGCCTAAGTGTAGATTATATAAAAATTAGGCGTTGCTCTCACACCGGGGGTCCCATGAGCACGCGGTCGTTTCCTATGAGTTTCATTGATCCCGTGCGAGGTGCTGGCACCGCTCATAGGGCCATTTTGGGGGTATTTCGGGGTTTCACCCTCTAACTGCCTGTTTTTAAGCCTAAGCGTAGATATTATGAAATTGGGTCGTGTTCTCGGACAGGGTTTCCCTAACTATGTAAATGGTTCCTACGAGTCATATTGGTCCCGTTCGAGGTGTTGGCACCGCTCATGGGACAGTTTGGGGGGTATTTTAGGGTTTTTCCCTCTAACGACATGTTGCCAAACCTAAGTGTAAATATTCAAAAAATTGGGTCGTGCCCTCAGTTTGGTGGACCTTGACGATGTGGTTGCTTCATACGAGTTATAATGGTCCCGTATGAGGTGTTGGCGCCGCTCATGGGGTCGTTTGGGGGGTGTTTCAGTGTTGCGCCCTTTAATGACATGTTTTGAAGCCTAAGTGTAAATATTCCTAAAATGGGGTCTTTCTCTCGAACCCGGGGTCCCTTGACTATGCGGTCGTTTCCTACGAGATACATTGTTCTCCTGCGAGGTGTTGGCAACACTCACGGGTTTGTTTCGGGGGTGTTTCGGGGTTTCGCCCTCTAATGTCATGTTTTAACGACTAAGTGTAGATATTCTTAAAATTGGGTTGTTCTATCGGACTGGGGATCCTTTGAAAATTTGGTTGGTTCCTACTAGTTACATTAGTACCATGCGACGTGTTGGTGATGCTCATGGGGCTATTTGGACGATGTTTCTGGGTTTCACCCTCTAACAACATGTTTTCAAGCCTCAATGTAAATATGCTAAAAATTGGGCCCTGCTCTCTGACCGAGGGTCCCGTGACCACCCGGTCGATTCATTTGAGTTACATTGGTCCCGTACTTAGTGTCCACACCTCTCATGGGGCCGTTTTGGGGGTGTTTCGAGGTTTCTCCCACTAATGGAATGTTTTCAAGCCTAAGTATATATATTCTAAAAATTGCGTTGTGCTTTATGATCGTGGTCCTATGACCATGTAGTCGGTTCGTATGAGTTACATTGGTCCCCTTCGAGTTGTTAGCACCTCTCACCGAACCGCTTGGGGGGTGTTTCGGGGTTTTTCCCTCTAATGACAAGTTTTTAAGCCTAAGTGTAGATATTCTTAAAATTGGGTCGTGCTCTCGGACCGAGGGTCTCCTGACCATGCGATTAGTTCTTATGAGTTACATTAGTCTCGTACGATTTGTTAATGACGCTCACGGGCTATTTGCGTGGTGTTTTGTGGTTTCACCCTCTAACGGCATGTTTTTAATCATAAGTGTAGATATTCTAAAAATTAGCCCATGCTCTCGGACTAGGGGTCCCATGACCACGCGGTCAGTTCCAACGACTTACATTGGAACTATGCAAGGTGTTGTCACCCTATAACACCCCGTATTTCTATGCATTTAATATTTTGTTAATTCAATTTTTTTAAAATTACTTGTGCGTTATAATTTAATTGAATTAATCGGAGAGTAATGGTTAATATTTGGGGAAATTTAGTTACTAAGTGAATAGTCATAATTTAATTACATCATAATGTGTATTAGTGACGTGGCATTTATTTATCTCAGTCGGGAGTCGGTATAGACTAATTTGGGTGGGAGATAAGGATTTTAATAAATTAATTCAGATGTCGATTATGAGTTGACGGTTGAGTCCGGATGGGCAGAGATAGTCGAAAAAGTGTACCCGGGGTAGTAAATTGGTCACATGGCATTTTTAGGCATAACCGGGCCAAGAGAAGAGTGTTCGAGTCATTTGGGCTTGGCCTTTTACGCTAAAAATGGGATTTGGTATAATGAAACTAGGTCCTATAGTATTTAATGGCAAAAATCATACTCCAAACCTAGGGCTCTGAGAGAGAAATAAAGGAAGCAAATTGAGAGAAATTTTGGGAGCTTTTGAGGACAAATGAAGAAAGGGATTTAGGTGTTCTTAATCAAACCTTCCTCTACCCTAACGGATCAAACTCTTCAAACAATTAGAGGCGAGTGGTTAACTTGCTGTGATTTTAAATTTATGAAAATCAATTCATATTTTTGTGGGTGAATCTAAAATCCGTTTTTGGGTGGGTATTCATGTGAAATAGGGTTTTTAGTGATTGATACACTTTTGATGAGATTAAAAGTGAAATTGATTGTTTTATGTGGTTCTAAAATGAGATATCTGAATCATATGTTAAATCCAGTAGGAATTTGGTGACCAGTTTCTTATATTGGAGTGGTAATTAAAACTGACCGGGTTAAACACGAAAAAAATACCCGAATATGTGAACATGAGATTTAGGCATATTGATTTATGATTTGATGTCTTTAGTGTATTTAGTACCTATTATCATAAGGGGTTGATGTTAATAATGTTCGACAAATTGCTGGAAAAAAGGGGAGAAAATATTAATGCTCTTTAATGGCTGAAAACATAATCGGAGAAGAAAGTGACCTACTCGATCGATCGATCCATCCAGGGAGTCGATCGATCGAGGGTCCTAGATTTTTGGCAATTCGCCCATTTTTATATATAAAGGGGAAATAAATTTTAAGGTTAATTTCTATGTTTTATCTACTGGTAAATAAATCTGAGTCACACATTTCTAACAATTATGGGGGAAAGTAATTGGGGTTAGGGAGGATTTATGTGGGGCACTTTATGAATAAATTTGAGGAATTCGATTCCAAAATAATTTGATGCGAATTCAAGTGAGCGAGTCCGGATCTGTTGGTTGAGCGACGCCAAGGCAGTGAATTAATTATGGGGAGAAATTAAATAATTTGGAGTCGGGGTATAGACTCGGCTAATATTTAATTTCGAGCCAAGTGATCTAGCCCGGGTGTACGGGGTGGGTGACACCAAGGTAATAAATTAATTAATGCATGAATTAATTAAATTAGAGTCGGACTACAGACTCGGGAAAGTATTATATTAATTAATGTGTAACTTAATTAAATTAGAGTCGGACCATAGACTCGGGGAAAATTATAGGCTAGTGCTACGGATTTTTGCGCATGGTAATGTCAGGAACTAATTATTATATATATACAATGTGGTGATAGTATATATATATATATATATTATGTGTGCTATTAAGTATCAGTGACTCGATATTTATTTAATTTATTTGTTCTAGTGCTATCAAGGGAGGTTGCACAAAGTGGGTGAATCCCCTAGCTTGAGGAATAGGGTGAGTATATCCCCAAGTCATAGCATCTGTTATATAGGTGAGGGCTCATCTCACTTTTAGGGAAGGAATATTACCGCCCACACCTAGTGTGACAGCACTTTAGAGAATACATCCGGTGAGTTATTACTCGGGAGGATGGGCTCTATATATGTTCAACATATGTGTGAATGTTGTAATATGGTTCTACCTATATAATGGGATATATAGTTATATACGGGTGATTAAATATAGGAATTGAATTGTATTAGTTATATATTTATATTCAACAAATGTGTGAATGTTGTAATGTGATTTTACGTGTATAATGGGATAAATAATTATATACGGGAAATATAATACATGGAGGAAATGATTTTACTCATATAACTAGTGAATGGTGTATGGATTTCAAAGAAATATGCTTAATTAAGTTAAAGTGATAAATAACTTATATATCATGCATTAAAAATACTCGGGATTGAGTAGAGCGGTTGATAAGAGTTATATAAAGTATCTAGTTTCGGGGTAGAGGACTGGGTGGGAGATAAAGAAAGAGTTAGGTGTGCACATTAGTTGAGGGGAGAGTATGTCCTCAAGAGAGTGCGACACTAACTTAAATATGAAGTGCATTCATGCATTTTTAATTGTTGTTATGTTAATAACTTGCTAAATATTTTTAAAACGTTTTGGATTATAACCCTTGCTATCAAATATTTTCAGAACCTTTTAGGTGTCCAGCCACAAAGACGCCAGACTTGATTTCATTCCAGGGATTTATTGTTGTAGCATATGTGGATGTTGCAGGATTTGGATAGACGCTTCTCTCATTCTATATCTAGTATGGGAGTATGATTCCAGTCTATCTCAAGTATGTCGCTCACAGTTTATTCATTTACTTCATTTTAGATTATATTGGATTTATTACTGTGTTAGATTGGTTTAGCTTGGTTTTCGCCGATGATTTATTTGGCAAGATTTTAATTAATATATGTGATTATTGATTATTTCAGCAATGGATGAATTATTTTTATTTCCCCACTTATTTTGTTGTGATTAATATAATTAAAATTTGGCACCATCTTTTTGAATACTAGGTGGTTAATAAGTTTTAAATTTTTTTTTACATTAATGCTAAGAATGCACCAAATGAGACTCCTATTTTAATTTAATGCTGGACTGATCACCCGGAATATTATTTGGTGGTGTGTCATAGATGGTATCAGGGCATCAGGTTCTAGTGTCCTTAGGATCTGTGTGGCTTTCCATGTTTCAGCTTAGCGTTCTTTGATGTAGAGCCTTACGATAGGATTGTCGTATTCCTTTACGTATGCGGCTAACATTCTCCTTCTATCAAGTATAGTGATGTGATTCATACACAAGTTCGGTTGGACTTTATACACCGAACATTCTTTGGAACGACCAACGAGGGCCATAGGAGTATTGCAAGAGGAGAGGCTAAACAGAAGACATGGGGTATTTTGGAAATGGTGATCGTGATAGGAATCACCTTGATTGTAGTTCAGGACGATGGAGATAGAATAATCACACGGGAGTGATAGTCTCCCAACGCACTATTGTAGATAACGGTGGTACAATTTCATCTTCACCCAACATAGTCAGGAAAGGGTGGGGAAAGTGTGGAAGGACCCTTTTGAAAGGGCCATTTATAAGGATTCGAGTAGAAGATTAGCGTGATAAGTCAATGGGTGGAGATAACCCAAAGTCAATTGTGTATGGTGGTGTGCGATGGCACCCAAGACTAAATTTGGAATGAAACGTTGGCCCATTGGGGTGGTGTTGTAGTGGTAGGAGTCAGTCACCACAACCATGGACAAATACCACGAATAATAAGGAATTTAGGGTGCGGTTTGACCACCAATCTTCGCATCAGATGTTTAAACCGACAGGCAAAGGGGATTTCAGTACTTACTTCAGAACGGCCGGACATAAGGGAAAGTTGAATTATACAGCAAACTTTGTACCCAACGAGGTGGATGCGGAGGTCAAGAAGGGTCCACGAGTTACTAATGGACTCGTGGGTAATACACAAGTGTGGATGAAAAACTACGGCTAGGATGACTCATGCTATAGTCATCAAGGTAGTATGTTTTCAATTTTGATATCAACACTTTTGTGAGAAGGAAGCTAAGAGAGGTGAAGTATCTGACCAAAATTCAAGATCGCATTTAGCAGTGCTAGTGAGGCACCACAAGGGGATACCCAGTAAAGGAACCCATCTATATGATTTATAGCAGTTAAATTCCTACCAATTGATGGTGGATTTAATCAGGGTCATCGAGGCCAGCAACGAGTCCCATAGGGATAATAAATCCAAAGGGACAACGAGGGTAGCAATTTGGGTCAAGACTACCAAGTACGCGAGAGGGAAAACTCCAACATGGCCATTGGGGTCTGAGGCAGGGGATTAACACAGAGAGGTGCGGAAAGTAGAACCATAACAATTGATTATGTCCACAGTGAGTTAGGATATAGGAGTGGGATGCCCATTAAGGAAAAAAATTATGAAGTTTTAGTTCGGTTGGATTAGAGTATTATGTCCAGGAACCATTTGCGATGCATGTGTATAGGCGAGTGGAAGTATGAGTTTTATCCTCGGATAGATGGGGTGAACTTTGTGACACGAGTGGTCATAATATTTTTCTTAACACTATATTCACATGGGAGACGAGTTAAGTGGGTGCATCGTAGTGTTACTATTAAGTATATGTTTACCACAAGGTAACAGGTCTTTCTTTTATTTTACCTACACAGGATAATGTTTGAACACTGAGAGGGTATATTATATAAGGTTAACTCATTTTGAGAAGTGTTATGAGAGAATATATTTTCCTGGGTATGGACTGGTTAGCGATGGGTAAGCGATGGTGTGCAGTTACAACAAGACTATCGTGTTCGTAGTTCCAATGAAAGATGCGTGTTCTTGTACGATGACTCATCTAAAAGAGGGTCGAGCTCGCGGTTATATTAATTCATGAGTTAGATTTCAAAGGCTATAGTTGTCTAGTTATATCAAATCCCAGTGCGTAGGTACTTTTACTGATGTGATACAGGGCATGGCGGATTGACCATCGGGCGAAGAGATTTATCTTGAACTTAGCAGTAAGGACTCAGTGATAGTGCGAGCACGACAGTATATAACTCCCTTAGAGATGTGGGAGTCGATAATCAGACGTATGAGTATCAGGATAGAGTTTTGAATGTTCCAGTTATATACTGGGGTCAACAAAAATCAATGAACGACAATGCTAGTGTTTAATGCATTCGGGAAAGTTCTTTTGGGCACGTTTATGAAAAGCATAAGCCCCAATGAGCGTCAATAGTGGAGAGATGTTATTTGATGCTAGGACATCGATTTAAATGGCGAATATTGAATGTGTGGAGAAAACACTTTGAACTGAGAGCTACTTCTCTATAAGGTCAGTATATTCGGGTAGTGATGCGAAACAAGCACTAAGAAAACTTTTGCACTGCAAGTTAATGGGAGGGACAACATCGAGAAGATTAAATTACGATTTGGGGAAATATCGAATGTAATCATATGATATAGTGTGATATGTGGGATAACCTTGAAAAAAAATATTACGTATCTGACGTCTATGATGTTGTGCAAATATGCATGGGATATAGGGTGTATGGGTGCCCTAGTTAGTGTGATTTCAAAGTCATCTTAAATAAAGGGATATGTGAATAAACATATTGAATGTATGCCTACGGGGCAGTCAGAAAATAAGTGGAAAAGTGTAGTGAACTAAAATCCATTTAATAAAGGAATGGGTCTGACTATATGTATATCTAGGAGAATTACCTCCACCGTAGGGAGTGGAAAGGTGAGGGGGGCCTATTTAATAAGATATCCCTAGGCTAGGGACAAACCCACATTTTTTTGGGAAAATAAAAAAGAGTATCACTTAGTCACATGATTAGAGTGGTTTTACGCATAGACATGGTGTAGATTCGTACCTGACGAAAACTGCACAACGACTAGAGTTCTTGAGCATGGGAATTGGTGTTGAATGAGACATAGTGGTTGATTTGAGGGTATCAACTACGAATTTTTTGAAATTTTATGGTTCCAATGATGGAATTAATTCTCAGGTTGGTAAAATCGTAGAGGGGTCAAGGTTTCCATCGGGTTGCTGAATGGATTGACCTGAACATGAATTGTTATCTTGGAATTGGTTATACTATTGTATACCCAACTTTACTATTAACGAGAAGGAGTGAAATAGAATAAGGTGTCGTCCAATATTGTTGGGAAATTGAGTGAGACTTTGCAGCCCCACCTATGGTAAAAAGTGTCAGGAAGTGATAGGGAAAGAGTTACATATTGGGTTGAACGTGTCGCCATAAGTCGAAGGGTAAATGGGAAGCGACGATTGTGCATTCTAGATTTTTGGGCAATTCAGGAGTAGTATCTACCACAGGTAGAGTTATGTGTGATGCCTCGAAACGGTTTAGTCTGCGTGATACCTTGGGAGACCTTATGGGAAAAGTTTCATTATCCACCTTTGGTAGATAAGAGGTGGGGAAACAATAAGCTGTAAGGACTCGAAATTGGTTATGGTCCATCAGCGGGAATCGAGTAAGTTGTATCATTTCTTATAGTTAAGGGACATAAGGAGAGGGGTATGTCAGTGTAAGTTAAAGGTTGAAGTCTAACATGCTTAGTCAGGGATGATGCGAGTGATTACCTGAAAGTTAGTCACGCGTTTGGCAACAAGGAAATTGACACTGATAAGGAGGGGAATTTCCTAACGTAAAGATAGTAGAGCTGGTGGAGTATAAGCTCATCATTTGAGGCATTGTATGGTCGGGGACCATCGAGTTAGAGATTGGTGACTATCGAGAGGGATTCCTAGCACGGGCCACACGAGGAGATTGATTTGCAGCTAGGCATCTTATAGGAGTAAAGATCCAAGGATATTTTGGGGTCGCAGTGAGGGAAAGCTGCGATATAAGGTGGTACAACTAATCATAGTATGATGGTGAGACAACAGTATTGACGAGTCTACGTGGGAGCGGGAGGAAGATATGTGATAGTAGTATCCAAAGTTATTCGTCGCAGTTATGACCAAATTTTGAGGACGAAATTCCGTTGTAAGGGGAAGGGGAGTATGTAACACCTTGTATTTCTGTGCATTTAATATTTAATTAATTTGGAAAAAATTTAAATTACTTGTGTGTCGTAATTTAATTGAATTAATTATGGTATTTTAAATTACTTGTGTGTTGTAATTTAATTGAATTAATTATGGTAATATTTATTTAAATATTAAATGGAGAGTAATGGTTAATACTTAGGGAAATTTAATTACTAAGGGAACAGTAACAATTTAATTATGTAATAACGTGTATTAGTGACGTGACATTTATTTATCTCAGTCGGGAGTCGGTATAGACTAATTTAGGTGTGGGATAAGGATTTTCATAAATTAATTCGGATGTTGATTCTAAGTGCACGGTTGAATTCGAATGGGCCGAGATCGTCGAAAAAGTGTACCTGGGAGTAGTAAATGGGTCACAGGGCGTTTTTATCCATGACTGGGCCAACACGGGAGTGTTCAAGTCATTTGGGCTTGACCCATTAGGCTAAAAACGGGATTTGGTGTAATGAAACTAGGTCTTAGAGTATTTAACGGAAGAAATCATACTCCAAACCTAGGGCTTTTGAGAGAGAAATAGAGGAAGCAAATTGAGAGCAATTTTAGGAGCTTTTGAAGACAAATCAAGAAAGGGTTCTAGGTGTTATTCATCAAACCTTCCTCTACCTCAACGGATCAGACTCTACGAATAATTAGAGGCATGTGGTTAACTTGTTGTGATTTTAAATTTGTGATAATCAATTCATATTTTTGTGGGTGAATCTAAAATCCGTTTTTGGGTGGGTATTCATGTGAAATTGGGTTTTCAGTGATTGATACACTTTGATGAGATTAAAAGTGGAATTGATTGTGTTATGTGGTTCTAAAAATGAGAGATATGAATCACATGTTAAATCCAGTAGGAATTTAGTGACTAATTTCTGATATTGGAGTTGTAATTAAAACTGACCTATTTAAACCTGGAAAAATACCCGAATATGTGAACTTGAGATTTAGGCATATTGATTTATGATTTGAGGTCTCTAGTGTATTTAGTACCTAATATCATAAGGGGTTGATGCTAATAATGTTCGACAAATTGCTGGAAGAAGGGGAGAAAATCTTAGGGCTCTTTAATGGCTGAAAACAGAATCGGAGAAGAAAGTGACCTGCTTGATCGATCGATCGACCCAGGGGAGACGATCGATCGAGGGTCCCAGATTTTTGGCCGTTCGCCGTTTTTTATTTATAAAGGGGAAAGAAATTTTAAGGATAATTTCTATGTTTTATCTTGTGATAAGTAAATCTGAGGCACGCATTCGTAGCAATTATGGGGGAAAGTAATTGGGATTAGGGAGGATTTATGTGGGGCACTTTTTGGATAAATTTGAGGAATTCGATTCAAAAATAATTTGATATGGATTCAAGTGAGCAGATCCGGATCTATTGGTTGACCGACGCCAAGGAAGTGAATTAATTATGGAGAGAAATTAATAAATTTGGAGTCAGGATATAAACTCGGGTAATATTTAATTTCGGGCCAAGTGTGCGAGCCCGGGTGTATTGGTTGGGTGACACCAAGGTAATAAATTCATTAATGTGTGAATTAATTAAATTAGAGTCAAACTACAGACTCGGGAAAGTATGATATTAATTAATGTGTAAATTAATTAAATTAGAGTCGGATCACAGACTCGGGGAAAATTATAGGCTAATGGTACAGATTTTTGTTCGCGGTAGTGCCGGGAACTAATTATTATATATATACAGTGTGGTGATAGTATATATATATATATATATATTATGTGTGGGTATTAAATATCAGTGACTATATATTTAATTAATTTATATGCTCTAGTGCTATCAAGGGAGGTTGCGCGAAGTGGGTGAATCCTCTAGCTTGAGGAGCAGGGCGAGTATATCCCCAGGTCATAGCATCCATTATATGGGTGAGGGTATCATCTCACTTTCAGGGAAGGAATATTACCTCCCACATTACGTTTATATTTTGGGCTAAGTTGGTGAGCGATTCCGACTTGCGGCAACTGGGATATTTGAGCACACCTAGTGTGACAGCACTTTAGAAAATACATCCAGTGAGCTATTACTCAGGAGGATGGGCTATATATATGTTCAACATATGTGTGAAAGTTGTAATATGGTTCTACGTATATAATGGGATATACAGTTATATACGGGTGATTAAATATAGGAATTGAATTGTATTAATTATATATGAGTTATGTATGTATATTCAACAAATGTGTGAATGTTGTAATGTGGTTTTATGTATATAATGGGATAAATAATTATATACGGGAAATTTAATACATGGAGGAAATAGTATTACTTATATAAGTAGTGAATGTTATATGTATTTCAAGGAAAGATGATTAATTAAGTTAAGGTGATAAATAACTTATATATGATGCATTAAAAATACTCGGGATTGAGTAGGGCAGTTGACAGGAGTTATATCAAGTATTTAGTTTCGGGGTAGAGGACTATGTGAAGATAAAGAAAGAGTTAGGTGTGCAAATTAGTTGAGGGGTGAGTATGTCCTCAAGAGAGTGTGACACTAACTTAAATATGAAGCGCATTCATGCATTTTTAATTGCTGCTATGTTAATCACTTGCTAAATATTTTCAAAACGTTTTGGGTTCTAACCCTTGCTATCAAATATTTTCAAATCCTTTTAGGTGTCCAACCGCAGGGACGCCGGACTTGATTTCATTCCACATATTCGTTGATGTTGCAGGATTTGATAGATGATTCTCTCATTCTATTTCTAGTATAGGAGTATGATTCCAGTCTATCTCGACCATTTCGCTCACGGTTTATTCAGTTACCTCCTTTTAGATTGTGTGGAATTTACTCTGTTAGTTTGGTTTATCTTGGTTTTCGTCCATCGTTTATTCGGCAATACTTTAATTAATCTATGTGATTATTGATTCTTTCAGCATTGCATGTATTATTTTTATTTCTGCACTTATTTTGTTGGGATTAATAAAGATAAAATTGGCACCATCTTTTTGAATACTAGGCAGTTAATAAGTTTTAAAAAGTTTCCAACAGTGATGCTAAGAATGAACCAAATGAGACTCCAGTTTTAATTTGATGTAGGACTGATCACCCGGTATTTTATTAGGCGAGGGGTCACACACCACTCACGAAGCCATTTGGGGCATGTTTCGGGGTTTCTCCCTCTAACGAAATATTTTCAAACCTAAGTGTAGATACTCTAAAAATTAGGCCATGCTCACGGACTGGGGGTACCGTGACCACGCGATCAGTTCTTATGAGTTAAATTGGTTCCATGCGAGCTGTTGGCACCGCTCATGGTGCGATTTGGACGGTGTTTTGGAGTTTCGTCCTCGAACGGCATGTTTTTTAGCCAAAGTGTAGATATTCTGAAAATTGGGTCATGCTCTCGGATCGAGGTCCCGTGACAAGGCGATCAGTTCCTACGAGTTACATTAGACCCGTGCGAGGTGTTGGCGCCACTCACGGTACCATTTGGGGGGTGTTTAGGGGTTTCTCCCTGTAACGACATATTTTCAAGCTTAAGTGTAGATATTCTAAAAATTAGGCCTTGCTCTCATGGACATGTGATCGGTTCCTACGAGTTACATTAGTTCCGTACGACGTGTGGCACCTCTCATGGGGACATTCATGGGTGTTCGGGGTTCTCCCTCTAACGACATGTTTTGAAGCCAGGTGTAGGCATCCATAACATTGTGCCTTGATCTCGGATCGAGGGTCACGTGACCATGTGGTTTGTTTCTACGAGTTACATTGGACCCGCTCAAGGTGTTGGATCCATTCATGGGGATGTTTATTGAGTGTTTTAGGGTTTCTCCCTCTAATGGAATGTTTTCAACCCTAAGTGTAGATAATAAAAAGGTTTGGCCTTGCTCCCAGACTGGGGATCCCGTGACTACGTGATCAGTTCCTATGAGTTACATTGGTCTCATACGAGGTGTTGGTACCACTCATTAGGCCATTTTGGAGTATTTCGTGGGTTACCCTCTAGTGACATGTTTTGAAGCCTAAATATAGATATTTTTAAAATTATCTCGTGCAGTCGGACTAAGGGTCCCATGACCACGCGTTCGGTTCCTGCGAGTTACATTGGTCCCCTGGGAGGTGTTAGCATCGTTCACAGAGTCATTTGGGGGGTGTTTCAAGGTTTCGCCCTCTGACGACATATTTTCAAGCCAATGTGTAGACATTCTTAAAATTGGGTCGTGCTCTCGGACCGAGGGTCCCTGGAAAATGCGATCGGTTCCTACGAGTTACATTGGGTCCATGCGATGTGTTGGCGATGCTCAAGGGGCTATTTGGGTGGTGTTTCAGGGTTTCGCCCTCTAATGGCATGTTTTTAAGCCTAAGTGTTGATATTCTAAAATTTTCGCATTGCTCTCGGACCGGTGGTCCCGTGACCACGCAGTTGATTCGTATGAGTTATATTATTACCATGCAAGGTGTTGGTGCCACTCATGGGGCTGTTTGGGGGGGGGGGTGTCGGGGTTTTTCCCTTTAATGACATGGTTTGAAGCCTAAGTGTAGGTATTCTGAAAATTGGTCTGTCATCACGGACTAAGGGTCCCGTGACCATGCAGTCAGTTCCTACAAGTTACATTGGACCTGTCAAATGTGTTACCGATTCTCACGGGGCTATTTGGGGGTGTTTTGAAGTTTCTCCCTCTAACGAAATATTCTAAAGACTAAGTTTAGATATTCTAAAAAAAAGTTTACTCTCAGACCGGGCATCACGTCACCACACGATCAATTCCTACGAGTTATATTGGTCACGTGTGAGGTTTTGGCGCCGCTTTTAGGGACGTTTGGGTGGTGTTTCGATATTGGCCCTCTAATGACATGTTTTGAAACCTAAGTGTAGATATGTGTACAATTGGCTCGTGCTCTCGGACCGAGGGTCCCGTATCCATGTTGTCGGTTCCTACGGGTTACATTAGGCCCCTGTGAGCTGTTAGCATTGCCCTCTAATGGTATGTGTTTCAAGCCTTCGTGTAGATATTATGTAAATTGGGACGTGCTCTCCGAACGGAGGTCTCGTGAAAATGCAATCGGATCTTACGAGTTACATTGATCTGTGCAATGAGTTGGCGATGCTCACGGGGATGTTCGGATGGTGTTTTGGGGTTTCTTCATCTAATGGCATGTTTTCAAGCCTAACTGTACATATTCTAAAATTGGGTCGTACTCTCGAACTAGGGTCCTATGAAAATACGATCGGTTCCTACGAGTTATATTGGTCCAGTGCGATGTGTTGGCGATGCTCGCGGGACTATTTGGGGTGGTATTTTGGGGTTTATCCCTCCAACGACATGTTTTTAAACCTAAGTGTATATATTTTGAAAATTTAGTTGTTCTTTCGGACTGGTGGTCCCGTGAGCGCACGGTCGCTTCTTACGAGTTACATTAGTCTCGTGCAAGGTGTTAGCGCTGCTCATAGGGCCGTTTGGGTGGTGTTTTGGAGTTTTGGCCTCTAAGGGTATGTTTTCAAGATAAATTGTAGATATTCAAAAAAAATTGGCCACGCTCTTAAAACCGGGATCCAGTTATCACGCGATCAGTTCCTGCCTATTTCATTGGTCTCGTGCGAGGTGTTGGCACAACTCACGGGGCCGTTAGGGTGGTGTTTCGGGGTTTTGCCCTCTAACGGAATGTTTTCAAGCCTAAGTGCATATATTACATAAATTGGGTCGTTCTATCAGACCGAAGGTCCCATGAAAATGCGGTGAGTTCCTATGAGTTACGTGGTCAAGCAAGATGTGTCGGCGACGCTCACGTGGCTGTTCGGGTGGCGTTTTGTGGTTTTGCCCTCTAACGGCATGTTTTCAAGCCTAAGTGTAAATATTCAGAAAATTGGGTCGTGCTCTCGGACCAGGGCCCCAAAAATTTTGGTCGGTTCCTTAGAGTTACATTGGTCGCGTGCGATGTGTTGGCAATGCCCGCGAGACTATTTAGGTGGTGTTTCGGGGTTTCGCCCTCTAACAGTGTGTTTTTAAGCCTAAGAGTATTTATTTTGAAAATTTGATCGTTTTCTTGGATCTTAGTCCTATGACCTGGTGGTAGGTTCTTACGAGTTACATTAGTCCCGTGCGAGGTGTTGGCACCGCTCACGGGGTCGTTTTGGGGGTGTTTCTGGGTGTCTCCCTCTAACGGCATGTTTTCAAGTCTAAGTGTAGATATTTTGAAGATTTAGTCGTTCTCTCGGACCGGTGGTCCCATGACCACACGATCAGTTCTTACGAGTTACATTAGTCCCGTGTGAGGTGGTGGTTCCACTCATAGGGCCGTTTGGGGGGTGTTTCTAGGTGTCTCCTTCTAACGACATGTTTTTAAGTCTTAAGTGTTGATATTATGAAAATTGAGTCATGCTCTCAGACCGGGGGTCTTGTGACCCTGTGGTTAGTTTCTATGAGTTACATTGGTCCCATGCGATGTGTTGGCGACACTCACGGGGTTGTTTGGGTGGTGTTTTGGGTTTCTTCCTATAACGACTAGTTTTCAAGCCTAAGTGTAGATATTCTAAAAATTTGGGTGTGCTCTTAGATCGGGGGTCTCATGACCACGCGATTGGTTCCTATAAGTTACATTGGTCCAAGGCGAGGTGTTATCACCACTCACAGGGCCGTTTGGATGTTTTTTTTTTTTTTTTTTTTGGGGGGGGGGGGGGGGGTTATCCCTCTAACGACATGTCTCAAGCTTAATTATAAATATTCTAAAAATCTGGTCGTGCTCTCAGACGGGGATCCCCTGATCATGCGGTCGGTTCCTACCTACTTCATTGGTCCCGTGTGAGGTGTTGGCACTGCTCACGGGGGGTGTTTCAGGGTTCACCCTCTAACAACATGTTTTGAATCCTAAGTGTAGATATTCATAAAATTGGGACATGCTCTCGTACTAGGGGTCTGGTGACCACGCAATCAATTGCTACGAGTTACATTGGAACCGTGCGAGGTGCTGGTGCCGCTCACGGGGCCGTTTGGGGGGTGTTTTGGGGTGGGCTTCACCCTCTAACGGAATGTTTTCAAGCCTAAGTGTAGATATTACATAAATTGGGCCTTGCTCTCGGACCAGGGGTCCCATTAAAATGTGGTCGGTTCTTACGAGTCACATTGGTCAAGTGAGATGTGTCGGCGATGCTCACGGGGCATTTCGGGTGCTGTTTTGGGGTTTCGCCCTCTAAGGCATGTTTTGAGCCTAAGTGTAGATATTCTAAAAATTGGGTCGTTCTCTCGGACCGAAGTCCCATGAAAATGCGATCGATTCGTATGAGTTACATTGGTTATGTGAGATGTGTTGGCGACTCTCAAGGGGCTGTTTGTGTGGTGTTCCTGGGTTTCTCCCTCTAACGGCGTGTTTTTAAGCCTAAGTGTAGATATTTTGAAAATTTGGTTGTTCTCTCAGTCCGGTGGTCCCATGACCACGCAGTTGGTTTGTATGAGTTACATTAGTCCCGTGCGAGGTATTGGAGCTGCTCACGGGGCCATTTTGGTGGTGTTTCGGGGTTACGCCTTCTAATGGCATGCTTTCAAGCCTAAGTGGAGATATTCTAAAAAATTGGTCTGTGCTCTTGGATCGGGGGTCTCGTGACCCAGCGATCGGTTCCTATGAGTTAGATTGGAGCCATATGAGGTGTTAGTGCTGCTCACGGGGCTGACCGGGGGGTGTTTTGGGGTTTTACCCTCTAACGGAATGTTGTCAATCCTGAGTGTAGATATTACGTAAATTGGGCCTTGCTCTCGGACTGGGGGTCCCGTGAAAATGCGATCGGTTCCTACAAGTTACATTGGTCAAGTGAGATGTGTCGGAGACGCTTACAGGGATGTTAGGGTGGTGTTTTAGGGTTTCTCCCTCTAACGGCATGTTTTCAATCCTAAGTGTAGATATTCTGAAAATTGGGTTATGCTCTCGGACCGGAGTCCAGTGAAAATGTGGTTGGTTCCTACGAGTTATATTGTAATCGTGCGATGTGTTAGTGACTCTCACAGGACTGTTTGTGTGGTGTTTCGATATTTCTCCCTCTAACAACATGTTTTTAAGCCTAAGTGTAAATATTTTGAAAATTTAGTTGTTCTCTAAGACCGGTGGTCCCGTGACCATGCAGTTGGTTCGTACGAGTTACAGTAGTCGCGTGCGAAGTGTTAGCATCGCTCATGGGGTCGTTTTAGTGGTGTTTCAGGTTTATGCCCTCTAATGACAGGTTTTCAAGCCTAAGTGGAGATATTATGAAAATTGATATGTGCTCTCGAACCATGGGTCCCATGACCACGTAATCGGTTCCTATGAATTACGTTGGTCCTATACGAGGTGTTGACGCTGCAAATGGGGCCATTTGGGGGTATTTATGGGTTTCTCCCTCTAATGAAATGTTTTCAACCTATGTGTACATATTCTTGAAATTGGATCATGCTCTTGAAGAGGGGTTCTCGTGACCATGCGATCGATTCCTACGAGTTACATTGGTCCCCTGTGAGGTGTTGGCATCGCTCACGGGACCGTTTGGGGGGTGTTTTGGCATATCTCCCTCTAATTTCATGTTTGCATTCCTAAGTGTAGATATTTTGAAAATTGGGTCATGCTCTCGGACCGGTGCGATGTGTTGGTGACACTCACGTGGCAATTTAGGTGGTGTTTTGGGATTTCGCCCTCTAACGAGATGTTTTCAAGACAAAGTGTAGATATTCTAAAAATTGGGCCATTTTTTTGGATCGAGGGTCTCTTGACCAAGCGATCGGTTCTTACGAGTTACATAGGTACTGTACGACGTGTTGGTACCACTCACCAGGCCGTTTGGGTGGTGTTTGGTGGTTTAGCCCTCTAACGACATATTTTTTAGCTTAAGTGTAGATATTCTAAAATTTTGGTTGTGGTTTCGGATTGGGGATCCCGTGACCACGCGGTGGGTTCCTACAGGTTACATTGGTCCCGTGCGAGGTGTTGGCCTTGCTCACGGGGACATTTTGGGGGTTTTTCGTTCTTTCTCCCTCTAAGGGAGAGTTTTAAGACAAATTGTATATATTCTAAAAATTGGCCATGGCTCTCAGACCGGGGGTCCCATGACCACGCGACTAGTTCCTACGAGTTACATTGGTCCCATAGGAGGTATTGGCACTAGTCACGGGGACGTTTGGGGGGTGTTTCAGGGTTTTGCCCTATAACGACATATTCTGAAGCCTAACTATAGATATTCATAAAATTGGGTTGTGCTCTCGGAATGGGGGTCCCGTGTCCATGCGGTCGGTTCATATGGGTAGCATTGGTCCCTTATGAAATGTTGGCATCAATCATGGGGTCATTTGGGCGGTGTTTTGGGCTTTCGCCCTTTAACGACATATTTTCAAGCCCAAGAGTAGATTTTATAAAAATTGGGCCATGCTATTAGGCCGGGGGTCCTGTGAAAATGGGGTCAATTCCTAAGAGATACATTGGTCCCATGAAATGTGTTGGCGATGCTCACGGGACTATTTTGGTGGTGGCTCGTGGTTTCGCCCTCTAATGACATGTTTTTAAGCCTAAATGACGATATTCTAAAAATTGGGTCCCGTACGAGGTGTTGGTACTTCTCACGGGGCCATTTGGTCGGTGTTTTGGGGTATCACCCTCTAACGGTATGTTTTTAATCTTAAGTGTAGATAATCTAAAACTTTGGATGTGCCTTAGGACCGAGGATTTCGTGACCACATGGTTAGTTGTTATGAGTTACACCGGACCCATGCAAGGTGTTGGCACCACTCAAGGGGTTGTTTGGGGGTGTTTCTATGTGTCTCCCTCTAACGGCATGTTTTCAAGCCTAAGTGTAGATATTCAAAAAATTGGGTCATCCTCTCGGATTATGGATCCCGTCAATATGTTGTTGGTTCAAAGGAGTTACATTGGTCAAGTGAGATGTGTCGGCGACGCTCATGGGGCTATTTGGGTGGTGTTTTGGGGTTTCTCCCTCTAACGACTTATTTCCAAGCCTAAGTGGAGATATTCTAAAAATTGGGTCTTGCGCTCAGACCGGGGTCTCATGAAAATGCAGTCAGTTCGTATGAGTTATATTGGTGTCGTGCGATGTGTTGCCGATGCTAACGCGGCTGTTTCGATGGTGTTTTGTGGTTTCTCCCTCTAACAACATGTTTTTAAGCCTAAGTGTAGATATTTTGAAATTTTGGTCATTCTCTCCAACCGGTGGTCCCATGACCTGTACGAGTTGCATTCGTCCCGTGCAAGGTGTTGGCTCATGGGGCCATTTGGGTGGTGTTTTGAGGTTATGCCCTCTAACAGCATGTTTTCAAGCCTATGTGGAGATATTTTGAAAATTGGTTCGTGCTATCGAACCAGGGGTTCCGTGACCACGTGATCGGTTCCTATGAGTTATGTTGGCCCCGTACGAGGTGGCACTACTCACGGGTCCATTTGGGGGTATTTTGAGGTTTCATCCTCTAACACCACGTGTTCAAGCCTATGTATAGATATTCCTAAAATCGGTTCCTATGAGTTACATTGGTCCCCTACGAGGTGTTGGCATCGCTCACGGAGCCGTTTGGGGGGTCGGCGTGTCTCCCTCTAACGTTATGTTTTTATGCCTAAATGTAGATATTTTGAAAATTGGATCGTGCTCTCGGACTGACGGTCCTGTGACCATGCGATCAGTTCCTACGAGTGTCATTGGTCCCCTGTGATGTGTTGGCGACACTCATGGGGCTGTTTGGGTGGTATTTTAGGGTTTTTCCCCGTAACTACATGTTTTCAAGCCAAAGTGTAGATATTCTTAAAATTGGGTCGTGCTCTCAGATCGAGGATCTCGTGACCACGCGATCGGTTCGTACCAGTTACATTGGGCCCATGCGAGGTGTTGGCACCACTCACAGGGACGTTTGGGGTGTTTTGGGGTTTCGCCCTCTGACGACATGTGTTTTGAGCTTAATTGTAGATATTTTAAAATTTTGGTCATGGTTTCGGACCGGGGATCCCGTGAGCACGCGGTCGGTTCTGATGAGTAAATTTGTCCCATGCGTGCTTTTGGCACTTCTCATGGGGACATTTAGGGGGTGTTTTCAAGCCTAAGTGTTGATATTTTGAAAATTGGGACGTGATCTGGTATTAGGGGTCTCGTGACCACGCGATCGAGTCCCACAAGGTAGATTATTTTCGTACAAGGTGTTAGCACCGCTCATGGGGCCGCTTGCGGGGTGTTTCTGGGTTTCATCTTCTAAAGACATATTTGGAAGACTAACTTTAGATTTTCATAAAATTGGGTCGTGATCTCGGATCAGGGGTCCACTGACCATGCAGTCGGTTCTTAAGAGTAACATTGGTCCCCTACGAGATGTTTCCATCACTCACAGGGTTATTAAGGGGGTGTTTTGGGTTTTCTCCCTCTAACGACATATTTTCAAGCCTAAGAGTAGATATTATGAAAATTGGGCCATGCTATCGGACCGAGGGTCATGTGATAATGCGATCGGTTCCTACGAGTTACATTGGTCTTGTGCGATGTGTTAGCGATGCTCACAGGGATTTTTGGGTGGTGGTCTGGGGTTTCTCCCTCTAAAGGTATGTTTTCATGCCTAAGTGTAGATATCCTTAAATTTGGTTCGTTCTCTCGGACCGGATGTCCCGTGAGCACACGGTCGATTCTTAAGAGTTACATTGCTCCCATGCGAGGTGTTGGCGTCGCTCAAGGGGTCGTTTTGGGGATATTTCGGGCTTTCTCCCTCAAATGCCATATTATTAAGCCTAAGTGTTGATATTCTTAAATTTGGGTCGTACAATCAGACCTGGGGTCTTGGACCTCGCAGTTGGTTCCTATGAGTTTCATTAGTCCCGTGCGAGGTGTTAGCACCATTCATGTGGCTATTTAGGGTGTGTTTTGGGGTTTATCCCTCTAATGGCATGTTTTCAATCCGAAGTTTAGATAATCTAAAAATTGGACCGTGCTATCAAATAGAGGGTCTCGTGACCATGCGGTCAGTTCCTACGAGTTACATTGGTCCCGAGAGCAGTGTTGGTGCCACTCACAGGTCCGTTTGGGGGGATTTCATAATTTCTCCCTCTAACGGCACGTGTTCAAGACTAAGTGTAGATATTCTAAAATTGGGTCATGCTCTCAGACTAGGGCTCTCGTGACCACGTGGCCAGTTCCTACAAGTTAAAATGGTCCCATGCAAGGTTTTGGCACCTCTCACGGGTCCGTTTATGGGGTGTTTTGGGGTTTCTCCCTTTAATAGCATGTTTTTAATCCTAAATGTAGATAATCTAAAAATTTGTACGTTCTCTAGGACCGAAGGTCGTGTGAGCACACGATCGGTTCCTACGAGTTACATTGGTCCCATACGCGGTGTTGGTGTCGCTCACGGAACCGTTTGGGGGGTGTTTCCGAGTTTTTCCCTCCACGACATGTTTTCAAGTCTAAGTGTAGACATTTTTAAATTTGGGTCGTGCATTCGGACTGGGGGTCTCGTGACCACGTAGTCGGCTCCTACGAGTTACATTGGTCCCGTTTGAGATGTTAGCACCGCTGACGGGGCTTGTTGGGGATTGTTTCGGGTTTCGTTCTCTAACGACATGTTTTCAAGACTAAGTGTAGATATTCTAAAAATTGGGAGGTGCTCTCAGACCGTCAGTCTTGTGACCATGCGGCCGGTTCTTAAGAGTTAAATTGGTCCCACGCGAGGTGTTGGCACAACTCAAGGGGTCGTTTGGGAGATGTTTCGGGTTTCTCCCTCTAACGGAATGTTTTCAAGCCTACGTGTTAATATTCTTAAATTTGGATCGTACAATCAGACCTGGGGTCTTGTGACCTCGCGGTCGGTTCCTATGAGTTACATTGGTCCTATGCGAGGTGTTGGCATCGCTCACGAAGCCGTTTGAGCGGTGTTTCAGGGTTGTTCCCTCTAATGACATCTTTTCAAGCCTAAGTGTAAATATTACAAAAATTAGTTTGTGCTCTCAGACCATGGGTACCGTGATCACGCGGTTGGCTCCTACAAATTACGTTGGTCCGTGCGAGGTTTTGGCGTCGCTCACTCGACCATTTGGGGGTATTTCGTGGTTTCACCCTCAAACGATATGTGTTTAAGACTAAGTGTTGATATTCTAAAAATTGGGTCGTGCTCTCGAACCGGGGGTCTTATCACAACGCAGTCAGTTCCTACAAGTCACGTTGGTCCCATGCGAGTTGCTGGCTCCACTCACGGGACTATTTGGGGGGTGTTTTGGGGTTTCACTAACTAACGACATGTTTTCAAGCCTAAGTGTTGATATTCTAAAAATTTTGTCATGATCTCGGACTAGGGGTCCCGTGACCACGTTTGATTCCTATGAGTTACATTGGTCTCGTGCGAGGTATTGGCACCATTCACGGGGCCGTTTAAGGTGTGTTTTGATTTTTGCACTCTAACGACATGTTTTCAAGCCTAAGTGTTGAGATTCTAAAAATTGTTTCATGCTCTCGGATTGCGGGTTCCGTGATCACAAAGTTGGCTCCTATAAGTTACATTGGTCTCGTGCGAGGCGTTGGCATCACTAATGGGGCCATTTTGAGGGTGTTTCAAGATTTTTCCCTCTAACGGCATATTTTCAAAACTAGGTGTAGATATTATGTAAATTGTGTCATGATCTCAGACCCGAAATCCCGTGACCCTGTGGTCGAATCCTACGAGTTATATTGGTCTCGTGCGAGGTGTTGGCGCCACTCATGGGGTTGTTTAGATGGCGTTTCTAGGTTTCACCCTCTAACGGCATGTTTTCAAGCCTAAGTTTATATATTCCAAAAATTTTGGTCCCGTGCGAGGTGTTAGCACTGCTCACAAGTCCATTTTGGTGGTGTTTCGGGGTTTCTCCCTCTAACCGCATCCTTTCAAGCCAGCGTAGATATTCTGAAAATTGGGTCGTGCTCTCGGACCGAAAGTCCCGTGACCACGCAGTCGGTTCCTATGATTTACCACTGGTTTCTTTGGAGTTTTTTCACGAAAGTCTTTGGACCAGTGATCTAGCTTTTTACAACTATAGCAAGTGTTCCCATTACTGATTTTAGACGGTGGAGTTCGATTTTATTGAGGAGAGTGGGGGGAATTAAGGCTTGTTATGCAGCTGTAGCTTGATTTCACGCTCTCCTTCTCAAATGCCATATTGTTGATGGGAATTTCCATTGTAAAGATAAGAATTACTATATGAGAGAGAAAGTGATCGTTGTGTGAAGAAAATCTTAGGTCGGGTGACAAATATTTTTGCGACCTAGGTCGTATCGTTCTCTATTTCAATTACAAGCTATGTCCATTGTAAAATTATATTATTTTCTAATTACAAGCTATATTAATTCAGGAATTATATTTTCATGTGTCCACGGGACCCTCGTTTTGATAATATGATAATAATGTGAAAATATTGAGACTAAGGCTTAAAAACATGTCGTTAGAGGGAGAAAAACCAAAACACCTCCCAAATGGCCCCATGAGAGGTGCTAACACCTTGCACGTCACCAACTGCCAAAAAGTAATAACAAGTCAATAACCAATAATTATCATGTACTCCTTCCAACATACTATCCAATGATAAGCCAACAACCAATAATTATCCAAAAGTTAAACCAAACAAAACTAATAATTATCCCGTACTCCTTCTAACATACTATAAAACAACAAGGTCAATATCTAACATTCTACCAAATATAAGTAAAAGTAAATAAACACTCATATACACATATACACATAATTACACACACATTCAAAAAAATACACTGATACACACATACACACACGTATACATTAGGGTTTAAATTAGAAATATAAAAAATAGGGTTTAACTTTGAGATTGAAGAGAGATTTGGGTCAAAATTACATTTGTAAAAGTAACTTAATATTCATACATCAAAGTAAAGAGATGTTACAATGTATAATCATAATAGGATATAAACAAGATTGCCATGGATAACATAATATTTTTGTACTCAATTATCCTGTAAATCAACTAAAAGATCTTTCATCAAGAGATGACTGTAGCTCTTTTGGAGACTTTAATGCATCTGCTTCAATAGTCATACCCTTTGGTTCATGCACAACAATAGAATAATTTCCATCGTTTATGCACTTCGAGTAGAATACCTTCTCTACGTTTTGAAAGGCATATATAAAAGGCTCGTCAACTATACTATCTTTACTCTTCAACGTTGATAAATCTTCCATAACAAGTTTGGGGTCTAGATCAACTTTGTAAGGATTCATTGTATCCTCCACCTTTACCCAATCACAATAGAATACGATTTCATGAAATCTAAGTAATCAAGTTCTAAGATTTGTTGGATTATCCCATAATAGGTTAGCACCGTATTCTTTCGATTTTTATCGCTTTTTCTCACGATACAGGCGGTCAAGGTAGAAATTGATATTCCACTATTTTACGTCAAAATTTTCCTCATATGGATATGAAATGAAATCAAAACCGTTGGTACGAAATTTCTTAAACTCTTTTGCACAAAAAGTAGGAACTTTTTCTAGGTGTGCAAGCCTGGAAGAGACATCACCTTTTTTAGAAGCTGCATTTATTAATGAATTTGTTTTAGGACATGTTTTTATCACACACAAATAAATAACCACACACATAAGATGTGAACTTTTTCTATTTTAATACCAATGCCCTAAAATTAGTTGTCGCACAATTTTTCCTTAGATTTTGGTTAATTTCGTTGTCGTACTACCTACCGGTAAATTGTAGAATTTAGATCATAAAATATAAAAAATATAATTAAAGATGAAGAATTCAGTAGATACTCACTTTCTCCAGTCTTCAACTTCATTTTGCGATTCAAAGACATAACGAGCTTCTTGTTGGTATTGTAAATTTGTGAGTTTCACTCTTTAGGGTTATTAAACATCAATTCATCCTCAAACTCTTTAGTTTCCTCGATCACTCATTCTCCACGAGGATTGAACCTCCTCACTTTTTTTCTGGAATATGTTCCTTAGCATATAACGATTATTCAACTGTTACGTATTCTTTAGCAATTGACCCTCCAATATACCGTGTATTCTTTATGTAATCTTTAAAGGTTTTTATCAAGCACTCAAAAGGATACATCCAATGATACCTAATGGGACCACATAACAAAGAATGACAGAGGTAATATTTCTCTAATACACAAACTGCCTCGGCTAAAGTTGACTTCACAGCTTTAACGTGCCTTCGGTTTTCCATTTTTTCACAAAGTAGGGTAAAACACAAAATGATTTTCATAATTGCCCAACTGAGATCTTTGTGTTCAGAAAACCAATACCAAAATAAAAGAGGGATTAATTGGATGATTACATGACTATCGCGAGACTTGCACTGTTTCAAGCCGTTTTCTCTGTAGCTTACTACCCTACATAAATTACCAAATTAATCGGTTGTATTCCTTAAGTTTAACAACGTGTCTAACAGGATCTTCTTCTCACTAGTAATCAAAGTGAAAGAAGTCCAAGGGGTAGAAATTCTTCCTATTGCAGCATCACTTTTTAACCACAGTTTCTTCTTTATTTTCATCTCCTATAGATCTAGGCAGCCACGCTCTCCATCTTTGGAATGAGATCCACCCAGACTTGTTTCTATCAGATGTTATGCAACATTATTCTCTATGTTCATTACATCACTACATGACTTACATGATGATCTTCCCAATACAAAAAATCAAAAAATATTAATCGCTTGGACTACGACTTCACTTTACTAGGGTCATTCGGATCCCCCTAGCAATACGCTTTAGGTTTATAGACTAGGGGTGTTTTTCTACGTACATATTCCTTGTAGTTGAAGTCGCTGCCTTCTCCTTGATCTGCTGAAACAAAAGCCGAGCTGGTGGCATTCTGCACTCGTGACTGACATGAAAAAATTCAGACTTGTCATTCCTAAAAGGGTGACTGGTTGGCAGAAATCAACGATGACCCATGTAACTCATCTTACTGCTATTTTTTAGCCAACAGGATTCAGTTTCCTCCCCACGTATGGGACATTCATAATAAACATGAACATTACAACCGGACAAGGTCACATGAGCTGGAAGGTCGTTGATTTCCCATATCACCATTGCTTTAAGTGTTAACTCTTTACCCTTATGCGAGTCGAACGTCGTCGTGCCTTTATCCCACAACTCTTTAAGTTATTCAATTAATGGTGCTAAGAATATATCAATATCATCACTGGGGGTCGAAGGCCCGGGTATCAACAAAGACAACAATGTGAACTCCTTTCTCATGCATAGTGTAGGAGGGATACTTTAAGGTGCCAAGAGAACTGACAAATAACTATGATTAGTACTTAAATTATCGAAAGGGTTAAATCCATCGATTGAGATTTCAGGATGAACATTGCTTGGTTCCTTTGAAAATTCATGGTGTTATGCGTTTGAAATTTGTCAGATGGGTGAATCAACTGGATGACGTATTATATTGTCACCCACTCGTAACGAGCGTGCCATGTCATGGCCTCCGCTATCCACGGTATAGTAAAAAACCATTTTAACCGTGTCCCAAGTGGGAAATACTTCAAAACATTTTGTGGGACTTTTGAGCACTTGCGATTTTTTACATCTTTGTCATTTCCATTCTCACAAATCACATATCTAGGCTCACTGCATACATGGCATTCATCCTTCTCTTATTTCTGAGTGTGGTACAATATGCAATCATACGTGCAGGCATGAATAGATTTGTATTTCAAACCCAAACCCTTCAAGATCTTCTTCATAGTAGGATAATTGTTTGGTAACATGTTCGCTTTTGGGAGAATATCTTTAACCCACTTAAGAATTCCGGTTACGCTATTCGTAGACAAACAAAATTGACTCTTTAAATTTTACAAACCAATCAATGCATATAATACTGAGTGATCTTCATCGCAATATTTATACAACATTCTAGCTGCATTGGCTTTCAACTGTATGTATTCCCGATCTCCTGGAAGATCAACATCAATTTTTTTATTTAGTTGGACATTACACGCATTATCTGTATCCATATGTTGGTAGTTTTGACGGTTGTGGAGTTCGTAAGCATCATCAATTAAGTCGGTCAATGGATGATGTGTTGGTGAATCATGTACCACTTCCACTCGTTGGGATTCTGTTACGCGGTCGGGTGCCGACAATTCTTTTGGAACAGTATATTATTTTCACCATGGAATGTCCATATTTTATGGTCTTGACAAAATACCAACTTTCTTAAATGAAAATCAACGTAATCCAATTACTTATATTTTTCGTTCAAATAATGGGTGCACGGACACGAAATCTCATCGCTTTCAAGATTTTTAAAAGCGTATTTAACAAATTCTTGAACTCCATTTATATGATTATTTGAAATTCTGTTAGTCTCTCCCATCCACTCTTTGTATAGTGGGAAATCCATGTAATAATCATTAAATTTCCGTCATACAATAATAGGTAAAAAATATTATTACAGCTAAAGCAAAACAACTATTGCTACAACTGAAGCAATAAAAATATATTATTAAAACTAAAACAAAATCAAAGTCTCAAAGTGAAACAAAACCAATATTCTTCCAACTGAAACAAAACCAATATTCTTATAACTGAAACAAAAAAAATGTTATTACAATTGGAACAAAATAAAATGTTATTTGATATTTTCCAACAAATAAATTAGCCAAGCAAGAAAAGAGCTTACATAACTCCTCAATTTTAGCCCATCCCCACCTTTAGTTAACATAGGTACATCTTTGCAGCCGTTGTATATTTCATCGACCAGTATTTGAGCACACCCGTCGCCAAAGGTCGATTGTGTACTCGAGTTTCGACAACCTTGGAGATGAGTGTGAACACCCCAACAACCCTCTTATTTCTCAGGTATTTGAAATGGTATTTTTCGCCATAGTCAACATGAGTTGATGATGATGATCTAAGTCCCATGACAGGAGGAGGCATGGGGAGTGGAAATGTTGGATGAGGCGGAATATGGAAGGGTAATGTTGGATGAGGTGGCATTGGTAGGGGAATGTTGGATGAGATGGCATTTGGGAGGATAATGTTGGAGGCGGCATTTGGGAAAGGAAACTTGAAGGTAGAGGATAGGTAAAACCTTGAGGAGGAGGGTGAGGGTAAGGGTAACCTTGAGGAGGCGGCATTGGGATCCCGTAACTTTGGAAAAGGGACACACATTGCCCAATCTGATTCATCAACATTCCCGGGTATTTTTTTATATCCTGGACATCCCCATTGGTCTTGAACTTTAATTCCCCAGTGGACGAGAAATAATCCTTGATCAAGGAAAACTCGTCCATGAGAGGTGTGGTGTGTTGAAATTTTATTTTTGGCATATGTGAGCCAACACCTCTCGTCCTCACCCTTTTGTCCTTTCCAAAGGTCCGGTCCAGGGCATTATTTTCAAGGTAAAAGTCATTATTAGGGCTCAAACTTGACTGACTGCTGATAATCTCTATTGATTCTAGCATCTCATCCAAATGTGTCGGGACTTTATTATCTTTACCCCGTCGACCATGAACGAATAAGTTGGAACGATTTGATTTTTTACTGGCATATGGACCATCCTTTGTCCTACTCGCCCGTTCATTCTTCAAATCCTCATAGGATTTTGATCCCAACCTGTGGATATCAGTTTTTTGTGCCCTATTTTATTTCTCCCTTTGAACCAACTTTTGCGCTGTCGCCTCATTATCCAAAAAAGTATTCCACTGCTCCATTAGAATTTCAACATTGAGAGGTACTCTCTTTCAAAGACAAAATATTGGAGCTCGCTGCCTCCTTCGGGAAATGTTTCTTCCAAAGGTTTCTCCTGTATGTCCATAATGATTCAGGAACCCGAGATATAACCTTATTCTAGGAACAATCAGGAAATGAGAAATAATTGTAGAGTTGATCGTATATGTAATATTTAACGGCTTGATCAACCAGGTTCTAGCTGTCTAGCCCACCAACTCCCACGTTCATTTTTCCCAACATCAAACACTAGGCTTTAAAGTTCATTACGTAATTCCTATGACTCGTCGGGTTATTCTCGATAAGGAAGAACCCAATGGGATTCTTTTGGATTAAGAGGGAGGTGTCAACATCATTGGATGGGGGCGGTGGAGCAACGTGAGTGTTGGATAAGGGCCCCGAAGCATCTCTAGTTGGAATTGGTGAGGAGGGAATCAATGATGGAGTTGTGTATTGCTCACGATTTGGTGTTGTGAATTTGGGTTGTGCACGAGATGGTTAATCTCGTTGTGGTGTCCCCTAGTCACTTTGTTCCCTTGGGTTAGTTCACCTGACATTATCTACAAAAATGAAAAACCATAAGTGACTAAAAAATTATAACAAGAAATTATAATTTATTAATCAAGCTTATGACTATCACAGTTTTCAAAGTAAGACTTTAGAATATGTTCAACGTGTCTGATCTCCATCCATTCGGTATTAGATTTAAAGAACCTATGAATTTTTTCACGTGGACAACTAGGAGGAAGGGTATCTATGATTGATGTGTAGATATCCATGACATGAATTCGGAATCCCATCATTTTTAATTTATTGGCAAGATTCAATTCAACGTGCATATGACGAGAGACATTACAGTTTATGTCAATGCTCTTTGTATGCAGTTGTATCCACAAATGGTGGATTTTTTTTCTCCTTCTCCAACAACGTAACTAAGGTCAGGGCTACGTCATAATTATGTGTGTGAAATATATTTTGTATAACATCATCCCAGTTTTCTGGTAGGGAAGATAGAATATGATACAACAGGTAATCTTATTGGAGATTAACTCCACTATTTACAAGGTAGTTAAATTGTTTAATCTTTTTATTTCCATACCTATAAATAAGAGTACCCTCTATATGACGTTCACTAATAAAAGAGTTACATGTGTGGTCCAATTGCAACCTCTCCAACTCTTGTTGCTAGTTATTATCACCGTGCCTAATTTTTCCTGAGAAAAATATACGAGGGTGTGAATAAGAGTCATATGGTTAAGGTATAAGGGTATATTAGGGTATATTAGTTTGATTAAGGTTTTGAGAATGTAAAGTATTTTTAGTATATTAGTTTGATTAGGGTACGAAACCTAAAATACTCAATTAACCTCAAACTTTAAATAAATACCAAGCTCTAAATGACAATACCCTTAAATAATGCAATTTATTTTAATCCCTAAGTAACCACATTCAGTGAATACTAATAATACTCAATTAATTTGAAACTCTAAATAAATTTTAAGCCCAAAATGACAATACCCTTAAATTTTGCAATTTATTTTAATCCTTAAGTAACCACATTCACTCAATACTAATAATGACAATACCCTTAAATAATGCAATTAATTTCAAACTCTAAATAAAAATTCCTAATCAATGTTAACAATACCCAATAAATAATGCAATAAATTTCAATCCCTAAATATAACATCCTTTTTCTTGAAAAAAAGTATACACACATACACACACATATATAGGCGTACACACACATACACATACATACACATATATTCACATAAATATACACACATATACATATGTATAGATAGAAATAGACACACATGCACACACAAACACAAATATATAGAAATACACATACATTCACACACATATACATTAGGGTTTAACACTTAAAAAAATAGGGTTTATCTTTGAGATTGAGAGAGAGATTGAGATTGAGAGAGCCAAAATTAGGGTTTGAGGTTAAGAGAGAATGCAAATCGCCGAAAGAGAGAAAGACATTGAAGCGTGAATAAATGAAATGAAGGTGGGTTTTTTTTATTATAAGGATCATGGTCACGTCCTAGAGCCGTGACCTATTGCCATGACCCTTAAATATTTTCCCCATCAGCGTGTAGGCAACCATGTGGTCACGGCCCCCAGCCATGACCCACGCGCATGAACAAATTAAGATGGTCACGGCCCAAAGACGTGACCCATAAGGTGTGCATTGTGTCTTTCATCACGGTCCTTATCCCTGACCCTACCGTGATCAAACTTGGAGGGAACTTTAGCACGAATTTGGTACCATGATGGTCACCACCTAAGGTCGTGACCCATACTAGTCAGGGATTTGGTCTGTGACCACTTCCAAGAGAATCCATGGCCACACTGGGTCTTGGATATGGTCATGTCAAATTTTATGTGGTGTTTAGGCTTTGGACTGCGACCCCCTGGGGGTGACCATTCACAGGATTTGGTGTAGTGGTATAAATACTTAATAACAACTTTTGGGAATTCTCACATGCCCAACACTATCCAATATCTAGGGGAGAATATACACATAGTTTACTCGTGCATGGTAAATCTCATAGCCACTTCCATATAAAATGAGGCCTCTCACCACCAACACCAAATCCTAGTGAACACCAACCCATAATCAACATGGGTGCAACAATAGTCATTCCACCTGTAGAGAGATAACTCTTAGAAAACCATTATGACCAAAATAAGATACGTCACCATACAATGTATAAATATTATGAACATCACACTTCGTTATATTTATACTCCAAGAACTACGTTTAAAGTAACCTAAAATCATCACATGATTGCACCCATTCTCAAACAGGCGCTACTTCCCTAATCATACGAAACCCGCATCTGTAACCCCAATGCCCATAGAAATTTCCACCATATAAAATCTATAAAACCTCAACTGAACCATCCTTACTTCTATTCTGCCATACCCATAATACATATTCGGGTAATTAACAAACATGTTTCCCCACATCACACATCGTAAAATTGAAATAACAATTCACCTTTGGAATCCTACCTCTCGACTTAACTCACTATTTCCTAACACCATCTACAGTTTTCTCATAATTTTCTATAATTAGGGTACTTTTAATCCTACATTTGCAATTAAAATCCTTACTCAAAACATGCTCTTTCTTTGACTGTCTTGGGACTCACTTGTTCTTAAATCTTGTTTATAACTAATACACTAAAAAAATACACGCCTATAATTCACCTGTAACTCCATCCTCATACAATTATCTAATTAGGTCCTCTCAACTCGAACCAACCAGAAAATCAATGCTCTCCTCTCCTTTCCAATTTCTACTCATTCAGGTGTCTTACAAATTATCTAACTACCCTCCAACCCTTATTCCATGACCATGTAATGAACCTACTACTATGTCTAAACACTTTTATTTAATCATCACCTAGATCAAAAATGGTTTCACCACATAAATGAACATTACTCGAATTTGAGCGCAACACCAATTTTAACCTTTAATTAGAATTAATCCCCACTCAAATTTTTTATTAAAATCCTTATATTTTGCTAAAACACAGCAAGCCATTTCCCTCTCTCTTACGTGCACAAACTTTCATGTGTTCCTTCTACTAGGCTAAATTTCCATCACAACCCATATTACCATAAGTAAAAACAAAAACTCCAATAAGTCCCTGAACAACTAAAATCCCTTAATATCTCCAAAAATGGACTCAACATAAAAGACATTCATTAACTTAAGCCCCTAAGAGTCTTTAAGTTACAGAATTTTCCCCCAAACAAGATAACTTCCCATAATAATTTTCACAACTATGGTAAACACCCTTGTCCAACCACTCGTTCCACGCTTGGCCATTAACTCGCAACGGTTCTCATTCTCATGATTTTCTAAGCTCAAATACTCCTGAAGTCTTGCTAATTCTCAAATGATAGAGAACGATGTTGACACGCATGTCATCGTGACATCGAATTATAAAATCCTATAAGGGGCTCTAGACACATTAAAGAATTCTCACCAGAACACGAAATGGATGCAACACAGATTCTACGGGCACTAGAACCTTGATGCTCTGATACCAATTGTAACAACCCCTATTTTCTCATGTAAAGGATAGGTCTTGTTATATAATCTATATCATTATCAACATCAAAATCATAATATGACAATTATAATTTTAATTCAAACAAACAATTTAAATCACAAGTGGCAAAGAAATAAATTTGAACTCCCAAATAGTATAAAATTTCCAATAAATTACAACAAATATGCCCAAAGACTGAATAATAAACTCGAGCTTATGTCCATGCGCTATCGAAAATAATAAAATGACTCAAATGGAAATATCAACCTATGCTATAATCAAACTAACTAAAGTAATGGATGTGCAAATACGATCGCAAGTATGATCTCTTGTCATCCCTGTTGTCCTCTCTATATAAACCTAAGGGAGAACATTTTATAATTTGGGTTAATGCCCTAAGAGTTGCAAGAATTAACTTACAAAATTAAGATACAATAATGCAGTTAATTCAAAGTATGTACTGCCCATCGGCACTCGCATGCAGTATCTCACACCTCATCTAAGTGAAATACAATACATGTAACAACCCAAGTCCAAATTATGAAGTCTGATAACTACACCAATACGACTTATTTTTACTGCATCTAACACAATTCATAAGTTGAATCCGAAGACTAACCCCCACACAATACTACTCACAAGAATTAACATATTATCACATAATCCATTTTCATGGTATTGGGTTCATTATCAATTCTCTACATTGTTAAACTACTCGGATTTATTCTCAGTTAATTTATATAATTATATACGTCCTTACATAAACAAGACACATAAAGTCATCTACCTCCAGTGTCTCATTCATGGTCTATCAATAAGTCTGGAGGAGTCCCTCATACAAATGGACATCAAAAAACACATACAAGTGGGGAGGTCCCTATGCAGTATAACATTGCATTATCCATACCACCTACGGTGATAATGGATCCCAACATCTACACTAACCTCTTAGTAAGTGGTGCTGCTATATAGGACCTAAAATTATGATCTACACAATGCCTAACCCACCAGTGTTGACGCATGCTACGGTCCAGAGACATACGCAACACCAACTAATAGGCCGTCGATGAACATGGATATGTTCACACAAATAAAAAAATACATATTTTTAACAGATAATACGTTTAGGTAATCAACGATATAATTACACCCAATAAGCTTCATAAATCCGCTATTAATATTCCTACTTAAAGAATTAACCATCTAGTTAATTGTTAAATTCCTCAATTAATAGATAGTGACATAATTCCATTTTTATTAGATTATCCACTCACTTGGATGACCTCGCGTATACTCACCTTAGTTCGTAAAAATCACCCGAACATTTTCCCAATGTCAACCTGGCCCAATCCTTACATAGAATTTACCCCTGGTTAACCTACGAATCTTCTTAAGTCTCCGAAGAATAGGTTAATATGATTTTTAAGCAGTACTCCTCGATCTCCTTTTTAATAGGCAAATATATAATTCAAAGTCCAGGTAAAATGACATACATTTGAAGTGATGTCAAAATTTTTTATAGTTTCGTTAATTAAATCCATAAATCATGGAATCCTAAACCCCAGTTTTATGCTTCAAGATTTTCTCTTATAATCAATTCAATATCATTTCTTTATTATTTATTTACATCAAATTTATCGTTCTTTTAACCTGAGTGCTAAAGTTGAATTCCTAATTAACATGATGTTCAATTTTAGGTTTTGTCACCGATTAATTTAGTTCTTAAACATCAAAATTTATGATATGTTTTTCTATATTCATATGGTTCATTCCAATCACATAAACATTAATTCATCAACTTTAGCCCATAAATTTATATGTGAAAAATACACAAATGAAGGGCGAAACATATTGAAAATTAATTTAGAAAGAGAATGCCTTAGTTTAATGATTGAGGGCCCCTTTCCCTTAGATCTTGATCTTTCTCCCCTCTCTTGATCTTCCTCCATTCTCTAACCTTAGTAACCTCTACAATTGGGGTGAGGCTGCTAGGATTAAGTTATGGTGGATGGGAAATGTCTTCTTAATGACTAATTAACTTATAATAACCTCTAGTCCCAAATTACCTCATGACCCCCAGAATTGGACCCCAAAATCAACCCGAAACCATAACCAAATTATCCCAATAACTCTCCAAACGGTATACCTATACTTCGGGACTGATCTTAGATGTCCAAAATGCCTAAATGAATCCCAACTTATTTTTTATTCAAATAGACATTTTTAATGTGTTTAAACGACACATAACCAGAAGTTTATTATCGTATGATTTATTTCCTATAAGTGAACCTATCCTATACAATAATTATGTAATCTAGAATGATTATTGACTCTCAATTTAAATTTTACTCATTTATATTTAAATCCCTCTGATTTAATTTATTTTCAAATTTAATAAAAAATTATTAAATTAATTTATGTTATAAAATTTTATTCCAAAAACATGGGGTATTGTAGTAATTAATAATGATAATGTTACTATCAGATGCAATCAAAATATAATTAAATATTTTATGTCTTGTCATTATATTTTTCCTTGAATATTAAAATCAAACATTAAAGTTCGACTATAAGATTATTAATGGTTGATTTTTTGTATTATCAAAATGAACATTTATTATAAGTCATTCCAAATCCATAAAAATAAAGTATTAGAATTTGAGGGAAAGAAAATTACGATAAATCATACTCCCATATCATCTCAATAATCATATTTTTTAAATTAATAAATTAAATTAGGCGAGATTATAAATTTACCTATTTTAACATTCATTACAAAAATATATATTTAAGTTCACGTCTTACTTTTAAAAGTATTCATCATTTTTATTAAATAAAATAAAAATTATTATTTTCTTAAAATATTTAACTTTAAAACCTCGACTATCAATCCCAAGCTTAAGAAAATAAGGTGCCACTAACTTCTCTATACTCATCTTTTAAGTATAATGTAAATAAACATTAAACATCAGAATATATCATTTTTCTAACATCACCAAAAATCACATTTATACTTTCTTAGGAAGGTGAGCTTTTGTAGTAACAAATGTCTCTATTGTGTATCTTCGCCTCAAAAAGTTGTGCCGTTAATATTGTTAATTTTAGTGATAAAAGCCTAACATAATTATTTTCGTTTGTCTCCTAGTCTAAGTTTACTATTTTTGTTTTATTCAAGTCCATGGTGCCATTATTTGTTTCTATTTTGTAGTAACATTATAAGAAAAATGTTTCCTAGGAATTGGGAAGGTTTTTAGGTTGAACCATTTGAGTTACTCACATGGTTTTCACTAATCTTGAGTGGACAAAAATTTGGGCACATGATTTTGACATATCTTGTATGACAAACAAAGTCACCATGTTTGTATTGGTTGTTGTCTAGGTCATTGAACCTAATTTGAAACACCAACTTATACAAACACGAAGATCTCACATTGTAAGGAAATAAAGAGGCCTTCCCATTTGAACCGTTGCTAGTCAAAAAATGTATCGACAGTTTGAGTCATGAAAGGGCCTTTTACACATCAGCGTATTGCACAAAAATATGTTAGTTCCTATGTCGGCCTAAAATTACCCTTATTTGTTTTCTCCAAAAAATGCATTTTAAGCACCTAAAAGCAAGATTAAGGTACTATTAAAATTATTTACTAAACTACCCTTTTCAAAAATACTTTAGGGGTTTCATTTTGATAAGTTAATTTGATAGTTGGGATTTAATCATGTATGAATTGATTGAAAAAATTTAAGACTCTCACTTTATGGTTTTCAAATCGATTAGGTAAATTAAAAAAAACGACTCTCTCTCTCTCTCTCTAAAACAAAGGATAATATGAATCTTAATGGTATATCTATCATACCGGTATGTGAATATTATATTAGCTCATAAAAATGAAGTGATAAGGTTATTATAGTGGTATATGTTAATATAAGAGGGAAACGAAGAAACTGATAACTAATATAAAAATATAAGAGTTGTGTATGCTACACATGATTATCCTTAACACCCCATCAAACTGAGGGTGGAAGAAGACCACACTCCAAGATTGGTAAGAAGCTAAGAGAATTGAGATGATTGAAGAACTTTGGTGAAACCATCTTCCAATTTCTCGAACGAGCAAACAAACTCAGTTATTAAATTGACTTGGAGAGACTTTTACTCTATAAAGTGGTAATAAAGTTATATATGCTTAGTATTACCATGAAGAATGGATTCTTATTCATATACAAAGAATAATGTTGTCTATGAAGAGCATTAGAGTATCTGGTAGAAAGTCCAATATCAGTTAAGAGATATGTAATCCAATTGAGTTAAGTATTTTTCGATACCATGACACGATATTCAACCTCAAATCTATAATGGGAGATACCAGGTTTCCTTTTAAGGACCTAAGAAGGAAATTTCTAACAAGAGAAATGCACTAACTAGTGGTAGTTGCAGGGAAACTAGCCCGATCAACATCAGAATACCCATATAGAAAAGAAGCACATTGACATAAGAGATGTATTATAGAGCTTGTCGTGCCCTTAATACAATGGAAAAGTCACTAAGAGGGTTGCCAATATTTGAGCTAAGTACAATTCACATATTTACAAATGGTATTGATAACATATTGAATATTCAATCTTTTGAATGTGAGATATTGAAGTACTGGTATTAAAAATTGAAAATGAGGTGGCATAAACAAAAATAATAAAAGAAGATAAAAATGTAAATAAGTTTCCATGGGTGTTTGAACAACATTTTTTTCCATCATATTGGCTTATTGAAGAACTATGCAAAGAAATAATAAAGGGGACTTAAGTCATTGATACAAAATTCTAAACTGAACTTAGTCACAAGGATTAAATAAAAGAGAGGTTACTAACAATAATCAAAATTTCATCCATATAAACAAGAATAAGGATAGTGCCTAAGGAAGGAAAATAATGGAAAGGGAGGTATTAGTCTTGCTACAAATGAAGCTAAGATGAAGAAGATAACCATTGAATCTGTCAGACGATGCTCGTGGAGCATGTTTGAATCCACATAATGCTATATGGAGAAGGAAAACATGATGATGTTGGGATTGAAAATAAATAAAATCTTCCCATAGGACTTTTATTAATAATATTATGTAATATAAAACACCGATAACTAATCTAGGATTTAGATCACGATACATTCTCGGATCGTCTAGATGATATAATATAGGGGACAAAGTTTATTAGTCCTTACTTAGATTTGCAAAACACCTTTAATTTTGTAGTATAAGATCAGCCCAAACAAGTTGTGTGTATGGACACTTTTGGAGATGAAAACTGGGTAAAATAAGAGAAAAATAGTCTCTCCCCCCTCCCCCCCCCCCCCCCCCAAACCTCACAAAAATGTGAATAGTTTTTTTTTCTTATCTCACCATATCCAATCTTTAGAAGTGTCACATATAACTTAAACCCCTTCCATTGAACTATTTATAAAGGTACATGAAGTGGCCTTGCGACAATTAGGGTTCTCAAAGAGTTATAGGTTTGATAATTGGAATATGAACTATACCAAGGAACCAAGGAAAATAATTAAATTAACTCCAAATAAAAATACAAAAATCCCAAATTACGCCCCACAATTTATATTCTTTTTATTTAATTGTAATTAATTCCACTAAATATTTACAACTTCACTCTAATTTAATTATCTCAAAATTACTCGAATAGTGAGACATTATTTGTCAAGTTAGATAACACATAAAAAGATTCCTTGCTTTAAGTCTTCAATACCCTATTAGTGAAATTCAATTTTTCGCAAATAGATTTTCACCAATATTGTAATACATTTGCCCTCGATTTTATCTATTTCCTTGTAAAAGTTGTCATATTGAATGAATATTGAGATTTAATCATCATCATAGCCTTCATCCTTGTCAAATTGAAATTTTCGTAATTCAAAGTTTAATTCCAAAAAATTAGAGGTCATTTGAACGAGTTCAAATGAGGCTTCTAACGACTAGATATTCATCCATTTTTTGTGTGTACTGAGATCCCATTGGAACATCATTGGTGATGTCATTTGAACAAGGGAGAAGTCTCATTCAAGCGAGACTTAAAGGTCGTTTGAACAACTATACCAGAAATTGGTCAAATCGAGTTACCCTTGTGTGTTGTCGCGTTTTGACATATTTGGATTGGTGACATCTTGACTTCTAGTGAGTCCAGATGATCAAACGTGTTTAACATGTGCAGGGAGAGTTTTAAAATGGTTTTGTGGCTTATAAGAATAGATTTTGTGTAGGGGGTTCTCCAACCACTTTCCTCTCTCTAATGTTCCATAAACCTATTTTCTTCCCAAAGCTTTTTCCCCATAACCACACCTTGCCACCACTTTGAAACACCATTATACACCATTTTCAAGATTTATTCTCCATCTTCAAGCATCTATCAAGGAAGAAATTGGATAGAACTACGCTTATAAGAGGGATTTTGGAGTCTTGTATCTAGAACTTCCATAGCTATTTTCTCTCCTCTTCAAACTTGACGTAGGGTTTTCCTCTTCCTAACGATTTCAAGGTTTATAGCTATGAAAAATGTGTAGGATGCATGCTAGATGATATTTAATGCCAAAAATAAAATGATTGCTACTATGTTAAGGTCTTAAAATTTCAAAGAAGACAACCCCTAGATGGGTATTTTTATGAATAAAATGGCATTTTCACCTTGAAATATGGAAGAAAGCATGAAAAATCCAGACCTGAGATTATTACCATGCAACAAGATCTTAATCACTTCCAGAGATTGTGGATTGAGTTAATGGAGGACTATGACTTCTCACTAAAGTATTATCCCGAAAAGGCTAATGTGGTGACCGACACTCTTAGTCGAAAGTCTTGTCTCGCCCTTATAGCGATAAGATGCCATCAGGTGAAAATATTCAGAGAGTTGCAAAAAATTGACTTCCACATTTATCGCGTTATGAAAGGGCATACTTGTGGTATGTGGTAGCTAGGTCGTTCATTTACAAAAAAGTTCTTGATCCCAGTGATGTTATCTCAAGTTTGTTCATTGATGGGACCATATTCTGAATGGGAAAGTGTTAGACACACTTACCGTGGATAGGGACAGAGGGGTGAGACATAAGGTTTGTTTAATTGTCCCTATTATCGAGGATCTTCAGGATAAGGTGATAGCTGAGGCCCATCATTTGCGCTTCAACATACATCCCATTGCTACTAAGATGTATAAGGACTTGTTCAGGGATTTCAAGTGGTCTGCAATGAAGATAGATGTGGCAAAGTATGTAGCCAAGTGCTACACTTATCAGTAGGTAAAGGACAAGAATAAGAAGCTAGAAGGGTTGTTGCAACCATTACCCATAGTAGAGTGGAAGTGGGAGCAGCATATCATGATGGATTTTATCACGATTGAAAGAGTCGCGCGTGCGTTCAAATTAAGGAATTATATAATTAAACACACTTTAACCCAATTAAATCCTAAACATGCATCTAGGTGTGATTGAATAAGATGTAAAGCATGCAAGAACATTCAAACACACACAAATGAGGAAAAATCCCCCAAAGGGGAAAAACCATTTATTTCACTATAATTTTGTAAAGTACAATTTACAAGGATTACAATGAAATACAAGAGTGACACAGAATTGCCCTTAGGCATCGGATCTGTAGTCGGCGGCTGGAAGTTTCCCTTTCCAGGAGGACAGTAATGAAGAAGGACGCTCTTCTTCACAATGTTATGAACAACTAAAGAGTTTGTGTTCTAAGGTTTCAAAATGATTCACAAATGATTTGAAAATTTGTGTGAATAAAAACATGAGTTTGATAACTCACAAAGATGAAGACTTGAGTTTATGGACTCTGAAAATCATGTGTAGAAGTCTTGAAAAAAAACTCCCCGTAGTGGGTTTATAAAAGAAACATTTAGACTAAAAAATCTGAACACGATCTGTTCGAAATTATCCCAAGCGGACCGGTCTGGGTCTGAGGCGGATCGGTCCAAGGGGGTGGATCGGTTCTTTTTAATTTTGGCATTATCGGTTTGCTACCGGTCTAGGTTCTACTGGATCTTCAGCAAGGCGGATTGATCTGGTAGAGGGGCGGACCGGTTCTTTTTCTCTGGGCGGATCGGTCCGGCCTGTCAGACTTTTGAATCCTCCTCTTCTTTGATATTCGGATCTGTTGATGACGATATGAACTTTGAATATCTTCAACGGTATAATGGCGTATGACATAACAAATGATAATGGACAAAATGTCCTTACAAATCTCCCCCTATGTCTATGCCGGTACATACATAAAAACAAACAACATCCGAATTATCAAATATCAAAATGCCTATACAAATCTACCCTTCCATGAACCCAAAACTGGAAAGATACAAATGAATAAGACTTCATCGTTTTCTCTTCGAATCTTCAGGAATCTTAACGCTTTTCTCATTAGGGTGTGCAATTCAGAGAACATCAGACGATACCTACACACATGAGTTAAAGCAAAATACCAAGTTACGTATCGAGTTTGAAATGAGATACACAGATATACCAATTTGTTGTGATAACAAAAGCTCAACACCAAAACTCCGCCATAATGATAATTCTTTTCTCCTCCATTTTTATGTTGTCCCCAAATAGACAAAATGAAGAATCAATTAAGTTAATAAGGACGGGGTGTCACAAGGACTAAAGCACACCATGAATGAACACAAAACAACCAAGTTGATGATGGCGTAATGAATGGGTGTGATCAAATTCGATAGGAAAATCAATGCATACAAACATGACATATGTGCATGATGAATATCGGATACTCCTAACGAATGAACTCAAAATCATCCTTTGGTGTAAAAAAATGGAAATATGAGACATTGACTCAATCAAATCAACAAATCAAAGCTAAAAATGATTTCCACACCAATAATGTCCAAAACGATTTTAATGCTTTTTCAGGACTGTCAAGGAAGTGCAAACCCATGTAAACATTTTCCAACCAAACTCCCTCAGATTTATATTTTTAATAGAGACAATCTAAATTGTCAAACTTTGGATAATTGATGCTGAAACCTAATGGCCCATATTTGGCATTGATTTCTTTTTATTGCCTTTAAATTTTTTCGGGGCTCTTTTAACTTCTTTGGACCTCGGATAATAAAATTCCTCCATTTTTTAGGTCCTATTTAACGGTGGATTTTGCGCAAAGGATAGATAATTACCTTTCGCAGCCCCTCCCCGTTCTCAATAAAACACACAATCTCACAAAAATGGTTTTTACATGCAGTCCAATCTTGTTAGTTTTATCGCATATTGAACGTTGTATAGATAGAATTGAGATGGAAACACTCAAGCCAACATGTGATAGACAAGTGTAATAATCAAATAAAATCGTGCATGTGTGCAATAATGGAGATAGGAGTCAAACATTTAGAAAAAATATCACGAATCACATCTCAGAGACTCCAAGCAGTGTAAAGCACATGGATGAAATGATATAACGTCTCAAATCTCTATCAAACAGTCACAGGGATAAATGGATTGAAGTTGTGACTTGGCTATCTTAAATGTTCATCCATAAAAGGTGCATAAAGAATACAAAAATCTTTTTGGGCTTTTCTGAAATATTTATATACAAAAGAAACAAAAATCTTTTTGGATTTTTCATAAGAATAAATAAATAGCTGTACAACAAAGCAATGATACATATAAAACAAACTAACAATAGGAAGCATATGATATGAACATGAAAAAGCATCATATTCTAGACAAAGACCAACCCCTCAGTCAACTGTGAAAATTACCAAAGACTTCCTAAGACTCTCAAATTGAAGGGAATCTAAAGGTTTCGTGGAAATATCGGCTAACTGACGGTCGGTAGGAAAAAAACTCAGGGATACGACTTTCTCCTCAACTAACTGTCGTATAAAGTGCTCACGTATCCTGATGTGCTTTGTACGCGAATGCTGGACTAGATTGCGGGATATGTGTATCGCGCTCATGTTATCACAGGAAATGGTCATGGTGTTCTATGAAATCCCATAATCCTCCAACATTTGCTTCATCCATAAGAGTTGCGTGCAATAACTCCCGACGGCTATGTACTCAGCCTCCACAGCGGATAAAGAGATGGAATTTTTCTTCTTTCTCAGCCAGGAGACAAGAGCAGAACCAAAATAGAAACACCCACCAGAAGTGCTCCTACAACCGTCTATATCCTCGGCCCAATCGGCATCTGAATAGGCAGACAGACGATCATCGGTATCAAAGGAATACCAGATACCGTATGAGAGAGTCCCACTCACGTATTTAATAATATGTTTTAGAGCAAGAAAATGTGACTCTTTTGGGGACGCCTGATATCGCGCACAGACTCCAACACTAAAGGCGATGTCGGGATGACTAGCAGTCAAGTAGAGAAGACTACCTATCATACTTCGATACAAGGTTTGCTCTATGTCCTTTCCTGAAGTGTCCTTACGAAGCTTGATAGAAGTACTCATAGGTGTGCGTGCATGCTTAGCGAAGTCTAAACTAAATTTCTTCACTAGGTATCTAGCATACTTGTATTGGGAGATGAACATACCATCCTCTAGCTGATGAACCTGGAGACCAAGGAAGAAAGTAAGCTCACCAACCATGCTCATCTCAAACTCACTTTTCATCTCCTCTTCAAAGTGATGATCATGTTGAGAGCACGTGGATCCAAAGACTATGTCGTCCACATAGACCTGGGCAACCAAAATTTCACCGTCATCTCTCCTCTCCTGATGAACAACGTCATATCAACTCCCCCTCTCTTGAAGCCACAGGATAAGAGATAGGAAGTAAGCCTCTCGTACCAAGCACGGGGTGCTTACTTCAAACCATACAAGGATTTTCTCAGATAGAAGACATTCTCCGAGTGCTGAGGGTCTTCAAACCCTTTTGGTTGTTCCACATAAACCTCCTCCTGTAGAATTCCATTCAGAAAGGCACTCTTGACATCCATCTGATATAACTAGAAGCGCAAATGACATGCGATGGCGAGTAGAAGACGAACGGACTCAAGCCTCGTAACAGGAGAAAATGTCTCCCCAAAGTCTACACCCTCTATCTGTGTGTAGCCTTGAGCGACCAACCTAGCCTTATTTCTGATTATGGTACCATTTTCATCCATTTTATTATTGAAAATCCACCTGGTACCTATCACATTAGTTTCACTAGGTCGGGGGACTAGTTCCCAAACATTGTTCTTTTTTAAACTGAAGCAACTCATCCTGCATAGCAGATATCCAGTGTTCATCCTTGAGTGCTTCTTTGTGATTCTTGGTCTCTACTTTGGACGTGTAGCAAAAGTGGCTAACGGCGTTCTCTAGTTGAGCACGAGTCTTGACCCCAAGAGTGGGATCACCTAAAATGAAGGCAGGGTCATGACTTTTGTGAACCCAAGAAGGTGTGTCCCCTATCACAGGAGTAGGGTCCACAGAATATGGGTGAGGTACAAGTAAATCACAGCCAGAAAAGTCCTCATCCTCACACTGAAGGTTAGAATCAATAGCCGTCGGAGGTTCGTCATCTTGCACGGTGACGTTTATTGATTCCATAACCTTAGAGCTCTTCAGGTTAAAAACCCGGTATGCTCTACTATTTGATAAATATCCTAGAAATATTCCCTCGTCGCTTCGGGAGTCAAACTTTCCTAGTTTCTCTCTATCCCGTAGGATGTAGCATTTACTCCCAAAAACACGAAAATATGCAAGGTTGGGATTTTTTCCAGTCCACAACTCATAAGGGGTCTGAAGTGTGTGTGGACGCAGATAAACCCTATTCACCGTGTGCCATGCAGTTGACACTGCCACTGCCCAAAATCTCCTAGAACTTTACGACCTAGAAGCATAGATCTAGCCATCTCCTGGATCGTTCTATTTTTTCTCTCAACAATCCAATTTTGCTGAGGAGTCTTCACAGCAGAAAACTCATGTTTGATCCCAAAGCTATCATAATATAATCTACCTTTGCTTCCTTAAATTCAGTGCCCTTGTCACTACGTATCCTGTTAATAGTGACTCCATGTTGATTTTGCAGGACACGACACTTGGTCATTAAAAACTCTACAGCATCGGATTTCTCTCTCAGAAAACCTACAATGGAGTACCTAGAGAAATCGTCTACCATCACGAGGATATACCTCTTACCACCCAACTCTCAATACGAGTAGGACCCATAAGATCCATGTGAATAAGCTCAAGTACACGGGAGGTGGTAATGGAATGCAACTTCCTATGAGGGCTCCAAATTTGCTTTCCCAACTGACAGGGTCCACAAACCGTGGAAGTTGACTTTCTAAGAGATGGTAAGCCACGTACTAGGTCCTTTTTGTCTAAACGAGTCAAATTTCTAACGTTCACGTGACCTAGACGTTGGTGCCACAAATCCATAAGAGTGATCGTGGTGCTGTTACAGAGAAGTGAGGAAGTAGGCACAGTCCCATAACAATTATCCTCGGTCCTCACCCCTTGCATTAAAAGTTTACCGGGTTGATTGTAGACATTACACGTGTCCTGGTCAAACTTTACTGCAAAGTCAGTGTCACATAACTGGCTAATGCTGAGAAGGTTTACTTTTAAACCTTTGACGTACAACACATTCTCTAGCTTAGGAAGTCCTGGTAACTCTACATTACCTCGTCCTACAATGCTAGACTTGCCCCCATCTCCAAAGGTGACTCTACCATCCTTATAATCCTCAAGGTGGGTAAAAAATGAGACATCACCTGTCATGTGTCTGGAGCATCCACTATCAAAATACCACTGTGAGTTATTATGTGCTTTGAGAGAAACATGAACAACAAGGGCTTTCTTATCTTTCTTAGGCACCCAAGAAGTGGTAACCTTTTGTTTACCCTTGTTGTGGTTGGTTTTAGCCGGAATGTGAGAAGCATTTACAGACGGCAATGGCATCCGTCGTAATTCCTCCATGAAACTCTGTGATGTGGAGGCTAAAAAATCAATATGCTCTCTCATACTAGAAAACTCATCAGTATGACATGGTGGAGCAGTAGTATGTCGTGTCCAACCCATGCTATAGCAAAACTCCCTGAGGTGTCCTTTTCTTTTGGAATAAGTACAAAAGAACATAGTCAAAGGTGGACCTTGGTTTTCTTTTCTTGGTCGAACTCTCCTTCGTAGATTTTGGTGATGACCATAAGGAGTAGTAGTGAACTCAGGAACTGGTCCAGGTGCAATTTGGGACGTGGAAGCACCATTATAACCAATTCCCTGCCGATCACCAAAACCTAAAGCGGAGTCGAGGAACATCTTTCCCATCTTCCCAGTTCTGTCCTCGATTTGTACCTTGACTTCCCATGCTTTCTCAAGATCATGAGTCAGCTGGGCAACAAGATCTTCAAGTTTCATCCGAGTCTCCACAGAGGAATGGAGATCACTCATAAGACTAACCACTTGTTTAGTCAAGTCCCCTCTCTCTTTCTAAAAAATACTCTCTCTCTTTCTAAACAAACTCTCTTTCTCAACACAGGAAGATTCTCTCTCTCTCAGGGCGGTGCAGGTGGAGGACTCTCTCTCTCTCTCACTTTTCTTAAATCTTCCTCTAAGTCGGTGATCTTAAGAACTAACGCTTTGTTACGCTTTTTAGTTTTAAATGAATCAGAATACAACTCAGCGTAGGCGCGTTGAATATCACTCTCGCTCTCACTTGTGTCATCCTCACCCTCACTCACATCGATCTCACTGTCGAGGTGTCCCTGTGATGAAGCATCCTCATCGTCGTGAGGTGCACTAGGAGTACTCACATGACTAGCCATGAATGCGGTAAAGTTACACTCATGCGGTGACTCATCTCCCGAGTCCACCGGCTCGACCTCACTGTCATCACTATTGGTAGCATTAAGGACAACCTTGCCCTTTTCTCTATTCAGACGAGTAGCACACTCAAAAGCTCTATGTCCTCTACCGTCTCACTCATAGCATCTCTCATTGTCTTTCTTAGGAGGGTTTTTAACCTCTTTCTCATTTTTCTTTTCAAACTTATTTTTCTGAAAATTCTTCGTATTTTTAAAATTTCCACCTTTCTTAAATTTGAGAATTTTCTTAAAGTTTTTAGCAAAAAGAGCCAAATCATCTAGGTAAAAATCACACTCAGAATCAGAAGTTTCACTATCTTTCTTTCTAGATGACTCTACTATCTTTCTTGTCGTCCCTTCACTTTTTCTCTCTTGGGTATTAAGTGCAATTCCCTTATCTTTAGGTTTCAAAGATTTAGGAAACATGTCAATTTCATATGTTTGCAAGTCCATTACAAGTTCCTCCAATTTTAGCGTATTTAAATTACCCATAGAATTTATCACAGTGACTTTAGGGATAAAATGCTTAGGCAAAGATCGAAGAATCTTTTTCACAACTCTTGCATTAGGAATATGTTCACCAAGATTAAAGCTAGTATTAACAATGTCAGATAGCCTAGCATAAAAATCATCAAAACATTCAGTTTCAAGCATGGTGATGGTCTCAAATTGAGTTGTTAAATTTTGCAATTTAGATTCTTTCACAACATTAGTTCCTTCATGGGTAAGTTACAAAACATCCCATGCTTCTTTTGACGTGGTGCACGTCATGATACGTCGGAACTCATCAAGAGTGATGGATCCGAAAATAGCACTTAAACCCTTAGAGTTAAACGATGACCATTTAAATTCTTCTTCAGTACAAGAAGTGACAGGTTTTAAACTGGTCACATTTTCAACAGTGACGGAGGGAAGTGTCCACCCTCTTTCAACTAAAATCCAAACACATTCATCTATGGCCTTTAAAGCAGACCTCATGTGGGCTTTTCAATATGCATAGTTAGTACCGTAAAAAACTGGCATTTTATTATATGATTTCTCCATTGAACACACACTTTTTCAAAAATCAAATTTTCAGAAAAATTGATATCTTAAAAAAAAATAGAAACTAGGAATACGCAATAGATTAGCGTAACCCGCTCTGATACCAATTTGAAAGAGTCGCGCGTGCGTTCAAATTAAGGAATTATATAATTAAACACAGTTTAACCCAATTAAATCCTATACATGCATCTAGGTGTGATTGAATAAGATGTAAAGCATGCAAGAACATTCAAACACACACAAATGAGAAAAATCCCCCAAAGGGGCAAAACCATTTATTTCACTATAATTTTGTAAAGTACAATTTACACAGATTACAATGAAATACAAGAGTGACACATAATTACCCTCAGGCGTCGAATCTGTAGTCGGCGGCTGGAAGTTTCCCTTTCCAAGAGGGCAGCAATGAAGAAGAAGGACGGTCTTCTTCACAATGGTATGAACAGCTAAAGAGTTTGTGTTCTAGGGTTTCAAAATGATTCACAAATGATTTGGAAATTTGTGTGAATCAAAACATGAGTTTGACAACTCACAAAGATGAAGACTTGAGTTTATGGACTCTGAAAATCGTGTGTAGAAGTCTTGAAAACAAAATCCCCGTAGTGGGTTTATAAAAGAAACTTTTAGCCTAAAAAATCTGAACACGATCTGTTCGAAATTATCCCAGGCGGACCGGTCCTGGTCTGAGGCAGATCGGTCCGAGGGGGCGGATCGGTTCTTCTTAATTTTGACATTATCAGTTTGCTATTGGTTCAGGGTCTAATGGATCTTCAGCAAGTCGGATCGGTCCGGTAGAGGGGCGGACCCGGTCCGGGGTTGGATCGGTTCTTTTTCTCTGGGCGGACCGGTCCGGCCTGTCAGACTTTTGAATCCTCCTCTTCTTTTATATTCGGATCTGTTGATGACGATATGAACTTTGAATATCTTTAATGGTATAACGGCGTATGCCATAACAAATGATAATGGACAAAATGTCCTTACAACGACTTTACCACGGAATGAGCGTGTTAATAATACAGTATGGGTTATAGTGGATTGACTCACGAAGTCTGCAGACTTCCTGCCGATCAATGTCATGGGCAACGTGTCTAAGTTGGGAAAGTTTTATACTTGACAAATAGTCACACTTCATGGCATCCCACTCTCGATCATCTCAAATAGGGATCCTCATTTTATGTCTCGATTTTAGAAGAAGTTACAATAGGAATTAGGTACTCAGATGAATAACAGTACACATTATCATCTTAAGACAGACGGGAGTCAGAACAAACAATCCAAATTCTGGAGGATATGATGAGTGATTGTGTGCTTGAATTCCCAGGTAGTTCGGTAGAGAATCTGCATCTTGAAAAGTTCACATACAACAACAGTTATCAGGTGAGTATCGAGATGGCTCCCTACGAAGATCTTTATGGTAGACCATGTCGCTTTTCGATTTATTAGGCTGGGGTGGGTGAGAAACATCTCGCCAATTCAGAGTTAATTCAAGATATGAAGAAAAAGGTTCGAGAAATTTGGCAGAGAATCATGACGGCACAGACCCGATAAAAGAATTACGTCCATAATCGTCGGGTACCCCTAGAGTTTTGGTTAGGATATCACGTGATGCTGAAGGTTATAGCAAGGCATGATAGTGAATGATTTAGGCACAAAGTAAAGTTTGCCCCATAGTATATCGGCTGCTTTGAAATCCTAGAGCGGATTGGGGACGTGTCGTGTCACTTGGCGTTGCCTCCACAGCTTTCCCAAGTGCATAACGTGTTCCATGTCTCTATATTGAAGAAGTATCTTCATGATCCTTAACATATCATCTATTAGAACCTCATTGAGTTCGAGGAAGATGTCATATTCCCCCGCGATTGATATCTATTCTGAACTACAAGGAATGGGTCCTACGCAACAAGGCCATCCACTTATTAAAGGTTCTTTGGGATTTTCGGGGCATTGAAGGTGCTACCTGGGAACGCAAGTCACAGATGAGGGAGAATCACCCATAACTCCTCCCTTAGTTGGTTAATCTTATTTAGGGGATGAAATGTCCTAAGGTGGAGACAATGTATTACATGTGCCCTTGATTTTATCTCTTTCCTTATAAAAGTTGTATTTATGAATGAATATTGAGATTTAATCATCATCCTAGCCTTCTTGTTTCTCAAATTGATGTTTTCATAATTCAAAGTTTAATTCTTGAAAATTAGAGGTCGTTTGAATGAGGGACTTCTCGTTCGAACGAGTTCGAATGAGGCTTCAGAAAACTTTAGTTTCATCCATTTATCGCATGCACTGAGATCTCATTGGTAATGTCATTTAAATGAGAATTACAGGTCATTCGAATGACAAATTGGTCAAATTAGGATACCCTTGTGTGTAATCATAGTCTGGGCCATTGGATTGATGACGTGTTGACTTCTGGTAAGCCCAGATGATGAAAATGTGTTTAACATGTGTGGGGAGATTTTTCAAATGGTTTTATGGCTTATTTTGGCGTTATTAGAAGAGGGAATGGGAGTGGGTTTCTCCCACCATTTTTCCTCGTCATTTTCCTCTCTCTCTCTCTCTCTCTCTCTCTCTCTCTCTCTCTCTCTCTCTCTAAAGTTCCATAAACCCATCTTCTTCCCCAAGATTTTGCCCCATAACCACTCCTTTCCACCACTTTAAAACACCATCATACACCATTCTCAAGTCTTGTTCACCATCTTGAAGTGTATATTAAGGAAGAAATTGGATAGAACTAAGCTTATAGGATGGATTTTCGAGCGATTTGAAGAGCTTTTGAAGTCTTGGAGCTTAGAACTTTCATAGCCATTTTCTCTCTTTATCTCCTCTTCAAACTTGGGGTAGGTTTTTATTCCTTCGAATGGTTTTAAGGTATGAAAAATATATAGGATTCATACTAGATGATATTTAGTTCTAAAATAGAAATGATTTGTTAATATGTTAAGGTCATTCCAAAGTGGAATTTCAAAGAAGACAAACCCTGGATGGGTATTTTATGAATAAATTGGAAGAAAGCATGAAAAATACAAACCTAAGATTATTATCTTATCTAAGTTCATTTTGAGGAGTTTCTAGGCTTAAAATCCTTTCACATATGTAGAATCATTTAGTAAGATAAAAAGAGTACTTTTAGACTAAATAAACATATTGAAATGGGTTTTACGAAAAAACAACTCTAAAAACTTGTTATAAATATTGTTAGAATGAATGAAAACAATATTTGAAGTCACATGTGATAATAGGGGAAAGTTATGGACATTTAGTGGAAAATGGTCTTGAATAATTAAATATATTTCATGTGGTAAACATAAAATGGTAAACATGATTTTTAACATAAAATCATATAAAAGATATTTGGAAAGGAATAGTTGATTTTTAATGCCATGATGATTTAATAATGTTTTTCACAAAGCTATTATAAAGAAAGGATAAAATGGTAATTTTGACAAATTTAAGGGTCCTAATGATTGGATTTCCTCGTTAGACCTTATCGGTCAGTTTTTGGTGAAAACGGATAAAGTGGACAAAATGGCACGTTGATAAGTTGAGATGATGAAATAAACCGTAGAAATGATGATACCGGTAAAATGTTGGAATAATGTGGACATTGACAAAAATGTTAAAAAACATTAATATGAACTCATATGACACCAAGCTAATTAAGAAGGTCCTGGAGCTTGGGGTGAAAGGCCCAAAATCATTATCCAAAGCATATAGGATCATAGCTAGCAGTGTGGAGTCCATTAAAGTATGCAGTTATTGGAAGATTTCGAGAAAAGATAATTAAAAACCAAAATGGTGTTTGACGCGACTCAGAAAGTGTCTCTAATGTGCGTTCACTCTAGGCTCTAGTGCAGGACTATCGCGTTAGTAATAAACCCGGTAAGTCGGGATCGTATCCATAGGGAAAAGGACAACAGAGTTGTGATGACGAGAAAAGACGAAGGAATCCTAACTCTGCCTCTAAAGAAAGGAAAAGTAATTTGATTTTGAGAATTGTTTATGACTAAATGCAATTGTGAAATTATGCAGAAATGCAACTATATTAAACTACCTAAAATATGAATGAAAGATGATTTGAAACTTTTGACTAAGTGTTGGGAATACAATTCCCCGACCCTATTGAATTGCAGTTATAATATTAATCGTAAATCTAACTGATTAAATTTGTCCCGGAATTTAGTACTCCCAAGCATTATGTATACGAGGTTCAAGCCCGCGTCATACCTAATCTGAAGACGAGTAAATCGGTATCGCGATAGTAACACTCGAATTGCATTCTAAATCATCACGGTTACCCAGAGGCAAACGAGTTATAAAGACCTACAATTTTTAGGTTCCTACGCAATACGGTCATATTCAATCACTAAACTCAGAGGATTAATGTTATACACGTACAATTAACACATCAGGCTGGGTTCATGTATCCCGGCCTTAGAAAATCTAGCCTAGCATGATGAAAGTTATGAAAACAGTGATTGATGTGCAGGAATTCATAATTAATCTAAGGAAACTTGTAAATTGATGTAGAGTAGAATTAAAAAGAGGAAATAACTCACTAAAATCACCCAAGAAGTAATTGTAGCAATTAATAAAACCGGTAACCCAATCAAATCTGAATAAATCTTCAATCTTTGAATTAAAACTGGAAATTGTATCTAAACTAGGGTTTGTGGAAAAAGAGAGGAAAATTATACTAATTCTCCGTGAAAATAATAATAATAAACGGGTTTTTATACCTTCCAAGAATTCAGGAATTTCAGCAGCACTAGGACTTTTCTTTGAAGCAGATAAGATTTGGAAATCTCGATAGCCGGACCGATCTGCCTCCAAAGCAAATTGGTTCTTTTTATTTTGGGGCGGAGCGGTCCGGGGGTGGATCGGTTCTTTTATTTTTTTTCCTTCTTCGGTTTGCTATCGATCCGAGGTCTACTGGAGTTTGGCAAAGTGGACCGGTCCGGGGTAGGGGCGGACCAGTCTGCCTGTTTGACTTTTTTCTCAACTTTGACTCCTCATATCTTTTGTTTCAGGATTCCGATTGAGGTTCCGTTTCTTCCTATGTGCTCATGAATGTAATCTCTTCAACTTCTCTTTAGGTTCCTCATCCGAATTCCTGGTGGAAATTACACTTTTTCCCTTTTAACATTCCTTCTTTCTTCCTTGATTCTTCCGATTTCCTTCTTCCGTTTCTTGACATCAAATACCTGTAAAATCACTACGAAATACCAGAAAGTCGGTGTACTCATTAGGATCAATCAGTAGCAAGATTATGAGATGAAGTCAACTCAATTACGTTGTTCGAGGTGCTAAAAGTAACTAAATCAAGGGATAAATTAGGAAGAATTTATGCCTAATCAGTGTTGATTATTCAAAAAAATGCATAAGCCGGTAATGGAAACTAATGAATAAAATATGATAAATAGTCTCCAGAACCGGTAATGGGTGGTAATAAATGGTTAAGTGTGAGTATGAGCTCATCATTTGGGTCCATTACATATATTTCCCACTAGTACAAGCTAAATTGTTAAAGTTTTTCAAAATTGAATAATATACATGTTATGTATTGTATATTTAGTAAAACAAAATGTATAGCTTAGTATTACCCACCCTGCTGAGCATTCTCTCACCCCTGATTTTCACGTTAAAACCCCCACCCCCACCTCACCCTAGGGACATCGAAAAGAACGTAGGTAAGGCCCCAAATGGCAATCAATGTTGTTAGTGCTCTGTCATTTTCATAAAATTAATTTTTTTGAAGTTTGATGAATTTGGGATTTCAAACATTTTATTTGGACCTTAGTCCATGGTCCACAATAATAGAAGGACGTGTGTTTTTAATTATTTTTTGATAATATCATATATTAAATCGGATTTTTTATAAATAAATCTTGTAAGTTGATTTACTTTCTTAAAGTGTCCACCCTTTTTCTAACGTAAAAATTGTAAGTTAATTTATAATCAATGCTGCAATAAATTGAATATTAAAATTGGACTTTCCCTCTCCCCTTTTATCTCCTTAACTTGGAGCAGGTTGACCCAACGGTGACCTGAATCCGAGTCGGGGCATTATAAACGTCTTATTTATCTTTTCATCTAAAACATAACTTATTGAATACTTTACCGGTTTATAAGTTCCACTGACCGAATTTTCTGGTAGAATCAAAACTTATAAGTTTATGAAGAGTTTATCACAATCCATATTATCTCCTGAATGAAGATACCTTTGTAATATGATCTTAGATATATCTACATAATAATTAGCTAACATACAAAGATTATTAGAACAATAACTTAAATCTCACCCATAGAAAATTAAAGAAATGACTATATTAATATTCAAATACTCATATTCCATTGGATTAAGAATCTATTCACCCTTTGTAAATTATGAGATTATGTTAGTCTAATCTAGTCAGCACTTAAACTTGATTCTCACCCTTAATGATATTCAATATATTCATGACGTAATAGTACTATCTTCTTTTAACTATCATAGAAGTTTTAGAAATGTCACATAGGTTCCTTTAGTTAATATAAATTGCTTATATTGTACACACAACTTTACCGACTAGATGCCAACCACATATCTAGGTTGTGAACTATTTAATCATACTAGATTCAAAATTTTGATCTTTTATGATTTAGCCAAACCTTACTCACTAGAATATCTACTAACTATAATCAAATGACATATACAATATATTTATAAACAAATATAAGTCATTCCCACAAATAAAATTCATATTACAAAATGAGCTCGGACAATCTTTTATTAATAAATAACATGTCATAAATCATAATTTTAAGAATAAAATTGCAATAATCACACATTTAGTCTTAAAGCGTGCCTATCCATCTAACAACCTATCCATATACATGAAAATTTATCGTCCTAATTTTATAAGGACTAATTGATTGTTATCTAAAGCAATCTCAGTCACAAACTTATCACATCCCTTGTTCGGTCTTTAGAAGAAGGTGATATTTACTCTCAATGTTCTTTTACCTCTTTCATGTGTATTGAGTTCTTTAGAATTTGTAATCATTATGTTATTAACAGAATATAGAGTAATGGACGATTAAGTCTAGAATAAGTCACATAGGAAGTTACTGATCCATATAGCCTTTATAGGCACCTCCAAAGTGTTAACAACTTTGGCATATTTGGTGGAGTTAGCAATACATTTCACTCATCTAACTAACATCTCCACCTCCTAGATTATATCCTATAAGAGTATGCATTATTCTCATGTATTCCGTACGACTAGATTTCTTTATTTCTTGGACAAAATATACTCAGAGTCTTGTCCTTGAGGTTGTTCCGAAAAATCTTCGTTCAAATCATTCAACGGACATCCACGAAGAACATATATTTTTTATACCACTCTTAGGAAGGTAAGCGGGCTTAAAGACTCTTATGCCCATCTTTTTACATAAACTATATTTTCATAAAAATCTTTTTTCTGTTGGGGGGGGGGGGGGGGGGGTGATTTGGTATAGCTTCCTTGATTGTCGAATATCTATATAATGCAAAAATAATTTTGAAAAAAAAAACTGTATATTTCATTAAATATATTTTGGTTGAGGTAGAATTTTGACTTATATAAAAATTCAACTCAATGTTCCTCCTTGGATAATATTGATTTTGTCGCCCCAAGCTCTCTGCAATAATGATTTTCTTCGTGAAAGCGAACGCTCTTTGCTGGACGTGTACTTATCCATGGATTATTCTTTAGTTTTCCACGAGTTCATTAGAAAAGGCATCAATATAGAGAGGAATATTATCGCTCCAGTGAAGCTCCATCGATGATGTCAGTCTAGTGCAAAAAGCTTTCTTTTTGAATTATATTTTACACGTGTTTCTTGGTACTCATGTGATTAACGTCAAATATTGCATTTTATTGCCCCATTTAAATCCAAATGTTGTAATCCCATGTTTCTTGTATCCCACTATTTATATTCATTTATTGTATAACCCTGATATTCACGATTAATCACTTTCGCAAGGTTTATTTGATTATTTATAGGTTTTCTAAAGCTAATGGTGAAGCTTGAAATCATTCAGAAGAAGAGACATCCACAAATGTTCTTTAAAGGGTAATTTGTTCTTTCAAACTCCATATTTTGGATGATCTCCATGGCTTCTGACTATGCATCATTCTGCGTCCGAACAAAGAGTAACGATCGTTTTCATCTAATTGAAGCAGAAAGAGTAGACTACTTCCATGGAGGAGGAGACTATAATATGGTCGGATATATCCGAATCTCGGGGGATTGATCTGATTAGGTGAGATTAAAATTTATATAAAATCATGCTCGAGCAAACCATTTGAAAGACAACAAAAGTTGGTTTAGAACCATCTTTTCTTCAGTTTCGGTAGTGCTCTTAGAGTTCCATTAGTATAGGATTAAAAGCTTTATTAGTTTAGTATTTTTTTGAGAGATTTATGACGTTGTAATATCAAGATTGTTGTGTTGTTTATGTTATTTATATGATATTCATATAATTATCCAAAATGGTAAATTGGTCCCCCAATGTATTCCCTCCTCAGTGTAAATACAGTCCTTTAAACTTATAGGTGAAATAATATAATACACTAATTCTAGTTGGTATTAGAGTTGAAAAAAAAATTGTCTTCCTTAACCGAACACCACACCCAACCATTATAACCACCTCCACCACCACTGCAAATCCTAAGAAACCAATCCTAGGGTTGCACAACCCTCCTGTTAGGGTCCTTTAAGGGTGAACCCCCGCCCCTTCATCCTATGGTTTGAGTTCAAGGTTTTAGTTGTCAAGGATTTGATTTTTTAAGTGGTTTCCGCACTTTTTTGTGGCTGATTTCTTTTGATTAAAGAGGCTTTTATTATCTATCTATGATGAGAAATTTTGTTGGTACTATTTTTCATCATTAGGATAAAAAACCTTTTATGGGTATCTGAAGTTCATTCGTGATTGATTGTATTCAATTGAAGGTATACTTCACTACTTTTCATCTCTTGTGATCTAAAGATTTATTTGTTACTACTCTGTTAATTTTTGGTGTCCATTTGATAGTTTTCTCTAAGGGATATTTTGGGGGTATCTTATTTATTATTTTGTTTGTGGATTGCTTTGAGTAATTATTATTATTTGTGAGGTCATCATTGTTGGTATTATTACTGATTTGGTGCACGATGTGTGATGAAGAAATTGTCAAAGTAAATAACACATCGTCTGATTTAATGACCACTCACCATCCACCCTCATAAATAGCCATGGATCAATTACTTACTGGATGGAATTTGTATTCGTGGGCTACATCTTTTCTTTTATTCCATGGTATAAAAGAAAAATCAATTGGATTCTTGGGAAGATCCTAACACTGAAGGAATCTGATCCAACTTTTAATAAGTGGGTTGTTACCAATCATACTATTTGTGATGGATGTTCAACTCTATGTAGCCGAGTGAGATTTTTCAGTTTTATGAGTATATTCCTCTCCTATGGAAGGGTATGACTGCTATGTACTCTCTTTCACACAATAAGGTTCAACTATTTGAACTTTAAAAGGACATATCGCATGTCTGTCAAGTCAATGATTCGGTTTTGACATTTTATAGCTATCTAACTCAGAGGTGTGAGGAGTATGCTTCGTATTATCCTTTAGTTGACGTAGTGGGTGTTACCCTCGAGAACAAAAGTAAAAGTTTTACCAGTTCTTGATGGGTCTAGGGGCTACTTTTGAGCTTCCTCGAACATATATTTGGAGCACTTCGCCCCTTACTCCACTAGGAGAAGTTCATGCAATGTGTGAGAAGCAAGAGTGATGCCTCAATCTTACCCATCATAAGCAGTGATTCTTGAGTCTCCTTTTACAACTGATCATATGACTTTTTTAGCGAATATAGCGATTTTTTCTTCTACTTCATCATGGGGTAAACTACCTGTGGATATGGTCATTGCCTTAGACCATGACCACGGGGTCCATGAACATGATCTATAACCAAGGTTCTAAAAACCGCGGGGCGTGATCGAGACATGGAGTCCAAGCCTTAGAAGCCTAGGCCGTCCTTAGGCGTAAAAAGGCCTTTAGGCCTTTTTAAATGTATATTAACATTAATAATTATAACAAAGGTATTAAAAATACTAAAATGGTACATACCTTAAAATATTTCTGAATATATGAAAACTAAAATACTGTTTTTTTTAAATACTAAGAAAAAATAAAGGAAAAACAAAAAACACAAGTTTTTTTGGACGAGAGGCATGTAACACCCCGTGTTTTTATTATTTAATTTAATTAATTAATTGGAATTTTTTGAACAAATAAATTTTTGAATTTAATAATTTTTATTGGCTAAATATGTTGGTTATGATTTTTGAAGAATATAACTTCAAACGGTTTCGAAATAGGAATTAAAATGGAATTTTAATTGAATTTTTATTATATAGAAGAGTCCTCAAAATATAAAACTCTCATAGAGTCCTCAAAACATAAAATTGTCTAACAAAAAATAATATTTAAAAATATTGAACGGTCCGATCGAGTTGAATTTTTTTTGTAGCTTCCTCTCATCTTCAGCTAATTCTCTGTAAAATTTCATCTAATTCCAACGTTCCAATCGTCCGGAATAAATTTTTTAGTGTTTGTATCTTATTAGAGTTTTATTAGGATTAGGTTTCCCAATGACTATATAATGATTCTAATTCGTGGGGGGGACTTCTCATAATCACTTTTTCTCAAGTTTTTCACCAAAGAACACTTCTAAAAATATTTTCTCTCAACCAGACACATGCGCATAGTCTTTATTGGGGTTTAATCAAGATCATTCAAGAACACTCTTTTGCTAATTTTTCGAGAGGGATCCAGATTTCTAATCAGATTTTTCTGTCGAACTAATCCCAGGCATGTTGACCCTATTCTTTTCCTTTAGTGTTATGTGTCTTGATTGTAGCCTCCATTAAACTCATGTTTTCTAAAATAAGATATGAATATAAAGATTGAAGAGATAAATTTCGGGGCTGTTCTACATAAAAAAAAATTAATGATACCGAATACTTATAACTGTGTATTCTTTGGGTTGTGTCGGTGTAGTCGATTTTGCTATGGGCAGGTGCATGTGGATAAGCCCTTTTAAAAGTAAATTTTGATATTTCATGTGAAAACCCTAGTTTAATTTAATTTCTTGTGTTGGAAAATAAGGATCATGATAGGACTTGCATGTAGCGATTATTCTAAAAATCATAATATTTGGGTGTCTTTGATTTTCACTTTTTAAATTAAATTATTTAAATGGGAATTTAGTGTTGTTATAATTTGGAATTGTGTTACTTTATGGAAATATGTTAATATTTCAGAAAGGTTGGGTATGGTAGATAATTGGTTTTCACCCTTGTTATAGTACACTTATTAGGTATAGGACTAGTAAGTGGGCCTTAATTACGATTTATGCTAATTAGTTATGGGACTAGTTAGTATAATTCTATGCGGGTTATATAATTTGGGGTGGGGGCTGATTTTCTATATTATACCTTTGTTGTGATAGCCTAGGATTGATATCTAGGTGGAGTGAAATTTTGTAATCATTCTTTGCTTAGGATAGGACGATATTGTGTTTTGGGAACCCTTAGTTGGCACTAAAGGTTATTTTGAGGATATTAACATCGCTTTTAAGGGTGGGGAAAATTAATGTGATTAACCAAAACAAGGAATGTGGAATTTAATATCGCACGACTAAAACGGATATTAAAAATTTATTGGCGACATAATGTGTCTAGGGCCGACAGTTTGAACGGGTCAGAGGACGAGTTATGTCGTGTCGTGTGTGGAACCTTATCATATCGCGTGGGTCGCAGGATAAAAACGGACCAGACGGCGGACTTGACAAGGGGACGGGTGCGTGTGTGGAACCTTGTCATATCGCGAGGATCTCAGGATAAAAACATATCAGACGGCGGACTTGACAAGGGGATGGGTATTGGTAATATTCTTCATAGTTAAATTAATTAAATTTAACATTGTGGGAAGGTGTGTTAATTAAAATCATATTGGTATGGCTTTTATGAAAACCTTGCGGGTAATTGTGAATTTATTTATGGTGAATATTAATCTCGTAATTAAAAGATTCTATTGTTATAGTCGATATATATAGCACTATTGTCTGGGTACAAGGACCCTATTTTAGGAGAGTAGCCGGTTTACATGCTCGGGGCTTTGGCCCTGACACATGTGTTGACTAATCTTTTTCAGGATTTTTTGGAGTTGTTTCATAGGATTCATTGGAGATCTTTTGGAGGTGAAGCTAGATTTATGTTACTTCTTTAGTAGTTGGATTTTTCGCTTTCCATTCAGTCGTTTTATTTATGAGATTATTTTTGAGTTATTGGGCCTTTTTGGTTCCAAAGTTATTTTAAGTTTTCAGTTGGGTTGGTTTATTTCATTATTGAGATTTTGGGAGATTATGTGATGGATTTAATCGCATTTTGGATCTTTATCGGTTGAATTTCATTTCATATTTTGGTTTGATTAAAATAAATTATATTGTGGATTAAAATTTTATGTCTCATATATGTCACATGCTAAGGATGGTATTTTATTTACTCACGCCCGGCTTAGTTTTGGTGGCGGCCGACGCCAGAAATAGGCGGGGTGTGACAAGGCAGAGAGGTTTGGAAAACGATTTGGCTTTTGATTATTTTAAATGATATATCGATCGGATTTTTTAAAAGGAAAAGACTTTAAAAGACGATATCGTTTCATTAAAGAATTTTTGTTTTAAAAAAATGTGTCTTAAGCCTTTTACCAACAATAAGGCGTAAAACGCTCAAAGCATAGCGTTTTTCCCAAACCTCAAGCCTAGGCGCGCCTTTTGAACACTGTCCGTAACTAACCCATGACTAAAATGGGCACCAACCTCCCGCCAAAGTGGTTTACAGCCCCGGACCATGACCAAGTTTGGGACCTTGGCCGTGACCAAATCTTATAGATATAATCAGCCACGATTAGCAATTCATTTCACACGAACCCTCTCTCTTTCTCTCTACAGTGATGCCCTCTCCCTCAGTATCTCTCCCCTCGATGTCCTTTTTCCTCCGATATCCATCTCTCTCTCTTCGATTACATATTCTAAATCTTTAGTTCAAGTATCCTCTTTCCTCTGACTTGTTTTCCAATGAATTTATAGGTGTGTGTTTACTGTGTGTGTATGTACTTTGTGTTTATGTGCATGTGTATGTATGTGTGTGTGTGCATGTTTATGTGTGTATGTGTATGTATGTATGTATGTATGTATGTATGTATGTATGTATGTATGTATGTATGTTTGCGAATCTATGTGTATGTGTATATGTGTGTATATATGTGTATCTCTATGTATGTGTGGGGTTAAAATACCCAAATGAACTAGGGTAGTTTATAATGGAATGTATTGTTTGGGAGATTTATTAATTTGGACTCATGAAAAACAAATAATTCCCCACTATATGAAGAATTCCACCACTGTTAATGGTTGAGTGCAAGTAAGCATGACTCCAACAAAGATATCATTTTTATGAATATAGTGATATAATTTAACGCAAATGTTATAATAAGCGACTCATGATTTATGTTTTCACCACCTATGTTTATGGTACCGAGATCAATATATTTGTTGACATCATCATAGACCACAACAATATATTGTATTTAAGTTATACGTAGAATTGTATAATTCCTCAATTAAAACATTTAAGTATTGCATATTCAAGTGTGTATCTTGATATTCATGTGGATGTGATTAGTAGATGAGTGACTTGATTCCCATCTAAATTACCATGCACTTATTTCAGCGTCAATATATTCACTAAGTCTACAAAGGTTTTTGGTGCATTAATAAATATTATGTACTTTTGAAGTTGGTTGAAAATATATGGCTATGCAAACATGTAAGGTTTTCTTTACTTGAAAAAATATTTTTATGGACATAACTGAAAATTCATTGATAAGTTATATGCAACCTTTAATTAAGAACAATTATATTTCATTTCAAAACCTGAATTGTTCTTAATGTTGGTTATGTGCACATTCATACCCACTATTCCCATTTGAATCCGTTCACATAGATATGTCATATTTTTTGCCCGTATTTTTTCTAGTTAAAACTGTGCACATGGATGGATTTTGTAAGTGTGCATCGGACATAGTCGTAATTTTTAAAAATATTATATAATGGGATTAAAAGGTGAAAACACTAAAACTAAACAAACTCAGATGTGAAAATAACCAAATTAAACAAACTTAAAAGTGAAAATACTAAAATATTATCATTGGATTTTAAACCCTAAGGCTGCAAACATATATTTGATTTAAACCCCGAGGTTAAAATAAGATAAACTTAAATTGGATTGGATTGGTTAAAAAATAATAACTAATTAATGTAACTCGTAGGAACTGACGGGGTAGTCACGGGATTCCTGATTTGAGAATATTACTAAAATTTGAAAATATCAAGACTTAGACTTGAAATCATGCTACTAGAGGATAAAAACCCAAATGGCCTCAAAAGAGGCATAGACATCTCGCACAGGACCAATGTAACTTATAGGGACTGAGCCACAAAATTGCCGATTTTATAATATTAAGACAATTTTTAAATATCTAGACTTAGGCTTAAAAAAATACTACTAAAGGGAGAAAATCCAAGGCCACCCCCAAATGGATCTGTAAAAAGAATGAATACCTCATACGGGACCAATGTAACTCTTAGGTACTAACCGCATCGTCACATGACTCCCTATTTGGCAATATGACAAAATTTTCCAAATATCTATACTTAGGCTTAAAACTTGACTCTAGAAGACGTAAACCCAAGACAACCCCCAAACGGCCCTGTAAGAGGCACGACCACCTCGTACGGGACAAATGAAACTTGTAGGAATTTATCGCATAGTCATGAGAGTCTTGATTTGATAATATAATAAAAATTTGTACATATCTAGACTTGGGCTGAAACCCTAGAGGGCGAAAATCCAAGACAACCCTCAAACGGCCCCGAAAGAGGCACAAACACTTCACATGAGACCAATGTAAATGGTAGGAAGTCACCATGAAGTCACGGGACTCTTGATTCAAGAATTTGGATAAAATTTGAAAATACCTAGATTTAGGATTAAAAGCATTCCACCAGAGGATGAAAACCCATATTGCTTAATTTTATCCCCATATTGCGTCAAAAATTTGCAAATATCTAGACTTGGTTTGATTTCTAAATGTTTAGTTTGACATATGAATGTTTAGCTTGAATTATGGATGTTTAGTGTGATTTATGAATATTAAGTATGATTTATGAATTAACAAGGATGACACTATGCTTTACATTGAATTGTTAACTCCATGATTACAATATCACTTGATTGTCAATGAATTGGTTGTTGAATACAAGTTTTTTGTTGGGGGCTATCTAAAATATTTTTTTCTTATTAAATGGTTGATCATGGTCCAAATCCATGACCCCCAATTTTTTTTTCTAAAAATAAATAAAAATCGGGTCACGGTCAAGTAGGAATGAACACCTCGCACGAGACCAATGTCATTCATATGAACTGATAGCATAGTCACGAGAGTCCTAATTTAAGAATATGATGAGAATTAATAAATATCTATACTTAGGCTTAAAAACATAACCCTATAGGGAAAAAATCCAAAACAACCCCTAAACGACCATATAAGAGGCATAAACACCTCGCAATGGGACCAATCTAACATGTAGGAACAGACTACGTAGTCACAGGACTCCCGGTATGAGAATATGACACAAAAATTCAAATGTCTAGACTTAGGCTTAAAAACATGTCCTTAGAGAGCGAAACCAAAAATAATGTCCAAACGGCCCCGTAAGAAGCACGAACACCTCACACGGGACTAATATAACTCATGAGAGTTGTTCGCATAGTCATAGGACTCCCAGTTTGAGAAGATGATAAAAATATACAAATATCTAGACTTAAGATTAAAAATAAGTTGCTACAGGTCAAAAACCCCAGATGGCCTCTAAAAGGCTCCGAAAAAGGATTGAATGCCTCTTACGGGACCAGTGTAATGCATAAGAATTGATCTCAAAGTCACGGGACTTCCGGTTTGAGAATGTGATGAAAATTTGTAAATATATAGACATGGGCTTAAAAACATTCTGATTGAGTATGAAAACCTAAGACAACTCTCAAACGGCCCCAAAAGAGGCACGAACACCTCGCACGAGACCAATGTAACTCATAGGAATTGACCGCATAGTCAATGGACACTTGGTTTGAGAATATGATGAAAATATACAAATATCTAGACTTAGGATTAAACCATGCCTCTAGATGATGAAAATTCAAGACAACCCCCAAACGGCCCCATGAGAAGCAAAAACACCTCTCACGGAACCAATGTAACTCTTAGGAACTGATTTCATAGTCATGGGACTCCCGGTTTAAGAACATGACAAACATTTACATATATCTAGACTTATGATTAAAAACATGCCATTAGAGGACAAAAACCTAGGACAACTCCTAAATGGCCCCGAAAGAGGCACGAACACGTCTCACAGGACCAATGTAACTCATAGGAAATGATTGAATTGTCACGAAACCCTCGGTTTGAAGATATAACTAAAATTAGAAAATATTTAGACTTAGTCTTAAAAACATTCCGCTAAACGGAGAAAACCCAAAATAGATCCCAAACAACCTTGTAAGAGGCATGAACACCTCGCTTGTGACCAATTTAACTCGTAAGAACTAACCTCATTGTTTAGGGACTCCCGATTTGAAAATATGTCCCCATAGTGTGACGAAAATTTGCAAATATATACACTTAGATTTATAAATATTTAGATTGATTTATGAATGTTTAGTTTGACTTATAAATGTTTAGTATGCTTTATGAATGTTTAGTATGATTTATGAATTAATTAGGATGGCACAGTGCTTTACTTTCAATTGTTAACTCCACGATTACAATACTGCTTAACTGTATATGAACTAGTTGATGAATACAACTTTTTTATTAGGAACTGCTTAAAAATAATTTTTTTTTATTAAATGGATATATATATATATATATATATATATATATATATATATATTAAATTGGGGGTCACGAATTTGGACCGAAAGCATTTTTAACATTATCACATACATGGTCAGGACCTAGGTGTGTGATCATGAAGCCGAATACTGTCCCATGGAGGAGATTGTGACCCTCATTTTGGATCTCGAATGAAGTTCGTGACCACATTTTTTTATCTCAGTGAAAATGGTTATGGACCTCGGTCGTGACCCGAGGCCCTAATCACGGCCTATATCTGTGACCATTTTCGATATATTATGTAGTGCCTACTAATGATCCTACTACATCCTTCTTAGGTACTCATCGTGCATACCATCCTCACATAACCGACACTCCTTCTACTTAGGTGATTCATTATGGTTCTAGTTATCATATGATGGGTGAAAACGATCTCTTTATTTCATCTTCCCAGCCCTTTCATAAATTAGGTCACCTTGTTGATGGGACTTCTACTCTCATTCTTAGAAAAGGTGATACAGGTCTCTGTATAGACATAACTTTACACTCAGTTTTACTTGTACCTAATATTAATATGAAATTGTTATATATTAGTCACTTAGAAAGAAGTTTTAATTGTGCTATTTTTACTGTCTAATTGGTTCTATTTTCAGGACATGCATACGGGGGAATTTTTTGTAGGGAATATGAGCGGGACGGGCTCTACTACTTTGGGGATCCTCTACCAATTCCACCTTCTTTTTTCATTTTTCATGCTAGTGGGTTGACTAATTCGGCCGTTATATTTTTTATTTTTAGACATTACAGTTTTGGCATGATCATTTAGGACATATCAATTTTTAATATCTTGGTATGTTATTCCCTGACGTAATTAAAGCTTGTAGTTTTTCAAAATTTTTATGTGTTATATTCTTTTTATTTAAGCATACTAGAACTATTATATCCCTCGTAGGAATTGGACCCCTTGTGCTTTTGACCTAATTCACTCTGATGTATGGGGGCCCTCACATATTACATATTTTTTCTGGGCATCGATAGATGTCACTTTTGTTAATGACAACTAGAAGTGTACTTGTATTTATTTTCATTGTAAAAAATCTGATGTGCTACTCTTTTTTACATAGTTCTTAACTAAATTTAATGTTATTGTTAAAGTTATTCAGTCTAATAATGCTGAAGAGTATCTCAAATGAATTTTTCTCTTATTTTAACTAATGGGGTATTTTAAAGAAACTCATTTGCCCATATACTCCTGAACAAAAATGGGATTGCTGAATTGTATGATGATGGTGACTATCCTAGAAAAGTTTGTTGCCTCTAAAAATCTTTATATGGTTTGAATTAATCACCACGAGCCTGGTTTTCTTGATTCAATAAGGTTATCCTTGGATTCAGATTCACTAGGTTCCACTCTGATCATACTTGTTTCATCAGACAAGATTCATATGGGAAGAGTGTGTGCTTACTTGTGTATGTTGATAATATTATTATTAATGGAGATGACTATGTTAGACTTTCACAAGTTAAGGATGATTTGGGAAATACATTTGATGTGAAAAATATTAGTTAACTTTTATATTTCCTTGGCATTGAAGTAGCCGAGTCTCGTCATGAGATTTTTCTTTCATAGAGAAGGTATGTTTTAGATCTTTTCGAGGATATAGGGATGATTGGGTGCAAACTATTTTCATCTCCTATGATTCTTAATTTAAAGTTTATGGCTAACAGTGGTGAACCTTTGAAAGATCCATCTATGTAACAACATTTAGGGGATCATCTAATTTATTTATCAAATACCAAGCCGAATATAGCATTTTTTATTAGGAGAACATGCTCAACCCCCATCAGACTCATTTGGATGCAGTATATCACCTTTTACGGTATCTTAAGTCTTTTCCTGGACTAGGTGATATGTAGTTATGAGAACTCGTCTCGGCTCAAGACAAGCTTGGCCAAGGCCGACCCCATAAGGCATCTTTTAGCAAGCATCATGTGCATCTGGTTTAACCCATCTTGACCATTGTGTCTCGTCTTGGCTAAGACCTAAGCCGAGAGAACATGTATTTTTCTTTAGCCTCACGTCTTGTCTCGGTTGAATTGATAGATCAAAGATTTCCTAAACCAACCTGCTTTCTCATCTCAGCCTAACCTTTGTCAGCCGAGACTACACTTTGCAGTTATCTACATGTATTCGAGTGGTATATCAGTAGTCTCGTAATCGAACAGGCCGACACCTAAACCTCCGCAGGACACTTTGGGTATCTTACAGGGCGTGTGGAACGGAGCATGTATATGACAATGCACGTGGGTTATCAACCCCACGTGAACCAAACCATTACAACAACATCGCTCACACATGTGAGTAATATCTTATAATCATTTCTTGCATACACCAGGGTCAGATGGCATAACCTTGTTAGACAATTGAAGTTTTGCAAGCCTCATGCATGACTAGGGAGAATATGACACCACTTTAGCCATATAAATAGTTAACTTCTACCTCATTGTAAATGATCAATTATTCTCAACCCTAGAAACACTCTATCAAAATACACAGTAGAGAGATAAAAGCTTGAGTGTTGTATTTTCAGGACATTAATGCCCTTATTCTAGTGAAAACCATTATTCACATTACATAGTGGACGTCGGCTCCATCCGAACCACTTACATACTTATTCTCATCTCCTTTGACTTATCTCTTTCTATATTTACATACTTGTTCTTACACTATTGTAGTGATGATTTGAGCTCTCTGATCACACTAACTTGGTGCTGCCGATTCTGGTATCATCAATCTGGCGCCCTCTGTGGGAACGAGGTAGCCATCTTCTTTCCTAGTTTTGTATCTGCTCCATCGCATTCTCTGGCGGTATTCTAATGTAATCATAGGTTGAGATTGAGCCGCGTTTTAAAGAGCTCTGGTTTGAGTTTCAGCTCATCTTCTGCTTTTTCAGCTCACTTCCATCTTATCGCTTGGTTGTTCTGGACACCAGAAGTCTTCAATGGCATCATATCCTCTTATTATAGGTGTACCTAGTACCATACAAGACCCACCTCAATTAGAAATGGCTAAGATGGTAGTGGCTCTATGCTCCTTAGTAGACAACCAACGACAAATGCAGGAAACTCTTGTTGCTTTTAGCCAGAACATGGTGGCTAAACTTGTCCGAGTCGGAGAGGAGTTGATAACTCCGGTTGCGAGGGAAGGTGCTCCATATCAAATGGCCAGGGTACCACCCTATAACACCCCGCTAAATTATAGTGCTAGCCTCCACAAAAATTAAGCCGGGTGTTAGTAAATTAAATATCATCCTTAGCATGTGACAAATATGAGACATCTAAAATTTTAATCGACGAGATAAATAATTTAAATTAATCCCAAATATTAAGAAGATCCAACTGATTTAACACCAATGTGCTATAAAATCCATCACATGCAATCTTCGAATATCTCAATTATTAAACAAATAAAGTCCCGCTGATGTCTTATAACAACTTGGAAACTGAAAGGCCCAATAAAACTCAAATATAGTCTCATAATAAATAAGGCGGAATAGGAGAAGAATCTAACTATGTAAGAAATAAAATAGCTCCAGCTGCACCTCCAAAAAGATCTCGAATAAATCCTATGTAGCTACTCCAAATAAATCCTTGAAAAATATTAGTCAAAGCATGCGTAAGAGCCAAAGCCCCGAGCATTAATACCGGCTGCTCCTTTTAATTAGGGTCATTGAACCCAGATAATTGTAATACATATATCGACCGTAACAATATAATCTTTTAATTAAGAGAAATTTAATAATCATCAAAAGTAAATTTCTAAGTAATTAAGAGAAATTTAATAATTAAGAGAGATTCTGGGTTCGATCCCCAGCAGAGTCGCCAAATGTAGGAGGGTAGTGAGATTGGGGTCTATGAATAACTGAAAAGGGTGAGGCGTGACCCACTCCAATGGATGCTACCTGCGAGGTCTTCAAGGTCTCCTAGTGTAACTTCTGAAGAAAACTTCTCCTTCTGCTAACAATGGAACTCAAGCTTCAACTCACTCCCTGCAAGTAGATGAACTTTCACAGCAAAAATGGTAATTTTCTCAAGGGAAACACCTGAGAGTGATGGATGTCACTCAGCACTAAGAGAATGAGCAGGGAGAGAATACTTAGGTAGGTCTGGTGATATTTTGGCAGAGTAACAGTGCAATTTCAATTGTGTATTTCTTGACCTTGCCCAGAGGCCTATTTATACTAGGGCGTTAGGGGTGAGTTAGCATTTTTTGGGTGCCAAAACTGAGAGAGTTGGTGGGGAACAAAGTCTTAAGTTTACCATTTGTCCCTACATGTAGGCATCCTTCCTGTCCACCCTACAGGCACCACCTGGCGCCGACCAAAAGTCAAAAAGCTCATATGTCCCCTAATGGAGACAAAATATCAGATTTGGTAGTTATCTTTTGAAACGGTAACTTGTGGTGCAATTTTGCAAATCTTAAGAGAGGAAACCTTAAAGACTCCTTTCCTCTAAAAATGTTATTTTTCTTGAGAGGGACCTTGAGGACCCCCTCTTCTGGAAAAGTCATTTTCTTATAAAAAAATTATTTCTTGTGAGTAGCCAGCTCTTTGGCTGCTCACTCCACTTGTGACCAAGTGTGAAGTGTGTGTAGTCTCGAGTGACTTATGGGTCTTCCTACTAGTATTATCTCAATCCTATAGTGCTAAGTGGTTGAGCTTTCTCAACATACCTGGTCCCTCATCCGCCAAGATAAAACTCCCAGGAGGGACCAACGCGCCTGTTCGAGCCCTGCTTGCTCAACTAGGCAACCGGTACAAGAAAATAAAGTGTTAATACTGTTGTTCTTTTAAAGACTGACGTTTCATGATCAGGAGTTTCTCGTGGTAGATAATCCCTCATCCTGTCCACCCTGGTGGGTTCCTTCCCAATATGAGTTTCTGTCAGAACCCTTGTAGTGGCACTTCTCGAATAACATTTCTGCAGTGACCCTTGTAGTGACAGTGACCCTTACAGTGGCACTTCTCATTCTTGGACTTCTGCCGTGACCCTTGTGAGGCACCTTTCGAATGGCATTGCTGCAGTGACCCTTGCAGTCGCGCTGACCTTGTAGTGGCACTTCTCAATCTTGGACTTCTGCGATGAGGCACCTCTCGAATGTCATTGTTGTAGTGACCCTTGCAGTGGCGCTAACCCTTGCAGTGGCACTTCTCAATCTTGGATTTTTATGGTGAACCTTGCGAGGAACCTCTCGAATGTCATTGTTGTAGTGACCCTTGCAGTGGCGCTGACCCTTGTAGTGTAATTTCTTAATCTTGGACTTATGCAGTGAAAGGTCGTGAGGCACCTCTCAAATGTCGTTGCTGCAGTGACCCTTGCTGTGGCACTTCTCAATGTTGGACTTCTACGGTGACCCCAGTGAGGCACCTCTCTAATGTCATTACTGCAGTGACCCTTGCAGTGGCGCTGACCCTTGCAGTGGAACTTCTCAATCCTGGACTTCTGTGGTGACCCTTGCGAGGCACCTCCTGAATGTCATTGATGCAGTTACCCTTGTAGTGGAGCTGACCCTGGAAGTGACACTTCTCAATCTTGGACTTCTACGGTTACCCTTACGAGGCACCTCTCGAATGTCATTGCTGCAGTGACACTTGCAGTGGCGCTGACCCTTGCAGTGGCGCTGACCCTTGCAGCTGCAGTGACCCTTGCAGTGGCGCTGACCCCTGCAGTGGCACTTCTCAATATTAGACTTCTATTGTGACCCTTGCGAGGCACCTCTCAAATGTCATTGCTGCTGTGACCCTTGCAGTGGAACTTCTCAATCTTCGACTTCTGCGGTGACCCTTGCGAGGCACCTCTCGAATGTTATTGCTGCAGCGACCCTGGGTGGGTTTCCTAAAAATATGAGTTTCTATCGGGACCCTGGGAGGTTCCTGCTCAATATAAGTTTCTGTCGGGACCCTGGGTGGGTTCCTGCTCAATATGAGTTTCTGTCGGGACCCTGGGTGAGTTCCTTCCCAATGCAAGTTTATGTCGGGACCCTGGGTGGGCTGCTTCTCAATATATCCGATAAAAAAATATTTTTATTTGTAGGTAGACACCCTTCTACAACCTGCAAGGTTTCTTTCAAAAGTGACACACCAATATTATTTTAATTAACCCACATTTTCAACTATTGTTAAAATTAATTAATTTAACCGTGAAGATAATTTAACAAGATGCACATCCCCTTGTCAAAGCCGCCGTATGACCCGTTTTAACTGTCGGCTCTTGCGATATGACAAGCTTCCACCCACACACACGTCCCCTTGTGAAGTCCGCCGTCTGATCTGTTTTTATCCTGCGATACTCACTATATGACAAGGTTCCACACATGACATGACATAAATAGCCCAAGCTGACCCATTTAGACTGTCGGTCACTGACACATTATGTCGTCACCAATTTTAATACCCATTTTAGTCCTGCGATATTAATTTCCCAAAATTTCTCAAACTCATTATTCAAATTATTTTCTCCCAACCTTAAAAGCGATGTGAAAATTCTCCAATTACCCCTTAGTCCCAACTAAGGCTCCCAAAACACAATTTCATACTATCCTAAGTAAAGGATGATTATAAAAATTTCACTCCACCTAGATATCAATCCTAGGTTATCATAAAAATGGTATCATGTAGAAAATTAGCCCACGCCCCAAATTATATAATCCCCATAAACTCATACTAACTAGTCCCATACCTAATTAGCATAAATTGCAACTAAGGCCCACTTACTGGTCCCATACCTAACAAGTGTACTATAACAAGGGGTGAAAACCAATTACCTAAAATACCCAACGTTCTCGAGATAATTCAAAATTATAATATTACGTAAGTGGCGCAATGCAACACCCCGTGACTTTGGGACTGAGAAATTTAAATTTTCGGAAGAAATAAAATTTTATTTAAATTGGATAATTTTAAAATTTGGAAATTGAGGTCCAAAAATTGAGGACGTTTTAAAGTAGTTCGGATGATGACTCTGAGTGAGCCATCGATTTCGAATGGGTTGAGATAGTCTAAATGACTGTCATTGGGTTTTTATTTTGGATCCGAAATATTTTTTAAGTCAGTTTGACTCGAATTGGGGTAAACAAGTCATTTAAATTGTGTATAAACATTTACAACTGGGTTTATTGTTTTAAGGGATTTAAGGGCTTACGATTTCAGCCCTTCTCATTTGTGAGAAGAGAGAAAGAGAAAGAAAGAGGAAAAGAAGAAGAAAGGAAGAGAGAGAGAAGGTAAAGCTTGGAGATTCCGGCCCAAACGCGATCTCGGGGATGATCCAACCTCTATAATTTCGAGGCAAGTGTTTAACCTTGCTAAATATTTCATTTGTGTATTTCATTTCATAATTTATGGAAAAATGTTTTAGATTTTGGGTATTAATAGTAAAACCTATATTTTTTAGATTAAATCTTGAAATTGATGTTTATATATGGGTTTGATGGTGTAGAAATGGTTAAGATCAACTTTGGGACGATTTATTTTCTCAGAATCATGTTATGATGAAGGTTTAGGGGTTGGAAGTGAAAATTTTAGGGTTTAGAATTCGTGGATTTTGGGAAGAAGAAGAAACCTTCAAGTTCTGCAGATCCGAATCGATTCGCCCCTAAGAGAATCGATTCGGCGTAGGACAAAGTGTCAGGTTTGCATGACCGAATCGATTCGGACCCAAGGAGAATCGATTTGACCTGAGATAGACTCCCAGGTCCTTTGGACCGAATCGATTCGGGCCAGGCCGAATCAATTCGGAAACAGGGCTATTTTTTGGAGTTTTTCTAGAATCATTTCTAACCCTTTTTGGATGGGTTGACTGATTTGGGACATGATTATATGATGTAAGAAATATGTTTTGGAAATTTGTTGGAAGCTTCTCGCATGATGAGATCGAGGGTACGTATCGAGTTATTTTGGGGACTTATATACATATGTATTGAAGAGGGTCATATCAAGATAGTAGGTAATCTCATTGATAACGGAAGTTCCATTTCGAGGTCATAAGTGAGTGTACATATGACGAATAGTTAAGGACTCTTTGAGAGAGAGTGGTTAGGGCGTGACGTGAAATCGTAGGCCGATGAGTGTATCGAATCCATATAGCGATAGGATTCCATTTAAGTATGATTGGGGGCCAATGAAATAGAGAGGTTGCGTATCCTTAGTGATGATAAACTCAAGGAATAGATCGTAAGTGTGGTAAGGTTAAGGGTTCATGGGAGCAATTGAACCGTAGGTGAAATGGTGAATGATTGAATCGTACTATCAGCTAGAATAGGTTGTGTTGAAATTCTAGTCGGGGTAGTTTCTATATATAATTGTGTGGGAGTAACAAATGGGGATTCCTAGATGATAAGATCATAAAATGAATTTAAGGGTAATCTTGAGGCTTGTAGACTATTAGTCATGTGTATACCGATAGTCAGGATTGTTATTGGATATATCAATGTGCATTCGGATATTGATGGGAAGTGTAGTGATTGTTATATATTAAACTTTGGGGCAATAACCTTAATGTCGATTATATTGGAAGACTATTCATATCATAGGGGAAATGGATGAATATGATTCAAGTGAGGGATCATATTTATATAATGAATTAAGTTAATATGCTTGGAGTGATAACTAATATAATGAAGACTATGTACGCATATAGCCAAGTTTATGGATTTCGTACATACGGTTGAGAGATAATGTGTATATTTGAGGATATATATATATATATATATATATATATATATATATATATATATATATATATATATATATACCTATGGTGTGAATCTTACCTGGCACATGCTATCATGGGAAGTTGCGTGATGTTGGGTAAGGATCTAGTTTGAGGAGCAGGGGTGGATATTCCCCAGGTCATATCCGTCCATTATTATTTGTGTGATTTTAAATTAGGGGTGAGAAGTCTTGGGTATGGGACGTTCTCACTTGAACGGTTAGGAACTATGACCGCTTCCCATGCGTTATGATTCATTTTGTCGCCATGGCGATGTGATAATAGTCCGATAGGTGGTGACCCCGGGAGAAAGTGAGTAATTCCTGGAAGATGACAACATGGTGCATTATTTTGGCATCCTATAGCCGTTTATGTTATGTGTATGGCATAGTGTACATTATGTGTGATATGTATGCGTGGTTATGGGAAGAAATGATTGATTATATATATATATATATATATGTCCTATAGGTGAATAGGATACGAAATTTCTATAATGTACATCTTGGGAGATTTTGGTGTTCTAGTTCATTGGGGTTGAAGGATCGTGCTTAGCGACAATTACGGTTATGTTGACCCAAGGATTTAATAGAGATTTCATTTATGTTCTTAGATAGTAATCGATATTTAGGTAGTTGTAATAGAATTTGTGTGTATGACATTGTGGATCCATATGATCGACATTGTCAAGGAGTAGTGTATAGGGGGGTTCCTTGTTTGGATTTCGCTTTGCGAGACGCCCCACGCACGAAATGCAGTGCAATGTTGAGAGTGGAGAGAAGTTGTGTCCTTTAATACTTGTATGTATGTTGTTTAGAGAATAAACTCTTATATTAAAGCCTAATGTTAATGTGTGAAGTAATAAAAATTAATAAATTGGTTTAAACTAATAATGTGGAACCTAAGCCTATAAGGGCTTATACGTGTATATATATAAAGTGGGATTAGAATGGAAAGTGTTTTTGGGTTATGTTAAGATGGTAGGTTAAGCGGGTATGGATCGGGTGTATGGTAAGTTAGGTTGTCCTTATGTGGGTGGGGTAACTTAATTAAGGTTCCAGGACACGATTAGATGCGCGCTGTAGACGAGAGGTGAGCTTGGGGTTTCATGAGAGTGTGACTCCACTTTAATTATGAAATAGTGCATTTATATTTATTATGCACAGTTAACACACTTGCTAAATATTTTTACACCTCGGGCTCTGACCCATGTATATTTTCTCTTTTGCTATATATATATTGTAGTACAGGTGTCCTACCGCAAGGATACCGGATGAATTTCTACCTAGAGTCTTGGGAGCCGTGATAGTGGAGGACTATGGCGGGGTTTCGTTTGTAGTCTCTTCCTATTTCTTTGAAAATCTAGGTAGGATTCATATTGTATATCGGGTTTATACCCAAGAGTTAATTTTAGCTTTTATATTTCTTCCTTATGGATGTTGTACTGTCTGTGACTCGACATCTTATTCGGGTATATTTCCTTTTGTTTACTCATTTAATTTTAATATTAGCACTTTCTTTTATCGTGGTATTTGTGTATTATATCTCTCATAGTAGCTGATAGTGTTGTTTTGTTGTCTGTTGCATATTTAATTTAATTTTGGCATCTCGCTTATATGATTTCGGGTAGTTAGCCTTATCTATTATAGTATAGTTAGTTGATGTCGAGACTGAGCCATCTGAGATTCCTGATTTAATGTAGTATAGGGTAGGCTACCCGTTATTATTTTAAGCGGGTAGTCACAGATGGTATCGGAGCATCAAGTTCTAATGTCTTTAGGATCTGTGCGGGTTTTCTGTGTTCTTTCGTTAACGTCCTTGATGTAGAGACCTATTGTTAGGATTGTTGTGTTCACTGTGATTATCTACTTCTGCGAGGTGTACTCACTTGACTGACGTTCTGACACAGTTTCTCTCGTTTCAGACATGGCCTAGAATAAATCGTCCAGGAAGGGACAAGATGGGAGATGCAATACCCATAACAGATTTCGGGTACGCTTTAATTGGAGGTAGTTGTTTCCCCCGATTCAGGCGGAGATAAAGAGTAGATTTTCTAGCGATGATTCTAGGTGATCTGACGGTATTCGAGTGAGAAGGAGATTTGATTTGAATGGATAATTTTGTGATTAACAAAGTGAGTGTTGAGGTTGAGCGAACATTGAAGCCCGTGGAAGGTTTAGATTGAGAAACTCGTCGACGTTTGTTAGGAAACCCGGTGTTGGTGAATTTTACAAATGTGAGGCGCGTGACGTTGTCCCATTGTCTGGAGTATCTCCTTCTTGAATAGGGAGTAATAAGTTTGGAGACTTGGGTTCGTTGGGTATGAATGAAGGAGTTGTCAAAAGTTCCAATAGCACCCTGTCCTTCAGGGTGGTTAAGAAGGATTTTTGAGAGGATATTTTTTTAAGGAAAGTTAGGCCTTAGGAAGAAGGGCTTGTCTTGGAAGGAATAGAGGGACTCAGGAATGAAGTGAAATAATTGTATTATGGAAGTATAAGGTAGAATGCCTTTCTTTGGGTTTAAGTCACGCTTTATACGATATCGGGAACGTCGCGCGTAAGGTATAATGAGTGGTTAGCCGCTATATCCGTAGTGTGTAAATAACTTCCTTCGAGGACAGAGTGGAAAAGTGTGATCTTTGCATGGCACCTTTTTGGGAAAATAGACCGTGTCGGGAGGATCTAGTAGAAAGTTTTGGTATTGAATTCCGAAAATGCGGATTGTTAAGGTTTGTCGAGTAGTGGTTATAAGGTTATTGTTCTATAGTTTCTCTAGTGCAGGTAATGGTAGTGTTCCAATGAGGGAAGGACTTACCTGTGGCAATACCTTAATGCGATATAAAGGATTTATAAAACTGAGGAGGTTCAGAGTTTAGAAGATTCGTTGTTGAGCAGAGAATTTAGCTCATGGTGGTGCTAGTTTTGAGAACTAGGTATTGGTTAGAATATTGTATTTGTTGGGGCCTTATGTCTTGTATATAAGGTGTTTAATTGGTGTGTTGAAATGCATGAAATTAGTTTATATTATGTTGTTATTTAGGCCTTCAGGCAATATCTATGATTAAATATTTTATAAAACCTTAATCCTGGTTCAACTAATTTCAATTCCCGACATAGCTACACAGTAGTGTGTTAGGAGGGTTCCTTATTTGGATTTCGGTTGCGAGACCTCTCCCGCATGAATGTAGCGAATGTCAGGAATTGAGAAGATTTTAACCCTTGGAAATTTCAAACCTTTATATATACTTAGTTTGCTATTATATCTCAATTATTGAGAGTTATATTATGATTTGAGGCTAGTGGAGCCGAGTTACATTTTTACGAGTTGAGCTCGGGTACAGGGTGTATGGGCGCCTTGGGTAGCTAGTTTGATTTTAAAGTTCCTATGGTTTGATGTGAGAAGTGGGAGAGATATGTATAGTGATCTTGAGGGTAGATGTAAGTACTAGATGAGATCCGAAGTCCTAGGCATATCTTAAATTTCGTGGACGAAATTCTTGTAAGGGAGGAAGTTTGTAACACCCCGTGACTTTGGGACTGAAAAATTTAATTTTCGGGAGAAATAAAAATTTATTTAAATTGGAGAATTTTAAATTTTGGAAATTGAGGTCCAAAAATTGAGGATGTTTTAAAGTAGTTCGGATGACGACTCTGAGTGCGCCATTGATTGTGGATGGGTCGAGATAGTCAAAATGACTGTCATTGGGTTTTATTTTGGGTCCGGAATATTTTTAGGTCAGTTTGACTCGAATTGGAGTAAACGAGTCATTTAAAGTGTGTATTAACATTTAAAACTGGGTTTATTATTTTAAGGGATTTAAGGGCTTACGATTTCATCCATTCTCATTTGTGAGAAGAGAGAAAGAGAAAGAAAGAGGAAAAGAAGAAGAAATGAAGAGAGAGAGAAGGGAAAGCTTGGAGATTCCGTCCCAAGCGCTATCTCGGGGACGATCCAACCTCTACAATTTCCAGGCAAGTGTTTAATCTTGCTAAATATTTCATTTTTGTATTTCATTTCATTATTTTTGGATAAAAGAATTGGATTTTGGGTATTAATAGCAAAACCTAGATTTTTTAGATTAAATCTTGAAATTGATGTTTATATATGGGGTTGATGGTGTAGAAATGGTTAGGATCAACTTTGGGTTGATTTATTGGCTTAGAATCATGTTATGATGAAGGTTTAGGGGTTGGAAGTAATAATTTTAGGGTTTAGAATTCGTGGGTTTTGTGAAGAAGAAGAAACCTTCAAGTTCTGCAGACCCGAATCGATTCGCCCCTAAGAAAATCGATTCGGCTTAGGCAAAAGTGTCAGGTCTGCATGACCAAATCAATTCGGACCCAAGACGAATCGATTCGACCAGAGACTGACTCCCAGGTCCTCTGGACCGAATCAATTCGTGCCAAGCTGAATCGATTCGAAAATAGGGTTATTTTTTGGAGTTTTTCTAGAATGATTTCTAACCCTTTTTGGTTGGGTTGATTGATTTGGGACATGATTATATGATATAATAAAGATGTTTTGGAGAGTTATTGGAAGTTTCTGGCATGATGAGATTGCGGGTACGTATCGAGTTATTTTAGGGACTTATATACATATGTATTGGAGAGGGTCATATCGAGAGAGTAGGTAATCTCATTGAGAATGGAAGTTCCATTTCGAGGTCATAGGTGAGTTTACATATGACATACTGTTAAGGACTCTTTGAGAGAGAGTGATTACGGCGTGACGTGAAATCGTGGGATGATGGGTGTATCGAATCCGTATAGCGATAGGATTCCATTTAAGTATGATTGGGGGCCAATGAAATAGAGAGGTTGTGTATCCTTAGTGATGATAAACTCAAGGAATAGATCATAAGTGTGGTATGGTTAAGGGTTCATGGGAGCAATTGAACCGTAGGTGAAATGGTGAACGATTGAATCATACTATCAGCTACAATAGGTTTTGTTGAAATTCTAGTCGGGGTAGTTTCTATATATAATTGTGTGGGAGTAAGAAATGGGGATTCCTAGATTATGGGATCATAAAATGAATTTAAGGGTAATCTTGAGGCTTGTAGACTATTAGTCATGTGTATACCAATAGTCGAGATTGTTATTCGATATATCGATGTGCATTCAGATATTGATGGGATGTGTTGTGATTGTTATATATTAAACTTTGGGGTGATAACCTTAATGTCGATTATATTGTAAGACTATTCATATCATAGCGAAAATTGATGAATATGCTTCAACTGAGGGATCGTATTTATATAACGAATTAAGTTAATATGCTTGGAGTGATAACTAGTATAATGAGGACTATGTACGCGTATATCCAAGTTTATATAACACCCCATATTTTTGACGATTTAAATAATTATGTGATTAATTATTATTATTATTGGAATAAGTATGTAATTAATTATTGTTGTTGGATTGATTAAATTAAAACGCGAGAAATTAATTTGTTATTAACCCGTATTAAAATAACTATTAACTAGTGTGCCAAGGGTTAATACTTATTGTTGATAATTATTGAAGATTACTGTGTGATATGTAATATGAAATTATAACATTTGATAAATTATCGAAAGTGAGAAATACGGCAATTCAGTAATTTACGTCTAGCACACGTGTGAGTCGTGTCGGGACTAATTGAATAGAATAAAAAGAGAATTTATTTTTATTAACTCATATGGTCATTTTGAGTGCACCGTTGAGTTTGGAAGGGTCGAGATAGTCAAAATAGTATACTCGGGTGTTTAGTTTGGGTCCCGAGGTGATTTTAGGCCTAACCGGCACCCCGAGAGGGCATTATGGTAAATTGTATTTTTGGGCTAAATTAATGGACGAAAATTAAGAGTAATTATATCATCCAAGGAGAGTACATTAGGGTTAAAAAGTTAGGGGAAGTTAAGAACGGCTATAGGAGGTGTGAGGGAGAGCTAATTCCAAGAGAAAAGGGTCAAGATAACACCACCTTGCACAATCACCACCACCACCGTGTAGATCGCGACGAGGGGAATACACCCATAACAACATCACCAAAGGATCAGACCATCATATTCGAGGCAAGTGTTTATTACATGCTTTCTTTTAGAAATAATCATGCTCATGTTACTGTAGGTGAAATTAACCATGATTTACATATGAATTTGGTGGAAATTGGAAATTTAAATTATGATTAAGGATTGGTTTAATTAGTGGTTGAAATTCCTTCATGTATGTAGAGGATTAATCACAGAATTGGATTATATATTGATGAAAGAATCTGGGTTGATTAGGCTATTTAAATGAAAAATTGGAAAGTAGGGTTCATGTGAATTAATTTGGGGATTTTAAATAATTATGATGTTTAATGATCTTAGGATGTTGGGAACGATTTATAATCCATCAGGTGTTGAATCTTAGAGGTTTTTAGGTCCAAAAATGGTAGAAAATGCCGAAATTTGATGAAGAAGACGAAACAGTGGGTCTCACGCGAAGTGGTTCAAACGAGCTGGGGATCTCGTGCGAAGTGGTTCGAATGACATGTGGAAGTGGTTTAAACGAGATGGGGATCTCACGCGAAGTGGTTTGAACGACATCTGGAAGTAGTTTGAACGACATGTCATCTGGTTCGAGTGACAGAAGGAATTTTTTAGAATTTTCTTAAAGTCCAGTTTTGAGTTTACCGATTTATTGGAGTGAGAGAAACTTCCAAATAGTAAATTTAAATAACACAAAATTTTGGGAAAGTATGTGAAAATAAATACTTTAATTATTTCGGTATAGAGAGAATATACCTTGGAGATTACGAGACAGATAGTAATCTAAATATTTATACTATATGTAGAGATGAGATCAAAATACGTATGAGGAGTATATATATTGGTTGGAGAAATACCTATAAAATAAAATAGGATGTGTGTATGCCTATTATGGAAAATTATTGTTAAGAGCACTAATGGGTGATAACGCGGGGGTGTAAGAACCTTATAGTTAAGCACACTAATGCGTGATAACCTGGGGGTGCAGAAATTTTATTGTTAAGTGTACTAATGGGTGATAACCCGGGGGTACAAGGATGATTATTATTAGGCCCACTAATGGGTGATAACCGGGGGATGCTGGATTATTATTGATATGTGCATTAATGGGTGTTAACTCGGGGATGGAGGATTCTCTTGATAGGCGCACTAATGGGTGATAACCCGGGGGTGCTGAATTATTATTGATAGGTGCATTAATGGGTGTTAACCCGGGGAAGCAGGATTTTCTTAATAAGTAGACTAATGGGTCTTAGCCCGGGGGTGCTGGATTAGTATATATATATATATATATATATATATATATATATATATATATATATATATATATAGGGATGATGTGGCTATATATATAATCGTGTTAAATTAGTAGACTTGGTCATAATAATCATTACATTGCACTAAGTCGTCTTAACCTAAGGGCGCAGGATTAGTGTATATATATATAGGGATGATGAGAATATATATATATAAGTGTACTTGGGTAACTTTCTACTTTGTGAAACTAGATAATAAAATGGAAATGAGAAATAAAATAATCTAAGTGGATAAAACGGTGAATAATGAAACTTAGTAAGTGAGATAAACTATTTGAATAGCATATTGTATAGGCGATACAGGGATACTACTAATGAGCATAGTTTGTATTAGTATGGTTTCTGACTAGTTAGACTGGGAGGTATAACTAGGGGGAGATTAGCTGTACGTTAGGCGTGCACAATAGATGAGAGGTGAAAAACTTATATGAGAGTTCGATAACTAACATGCGTATAATACTTGTTTTAAGAACCAGTTTTAAATACTTTCTAAATCATTTTTACACCTCGGGATCTGACCCGTTTCATGTATTTCTCCTCTCTTTTGCTATATATATATGTATTAGTACAGGTGCTTAGCCACAGGGATACCCATTCTAGATACTTGGATGGTTTGCCGAGCTGCTGCTGTTGTGGAAGTTGCGGGTCTTTGAGATTAGACGCTTCTCTCATTTTATTCAGTTCCTAATTCAGATACTTCAGTTCGGGCATGTATCGCCCATCCTCATTAGCGGGATTGTACTCTGTTCCTTCTTAGTTCTTTTCTATTGGATTGAGTATTTATTTTGGTTTTGATTGTGACTTGAACTGGAAGGTTTTATCCAGTCTTAATTATTCAGTATTTAATTCAATCCTCATTCATTTCTTGTGTGTGGTTTGTAATTCGATGTTCAGAAATTAATAAAATTAATTGGTTTCGAATTAAATTGGGAAATGTTTTGACACTAGCTTAATTAAATGTTAGGTAATTAATTGGATTTAAGTTTTTGACAATGATGCTAAGAATGAACCAACCGAACATTCTGTTATAAATTTTATAAAGGACTCATCACCCTATATTTAATTGGGAGGGGTGTCACGGGTGGTATCAGAGCATCAGGTTCTATTGTCCTTAGGATCTGTGCGGCTTATTATGTTTTAGCGTATCTTTCTTTGATGTAGAGCCTTATGATAGGGTTGTTGTGTTCCTTTACGTATGCGACTTACGTTCTCCTGCTGCGAATTATAATGGATGTGACTCATTATACGAAATTCGATGTGATTCGAACACTAAACATTTTAGGACGACCAGCGAGGGTCGTAAGAAGAACAACAGGAGAAGAAGCTCAACAAAAGACATAGATTAATCGGGAAAGAGTGATCGGGACAAAAATCACCATGAGGATTACTTAAGCAAGAGATAGTAAAAATCATCCCTCGAGAACTGTGGGTTCCGAGGACACAGTCGTAGATAACGGTCGAGTGATTTCAGGACCACCTAGCATAGTCGATAAAGGGGAAAATCACAGGGACTCTTTTGAAAACCCATCAGTGAAGATGCGCAGAAGAAAATGAGAAAATGTAACAGACCAATGGAGGTAGAAAATCTGAAGGCAATGGTGTTGAGTGGGGTGTGACGACACTCAGAATTAAATTTGGAGTTAAAAGTTATATCTCTTAGGAGCATCATGTAGTGATTAGAGACAATCACCATATATGAAGAAGTGTGTTAGAAATTTAGAGAGAAATTTGGGTACGATTTGACCGTGAGGTCTTCCATTCGATGTGGTAACAAAATGCGAACGAAATTTTTATGTTTAGCACAACGGGTAAGATAGAAACCGATTATGAGAGAAAGGTTGAATTGCATAATAAACTTCGTACTTAGCAGAGTGGCATAAATTATCAAAAGTGTTTATAGTTGATAAAGAACTCGTGAGTAGAACACAAGCATAGATGAGAAATCCTGCTAGTATGATTAATGTTGATGTCATCAAGGTTATACGGTGACAAGTTCTTGCGTTCTTTCCAGAAGAAGCAAGCCAGAAAGATTAGAGAATCTGGCCAAAAAGCAAAACTGAACTTAACGGTGTTAGTGAAACCCCACATGAGAGTATACCCAATAGGGAACACGGTTAGATGATTTTAAGTTGATTAACTTCCTGCAAAGTGACGATGAAGTCAATTAGGGCCTTGGAAGCCAACCATAGTTTCGAAAGGCAAGTGTAACCAGCAAGTTAAGACTACTCGGTCCGAGAGAAGGACATTCCCAAAATGGTTAGTGGAACCAGTGACGGGGAAATGGTTCATGAAGTTTTCCTTATGTGAAGGAAGTAGAACTACAAGTATTGAAGGTTTCCACAATTGAGAAGTGAGACCGAAGAGATTAGAAATGGTAAACCATTCCAGTTAGGCATAACAATTGGAGGAGCGAGACTTCCAGCGAAATAATTTGGGGTCAAGAGAATTAGGCCCGGGAAATTTATAACCCGAGAGTGATGGGTTAAATCTCGACCAATAGAGTCCTTGTTGATAGTAGCATACAGTATGTCAGGGTCTATGGGGCCCGGGATGTAAACGGGAGTTCAATAAAGCTATAATTGAGGCCTGGAGAGTTTGGGCCAACGTTTCAATAATGGGCGCGAAATCCACATGATGGAATAAATTGCCTATGATGAAAGAGGATAACTATAGGATGAAATCCTAGGATGTATGCCGATTGCAGATGTTCATGGGTTGTGATGGCAGCCACATGCTAAGACCTTATGATTTGGTAAGACTGGTGAGGTTTTTCTTTGTCCTTGTGAGTAAAGGATAGATTCTAGTTACATGGGTGTGCCATAACTTTTATGTAGATTGGAAACCCTAAACCTTACGGGTAAAGTTTAGTGGGAACGTTAGTTTTAACAGTCTTGTTACAAATGTATTTCTCGTTGTTAGCAGGGCATTTTGATAATTTCCCATGAATGAACCGGGTGGATCCTAAGAATATGTTTTGTTGTTATAATTTACTACTGCATTGAGTCATCTTTAGTAGAGTTTATTATGGTAATGTGTAGTGATTAATTACTGTATGGTTAAACGATATTAAAAATACAATGATATGATTGTCGTAAGGATACTCCGGGAGGAGGAATCTTTATTTTGTGCGGCGCCACCTAAAATAGGGTTGGGCCCACATATATGAATATATGAAAAATTTCATGGTATTATAAACCTTAGCGATTATGCTGTCTAGTTATATGTAATTCTGGTGCGTAGGAATTTATTTTGACTCAGGAGACTCAGGATGCATTGTGTTCTTCTTTGAGTAGAGAGATAGAGCTCATTATATATATATATATATATATATATTGCGCTGAGTACCTGGGATAGTGAAAGCACCATGCTTTATGTTATGTTTAAAGACATGAGAGTGACCGAGCAAACTCTTAGGTCAACATACGGAGATTGTGGGAAAGTACATAGTATGTATTGAAGGCCTTATGGACCTCGACAACCGACTAGGTTAGATAGTAGTGTATCGGGGGGGGGGGGGGTGGTTCCTTGTTTGGATTTTGCTTTGCGAGACATCCCATGCATGAAACTAGCAAACGTCGGGAGTTGGAGAGAAATTTGGTCAATAGTACATATGTTTTGTATGTTGGTTATTGTAGCTATAGGAGAATATAATTGAGAGTTGATAATTATTTTATGACTTAAGGCCAATAGAGTCACCTAGTCTTACTATCATTCTGAATAAAACAATGATACCATTGAAGGATTGATTAATTTTTTACTAGAGGGGTGGTTGAGTGCACCCCTACCACATCAGCATACCGAGTGTGCAAGAATTGAAGTAAGAATTTTTTTTTATAATGATGCTCAAGGCATAGGGTGTATGGGATCCCTAGGGGATTTAATCAAATGATGGGCTATGATTATCTTGTGAATTCGATAACATGTAGTCGGGTAAGCCGAAGATTACTCCGTAAGATTTGTTAGAGACTTACGTTTCAAAATAAACTGAGATTTTTTATTGGGAAAAGAGACTTGTGTCACACGATATGACAAAGTCACACGTATCACAATTAGAAGTACATTCAAGAGAGTATAAAATGTGTTAGGATACATATAACAGTGGCAATGGTTTTAATGTAGAGTAATTTTCAAAGTTAGTCTTGCAGTGGGTCAGCTGACTGTAAGAAAAAGGGCGGACAATTAGAAACCAGTAGGGACTCCTTCCACTAGAGAATGGAAGAGTATCCCCAAGGATTTTCTCATGTAGCTGAGATAGTAAGATTATAGGTACTAAAATGAGATTGAATATGGCCTAATACCCACAGAGGGATGGGCAGGATAAGCAGTCTAATCGGATGCGGGAGAGAAAATTTTATGTGGACCCTGAGATCTTAGAGGAGGACGGGAGCAGTACCTTACACTAGTAGAGTTTGTGTCCAAATAACTCCTATAAGTTCATGTTCGGGCAGAGTGCCAGTAGAAGTATAATACGGTAAACTTTGTTGTTGTCCTACTTGAGAGTTAGAGGTGAGGGACCAATTATGATTACAAATGTTAGAGAAGAATCGATATTATCGTACATATTGTGTGTGAAATATATATTGCACGGACAATTTACTTGTATGAACGACACGAGACGAAGTCGTATGTATATGAAAAGAGGATAAATCTACTAAGATGTAAATAGTAGAAGGCTAGATAGTGAATATCTAAAATAAAGTTGAAGTAGTGAAACTTAAGCAGAAAGGCTTGGGCAAGAGCCTAGATGACAAGGTATCCTGGATTTTAAATCAACCACATGTGAAGTGTTCACTATTAAAGGTATTCGATAGAGTACTATATGGGTGGTTTGGAGTAGCTTACTTGTGAGCGCCGGGATGCTATGCGCAATATTCTTACAGCGTTGCCTATACCTGGTATACTTTTCCCGAATTTCGAGACGAAAATTCGTTGTAAGGAGGGAAGTATGTAACACGCCGTATTTTTTATGATTTAAATAATTATGTGATTAATTATTATTATGGGAATAAGTATGTAATTAATTATTGTTGTTGGATTAATTAAATTAAAATGTGAGAAATTAATTTGTTATTAATCCGGATTAAAATAATTATTAACTAGTGTGCCAAGGGTTAATTCTTATTGTTGATAATTATTGAATATTATTGTGTGATATGTAATATGAAATTATAACATTTGATAAATTATCGGAAGTGAGAAATACGACAGTTTGGTAATTTAAGTTTGACACGCGTGTGAGTCGTGTCGGGACTAATTTAATAGAATAAAAAGAGAATTTATTTTTATTAACTCGTATGGTCATTTCGAGTGCGTCGTTGAGTCCGGAAGGGTCGAGATAGTCAAAATAGTATACCCGGGTGTTTAGTTTGGGTCCCGGGGCGATTTTAGGCCTAATCGGCACCCCGAAAGGGCATTATGATAAATTGTATTTTGGGGCTAAATTAATGGACGAAACTTAAGAATAATTATATCAGACAAGGAGAGTACATTAGGGTTAAAAAGTTACAGAAAGTTAAGAACGGATATAGGAGGTGTGAGGAAGAGCTAATTCCAAGAGAAAAGGGTCAAGATAACACCACCTTGCAAAATCACCACCACCACCGTGTAGATCGGGACGAGGGGAACACACCCATAACAACATCACCAACGAATCAGACCGTCATATTCGAGGCAAGTGTTTATTACTTGCTTTCGTTTAGCAATAATCATGCTCATTTTACTGTAGGTGAAATTAATCATGATTTACATATGAATTTGGTGAAAATTGGAGATTTAAATTATGATTAAGGATTGGTTTAATTAGTGGTTTAAATTCCTTCATGTATGTAGAGGATTAATCAAGGAATTGGATTATATATTGATGAACGAATCTAGGTTGATTAGGTTCTTTAAATGAAAATTTGGAAACAAGGGTTCATATGAATTAATTTGGTGATTTTAAATAATTATGATGTTTAATGACAAATTAATGATCTTAGGATGTTGGGAATGATTTATAATCCACTATGTGTTGATGGGTATTGATGATGAGGTGTTGGATGTTGAATCTTAGAGGTTTTTAGGGCCAAAAATGGTAGAAAATGCTGAAATTTGGTGAAGAAGACGAAACAGTGGCTCTCGCACAAAGTCGCGCGAAGTGATTCGAATGACATGTGGAAGTGGTTCAAACGAGATGGGGATCTCACGCGAAGTGGTTAGAAAGACATGTGAAAGTGGTTCTAACGACATGTCATTCTGGTTCGAACGACATGTCATGTGGTTCGAGAGACCAAAGGAATTTTTGAGAATTTTCTTAGTGTCCAGTTTTGAGTTTACAGATTTATTGGAGTGAGAGAAACTGCCAAATATTAAATTTAAATAAGACAAAATTTTGAGAAATTATGTGAGAATAAATACTTTAATTATTTCGGTATAGAGAGAATATACCTTGGAGATTACGAGAGAGATAGTAATCTAAATATTTATACTATACGTAGAGATGAGATTAAGATATGTATGAGGAGTATATATGTAGGTTGGAGAAATAACTATAAATTATAATAGGATGTGTGTATGCCTATTATGGGAAATTATTGTTGAGAGCACTAATGGGTGATAACCCGGGGGTGCAAGAACCTTATAGTTAAGCGCACTAATGAGTGATAACTTGGGGGTGCAGAAATTCTATTGTTAAGTGTACTAATGGTTGTAACCCGGGGGTACAAGGATGATTATTGTTAGGCTCACTAATGGGTGATAACTCGGGGATACTGGATTATTATTGATATGTGAATTAATGGGTGTTAACCGGGGTATGCAGGATTCTCTTGATAGGCGCATTAATGGGTGATAACCCGGGGGTGCTGGATTATTATTGATAGGTGCATTAATGGGTGTTAACCCGGGGATGCAGGATTTTCTTAATAGGTGCACTAATGGGTCTTAGCCTGGAGGTGCAAGATTAGTATATATATGTATAGGGATGATGTGACTATATATATATATATATATATATATATATATATATATATATGAACTTATGAATATTTCTACCATGTGAAATTAGCTGACTTGGTAATAATAATAATAATCATTACATTGCACTAAGTGGCCTTAACCTAAGGGTACAGGATTATTGTATATATAGGGATGATGAGACTATATATATGTATAAGTGTACTTGGGTAACTTTCTACTTTTTGATACTAGATAATAAAATGGAAATGAGAAATAAAATAATCTTAGTGGATAAAATATTAACCATTCAAACGGTGAATAATGAAACTTAGTATGTGAGATAAACTATCTGAATAGCGTATTGTATAGGCGATACGGGGATACTACTAGTGATCATAGTTAGTATTAGTATGGTTTCTGAATAGTTGGACTGGGAGGTATAAATAGGGGGAGATTAGATGTACGTTATGCGTGTATAATAGACGAGTCGATAACTAACATGCGTATAAGACTTGTTTTAAGAACCAGTTTTAAATACTTGCTAAATCATTTTTAGACCTCAGGCTCTGACCCATTTCTTGTATTTCTCCTGTCTTTTGCAATATATATATATATATATATATATATATATATATTAGTACAGGTGCCTAGCCACAGGGACACCGATTCTAGATACTTGCATGGTTTTCCGAGTTGCAGCTGTTGTGGAAGTTGCGGGTCATTGAGATTAGACGCTTCTCTCATTTTATTCAGTTCCTAGTTCAGATACTTCAGTTCGGGCATGTGTCGCCCAAACTCATTATCGGGATTGTACTCAGTTCCTTTGTAGTTCTTTTCTGTTGGATTGAGTATTTATTTTGGTTTTGGTTATAACTTGAACTGAAAGGTTTTATCCAGTAATAATTATTCAGTATTTAATTCAATCATCATTCATTTCTTGTGTGTGGTTTATAATTCAATGTTCAAAAATTAATTGAATTAATTGGTTTCAAATTAAATTGGGAAATGTTTTGGCACTAGCTTAATTAAATGTTAGGTAATTAATTAGATTTAAGTTTTCGACATTGATGCTAAGAATGAACCAACCGAACATTCTGTTATAAATTTTATAAAGGACTGATCACCCGATATTAAATTGGGCGGGGTGTCACAGGTGGTATCAGAGCATCAGGTTCTAGTGTCCTTAGAATCTGTGCGGCTTATTATGTTTTAGCGCATCTTTCTTTGATGTAGAGCCTTATGATAGGGTTGTTGTGTTCCTTTACGTATGCGACTTACGTTCTCCTGCTGCGAATTATAATGGACGTGACTCATTATACAAAATTCGATGTGATTCGAACACTAAACATTTTAGGACGACCAGCGAGGGTCGTAAGAAGAACAGCATGAGAAGAAGCTCAACAAAAGACATAGATTAATCGGGAAAGAGTGATCGGGACAAAAATCACCATGAGGATTACTTAAGCAAGAGATAGTAAAAATCATCCCTCGAGAACTGTGTGTTCCCAGGACACAGTCGTAGATAACGGTCGAGTGATTTCAGGACCTCCTAGCATAGTCGATAAAGGGGAAAATCATAGGGACTCTTTTGAAAACCCATCAGTGAAGATGCGCAGAAGAAAATGAGAAAATGTAACAGACCAATGGAGGTAGAAAATCTGAAGGCAATGGTGTTGAGTGGGGTGTGACGACACTCAGAATTAAATTTGGAGTTAAAAGTTATATCTCTTAGGAGCATCATGTAGTGATTAGAGACAATCACCATATATGAAGAAGTGTGTTAGAAATTTAGAGAGAAATTTGGGTACGATTTGACCGTGAGGTCTTCCATTCGATGTGGTAACAAAATGCGAACGAAATTTTTATGTTTAGCACAACGGGTAAGATAGAAACCGATTATGAGAGAAAGGTTGAATTGCATAATAAACTTCTTACCTGGGAGAGGGGCATAAATTATCAACAGGGTTTATAGTTGATAAAGAACCCATGAGTAGAAAAAAAGCATAGATGATAAATCCAGCTAGGATGACTAATGTTGATGTCATCAACGTTACACGGTGACAAGTTCTTGCGTTCTTTCCAGAAGAAACAAGCCAGAAAGGTTAGAGATTCTGGTCGAAAAGAAAAGTTGAACTTAAGGTTGTTACTGAAACCCCACATTAGAGTATACCCAATAGGGAACACAATTAGATGATTTTAAGTTGATTAACTTCCTATAAAGTGACGATGAAGTCAATCAGGGACTTGGAAGTGAACTATAGTTCCGAAAGGCAAGTGTAGCCAACAAGTTAAGACTACTCGGTCTAAGAGAAGGACATTCCAAAAATGGTCAGTGGAACCAGTGATGGGGAAATGGTTCATGAAGTTTTCCTTATGTGAAGGAAGTAGAACTACAAGTATTGAAGGTGTCCACAATTGAGAAGTGAGATCGAAGAGATTAGAAATGGTAAACCATACTAGTTAGGCATAACAACTGGAGGAGAGAGACTTCCAGCGAAAGAATTTGGGATCAAGAGAATTAGGCCCAAGAAATTTATAACCCGAGAGTGATAGGTTCAATCTGGACCAGTAGAGTCCTCGTTAATAGTAGCTTACAGTATGTTAGGGTCTATGGGGCCCGGGATGTAAATGGGATTTTAATAAAGCTATAATTGAGGCCTGGAGAGTTTGGGCCAACGTTTCAATAATGGGTGCGAAATCCACATGATGGAATAAATTGTCCATAATGAATGAGGAAAACTATAGGATGAAATCTTAGGATGCATGAAGATTGCAGATGTTCATGGGTCGTGATGGCAGCCACGTGCTGAGACCTTGTGATTTGGCAAGACTGGTGAGGTTTTGTTTCTTCCTTGTGAGTAAAGGATATATTCTAGTGACATGGGTGTGCCACAACTTTTATGTAAATTGGAAACCTTAAACTTCGCCTGTGTGTCAAGTTTAGTGGGAACGTTAGTTTTAACAGTCTTGTTACAAACGTACTTCTCGTTGTTAGCAGGGCATTTTGATAATTCCCCGTGAGTGAACCGGGTGGACCCTAAGAATATGTTTTGTTGTTATGATTTACTACTGCATTGAGTTAGCTTTAGTAGAGTTTATTATTGTAATGTGTTGTGATTAATTAACGTATGGTTAAACGATAGTAAAAATATAATGATATGACTGTCGTAAGGATACTCCGGAAGGAGGAATCTTTACATTGTGCGGTGCCACCTGAAATAGGGTTGGTCCCACATATATGTATATATGAAAAATTTCATGTTATTATAGACCTTAGCGAGTATGTTGTCTATTCCGGTGCGTAGGAATTTATTTTACTGAGGAGACTCAGGATGCATTGTGTTCTTCTTTGAGTAGAGATATATATATATATAGTGAAAGCGCCATGCTCTATGTTATGTTTAGAGACATGAGAGTGACCGAGCAAACTCTTATGTCAACATAAGGAGATTGTGAGAAAGTACATAGTATGTATTGAAGGCCTTACGGACCTCGACAACCGACTAGGTTAGATAGTAGTGTATCGGGGGGGTTCCTTGTTTGGATTTCTCTTTGCGAGACATCCCACGCATGAAACTAGCGAACGTCGGGAGTTGGAGAGAAGTTTGGTCAATAGTACATAAGTTTTGTATGTTGGTTATTGTACCTATAGGAAAATATAATTGAGAGTTGATAAAACTTTTATGACTTAAGGCCAATAAAGTCGCCTAGTCTTAGTGTATGGCATAGTGTACATTATGTGTGATATGTATGCGTGGTTATGGGAAGGAATGATTGATTATATATATATATATATATATATATATATATATATATATATATATAATGTGTGATATGTATGCGTGGTTATGGGAAGGAATGATTGATTATATATATATATATATATATATATATATATATATATAGGTGAAGAGGATACGAAATTTCTAAAATGTACATCTTGGGATATTTTGGTGTACTAGTTCATTGGGGTTGAAGGATCGTGCTTCGCGACAGTTACGGTTATATCGACCCAAGGATTTAATAAAGATTTCATTTATGTTCTTAGATGGTAATCTATATTTAGGTAGTTGTAATAGAATTTTTGTGTATGACATAGCGGATCCATACGATCGACATTATCAAGGAGTAGTGTATAGGGAGGTTCCTTGTTTGGATTTCGCTTTGCGAGACTCCCCACGCACAAAGCGCAGTGCAATGTTGAGAGTGGAGAGAAGTTGTGTCCTTTAATACTTGTATGTATGTTTTTTAGATAATAAACTCTTATATTAAAGCCTAATGTTAATGTGTGAAGTAATAAAAATTAATAAATTGGTTTAAACTAATAATGTGGAACCTAAGCCTATAAGGGCTTATACGTGTATATATATAAAGTGGGATTAGAATGGAAAGTCTTTTTGGGTTATGTTAAGATGGTAGGTTAAGCGGGTATGGACCGGGCGTATGGTAAGTTAGGCTGTCCTTATGTGGGTGGGGTAACTTAATTAAGGTTCCAATACACGATTAGATGCGCGCTGTAGACGAAAGGTGAGCTTGGGGTTTCATAAGAGTGCGACTCCACTTTAATAATGAAATAGTGCATTTATATTTATTATGCACGGTTAACACACTTGCTAAACATTTTTACACCTCGGGCTCTGACCCGTTTATATTTTCTCTTTTGCTATATATATATATATATATTGTACTACAGGTGTCCGACCACAAGGATACCGCATGGATTTCTACCCAGAGTCTTGGGAGCTGTGACAGTGGCGGACTGTGGACGGGTTTCGGTTGTAGTTGCTTACTATTTTTTTGAAAATTTAGGTAGGATTCATGTTGTATATCAGGTTTATACCCAAGAGTTAATTTTAGTTTTTATATTTCTTCCTTATGGATGTTGTACTGTCTGTGACCCGACAACTTATTCAGGTATATTTCCTTTTGTTTACTCATGTCATTTTAATGTTAGCACTTTCTTTTATCATGGTATTTGTGTATTCTATCTCTCATAGTAGATTATAGTGCTGGTTTGTTGTCTGTTGCATATTTTATTTAATTTTGGCATATTGTTTATATGATTTCGAGTAGTTAGCCTTATCTATTATAGTATTGTCAGTTGATGTTGAGACTGAGCCATCTGAGATTCCTGATTTAATGTAGTATAGGGTTGGCCACCCGTTATTATTTTAAGTGGGTTAACACACACAATCAACTATTTATAACAATTTTCATAACAACACTAAATTACCAATTAAACGATTTTAATCGAAATAGAGGAAAATCAAGAACACATAAATATTGTTATTTTTTTCGAATCATGATTTTACGCCAGTTCCATCTTAGCTATTATTTTTCTAGCACAAGTAATTTAGTTAATTTAGGATTTTTACATCAAACATTAAAATTTGATTTCTAAGGGCTCCTCCACATGCATATGCCCATAACATACGCAACTACCCAAATACAACCCAAAGAACAACAAAATTATTAGTATTTGGTAGCATTAATTTTTCATTCAAAACAGTCCCAATCTTTATTTCTTAAGATTTTATGTTCATAATTTATTTTAGAACACATGAGTTTAATGGAGGCTAAAATCAAGACACATAACACTAAAGGAAAATAATAGGATAAACATGCATGTTATTAAATGTAGAAATCGACTAGAAATCCGAGTTCCTCTTGAAAAATTGAACAAAAATTCCTCTTGAACCAACTTGGGACTGATTTGTTTAAGCCTCCAAAGTTGAGCTTGAAAGTGGTTTTAATGGTGGCTCCAGGGGTGGTCACGAATTTGGGACTTACTAATAGTTTGTGAGAGCTTAAGAGAGTAGGAGAGATGACAAAAATTTGATGGCTTTCTCTTCTCTCCAACTCCAAAGGTTAATACAGCTTATACCACCATCACCCATTAATTAATTCATTTGTTTAACCCGAAATTCTCTCATCCATTGAATGTTAAAGAACACAATCATTTTGGCCAGATGTTAGACTAGACTATGTGGTAACACAAGGATGGTTGAGAATTAAACCAAGATGTAACTCACCTACCTCAACACCCCTAAAAAAGAGGTCTGCCCGAACCGAAAAATGGCCTAAATCAGGTCTAAATAATTTTTTTCGAAGATGTAGAAGAAGGAAAATTTGCTCAAAATTAAATTTTTAGACGGTATGGTAATTTTCAGAATTTTCTGAGCACTTTTACTTTTTTGAATAAAATAATAATATTTTACTTATTTATTTATTTTTTACTTTTGATCCCATGGTATTTTCATATGTATTTTTAGGGTCCTAAATATGTAGTCAAACTATTTTTATCCATCTCTAATAGTCCTACAAAAATCATGCGTGGGCAAAAAATTGCGTTATATGAACCATGACCGTGTCACAATTGTTCTTAGGAATTTTTGCATCAAAGTTAACCAACATACTAATTAGGACTTAAATTCACACATTATGATAAGTAATTAAGTAGAAAACAAAACTCCACGTTGCATGGTGGGTCGATCGATCGACCACTCAGGTATTGTGACACTCCCGGTTTAAACTAACTTAAGGGATAAAATCTTTTAAAATCAATTAAAAATTCGTTTTAACTCCGTTTTAAATTCTGCTTGAAGTTCTATTATTCTAAAATCATGACCAACATATTTAACCAATAAAAAATATATAATTCAAAATTTTATTTTTCATGAATTTTCCAATTTTATTTAAAAAATACCCATTTAAAAATCCAGGTTGTTACATACTTCCCCCCTAATAAGAAATTTTGTCCTCGAAATTTGACGAAAACCCAAATGTATAAACAAAAATAAGGCTCACATATGCCTACCTGTAAAGTGTCAAAACCGGGAACCCATTCGCTTAATCCTAACCGCACAAAATCCCACGGTCGAAAATATAGTGCACATCACTTATATATTTCCATAACGGTGAAAATAACGGCGTACCACGCGCTCTCGCGAATCACCACTCGATTAAATCTCCAAAAGGCATCTAAACACCAAAGTCCTCAAATTTCTTCACATCACAAAAATCGATACTTACAATAACCAACAACTGCACTAGCAATATCCAAAATAACTCTCATCTCCAAATCACCTCTAAAGATACTCGCATAGAGATTACTAATTCAAACCTCAATTACCACAATCAAAAAAAAACTCCACGTCATTATAATGCTAACTCATCCTTTTCCTCAACATTCCTATTTCCGAACATCGCTAACATGTATGCTAGAATCACTATCTTAGAATGTACGAACCAACAAAGGGAATCAAAGATCGGTAAAATTGAAGCTAAACAGACTCATAACCTACGAGACCTAAGACCATGCTCTCATACCATCTGTAACAGCCCGCTAAATTCTGGCGTCGGCCGCAACTAAAATTAAGTCGGGCGTTAGTAAATTAAATATCATCCTTACCATGTGACAGATATGAGACATCTAAAATTTTAATCCACAAGATAAATGATTTAAATCAATCCCAAATATCAAGAACATCCAACTGATTTAACAACAATGTGCGATAAAATCCATCACATGCAATCTCCGAATATCTCAATATTAAATAAATAAAGTTCAACTGAAGTCTTAGAACAACTTTGGAACCGAATGGCCCAATAAAACTCAAATACAGTCTCATAATAAATACGACGGAATAGGAGAAGAATCTAACTATGAAATCAATAAAATAGCTCCAGTTGCACCTCCAAAAAGATCTCCAATAAATCCTATGCAGCTACTCCAAATAAATCCCCGAAAAATATTAATCAACGTATGTGTCAGAGCCAAATCCCTGAGCATGAATACCGACTACTCCTTTCAATTAGGGTCCTTGAACCCAGACAATAGTGCTACATATATCGACCGTAACAATATAATCTTTTAATTAAAATAAATTTAATAATCATCAAAAGTAAATTTCTAAGTACCCGCAAGGTTTCTTTCAAATGTGCCCCGCAAGGTTTCTTTCAAATGTGCCACACCAATATTATTTTAATTAACCCACATTCCCAACTATTGTTAAATTTTATTAATTTAATCGTGAAGATAATTTACCAAGATACACATCCCCTTGTCAAAGCCGCCGTCTAACCCGTTTTAACTTTCGGCCCTCGCGATATGACAAGGTTCCACCCACACACACGTCCCCTAATCAAGTCCGCCATCTGATATCCTACGATTCTCTCGATATGACAAGGTTCCATACACGACACGACATAAATCGCCCAAGCTGACCCATTTAAATTGTCGGTCACTGACACATTATGTCGCCGCCAATTTTAATACCCGTTTTACTCCTACGGTATTAATTTCCCAAAATTTATTAAACTCATTATTGAAATTATTTTCCCCCACCCTTAAAAGCGATGTGAAAATTCTCCAATTACCCCTTAGTCCCAACTAAGGTTCCTAAAACACAATTTCGTCCTATCCTAAGCAAAGGATGAAATTTCACTCCGCCTAGTTATCAATCCTAGGTTATCGTAAAAATCGTATCATGTAGAAAATTAGCCCCCACCCCAAATTATATAACCCACATAAACTCATACTAACTAGTACCATACCTAATTAGGATAAATCGTAACCGAAAACCACTTACTAGTCCCATACCTAACAAGTGTACTATAACAAGGGTTGAAAACCAATTACCTACAATACCCAATGTTCCCGAGATAATTCAAAATTATAATATTACGTAAGTGACACAATCAACTATTTATAAAAAAATTCATAACAACACTAAATTCCCAATTAAACGATTATAATCTAAATAGAGAAAAATCAAGAACACATAAATATTGTAACTTTTCCGAATCATGATTTCACGCAGGTTCCATCTTTGCTATTATTTTTCTAGCACAAGTAATTTAGTTAATTTAGGATTTTTACATGAAACATCCAAATTTGATATCTAAGGGATCCTCTACATGTATATTCCCATAACATACCCGACTACCCAAATACAACCCAAAGAACAACAAAATTATTAGTATTTTGTAGCATTAATTGTTCATGCAAAACAGTCCCAATATTTATTTCTTAAGATTTTATGTTCATAATTTATTTTAGAACACATGAGTTTAATGGAGGCTAAAATCAAAACACATAACACTAAAGGAAAAGAATAGGATAAATATGCCTTTGATTAAATGTAGAAATTGACTAGAAATCCGAGTTCCTCTTGAAAAATTTAACAAAAAATCCTCTTGAACCAACTTGGGACAAATTTGTTTAAGCCTCCAAAGTTGAGATTGAAAGTGGTTTTAACGGTGGTTTATGATTGCTCAAGGGGTGGTCACGAATTCGGAACATACTAATGGTTTGTGAGAGATTAAGGAAGTGGGAGAGATGGTAAAAATCTGATGGCTTTCTCTTCTGTCCAACTCCAATGGTTAATACAACTTATACCCCCATCACCCATTAATTAATTCATTTGTTTAACCCAAAATTCTCTCATCCATTGAATGTTCAAGAACACAATTATTTTGGTCAGATGTTAGGCTAGACTAGGTGGTAACACAATGGATGGTTGAGAATTAAACCAAGATGTAACTCACCTACCTCAACACCTATAAAAAAGGAGGTATGTCCGAACTGAAAAATGTCCTAAATCGGGTCTAAATAATTTTTTGGAGATATCAAAGAAGGGAAAGTTGCTCAAAATTAAATTTTTAGTCGGTATGGTGATTTTCAGAATTTTTTGAGCACTTTTATTGTTTTGAATAAAATAATAATATTTTATTTATTTATTTTTTTTTATTTTGACCCCATGGTATTTTCATATGTATTTTTAGGGTAACAAATATGTATTCAAACTTTTTTTATCCATCTCAAATAGTCCTACAAAAATTGCACAAGTTCACGTCCTGTGCGACACGTGCGGGCAAAAAATCACGTTATATGAACCATGATCATGTCACAATCATTCATTGGAATTTTTGCATCAAACTTAACCAACATACTAATTAGGACTTAAATGCGCACACTATGAGAAGTAATTAAAGAGAAAACGAATCTCCATGTTGCATGGTGGGTCGATCGATTGACCACTCAGGTATTGTGACACTGTCTGTTTAAAATAACTTCAGGGATAAAATCTATTAAAATCAATTAAAATTTTATTTTAACTCCGTTTTAAATTCCGCTTAAAGTTATATTCTTCTAAAATCATGAACAACATATTTAACCAATAAAAATTTAAAAATTTATTTTTCTCGAATTTTCTAATTTTATTATTAAAGAATACCCATTTAAAAATTCGGGTTGTTACGCACCCCAGGCCCCACTCAACGATCTTCCTCCTCGGCAAAGGCGCAAAGAAGTGGATGACCCTAGTCATTTATGCCTAGAAATTCCGGGTTGTGAATGCCCTAATAATGAGGATGAGTAGTACGATGAAGAGGATGATAGGAGCTGTTGGGAGCCTTATCAGATTTCTAAAGGCACTATACTACCCATTCAGCGTAGCCAAGGATGTAGTGGCAGGCCGAGCAGAGAGTTTAGGCCAAAGTCATTATCTCTAGATAGATTACGCAGGGGATCGACCTTTAATAGGCTTAGCCCAGTAGCAGACGACTTGAGAAATTGCCTCTCCAGATCTAGAAGTATAGCTGGTTCTAGAAGGAATGACAGATGTGATGTCCACTAAACCCCTTATGCCTAAGATGAGGAGCAGCGAGAGGTGAATAAACAATAGAGAATAGTTTCCAGAGAGCCCTCGGTTTACCCAGATGGCAGAAAAGGGGCTGGAGATAATGTGGCACAAGTTGAGGTTATAGAAGCGACCGAGAGACACTGGAATGATTCTATCCAAAGGCTCGAGGATAATATTGGGGATATTCTGAAGATCTGAGGCCCCTTATAGAGGGGATACAATGAAGTCTCTCCCTTCGTGGAAAAGATTATGAGTTATCGTACCTCAGAAAAGTTCAAGCCGACAGTGGTCACTCCAAAGTACACCATATAGAGATGTGCTAATCAGCTGCTGATATTTATGTAGTCTCAAGTGAGAAGAGGTGCCATGCCTTCTCAAGCACCCTGACCGGAGAAACCCATGTATGATTTACCTCCCTCATTAAACACTCAATTGAGAATTTTAAATAACTTGTAGAAATGTTTATACATAATTTCTTATTTAGGGTGAGGACCAAAAATAAGACGACCCACCTATTGTATGTGAAGGAGGGGATGAATGAAAGTCTGAGAGAGTGCATAGTAAGGTTCAACAAAGAGAAATTAGAGGTTAAGGATTATGAAGAGAGTATTGCCATGACCGCTCTGATGGGAGGTTTGTAGAAAAGAAAGCTACTTTGGAAGCTTGCATAGGATCATCCAAAATCTATGGTCTGGGTACAATCGGGAAGGTCATAAATGTGGAGGAAGCAATGGATTCCAAACGTGAAGACGATAAAGGGATAAGCAGTGGGAGTAAGTTCCACAAGAAGAACAAGAACGACATGAAGAGGTCGGTGGATGACAAGTTCACAGACTATACCCCTTTGACTGTCAGTTGTGAGAAAATTTTGAATGAGATCAAGAATGATCTATCTTTGAAGTGGCCAGAGAAGTTGAAGACTCCACTTCACTAGAGGAATAGAAAATTTTAGTGTGAATTTAACCAAGACCATGGTCATATGATCGATAAGTGTTTTTCTCTCAAGGACGAGATTGAAAGAATGTTGAAAGCTGGCAAGATGAGAAAATGTGTTGATAAGGGAAGTTCCAAGGGTGGCTAAGACGAACCCGAAAGTGAAGTGCAAGCCTGATGCTCCAGTAAGTCGAGACGATGATGACTCAAACGATGATGATGAAGCAGACCCAAACTTGCCTCCCCAAATTATTGAACCTAAGGGTCAGCTGTATACGATCTCTCTTGGGGTTAAGGTGATTTGTGGAGGACTAGCTGCAGGAGGAAAAGACCTGGCCGATAGAAAGGCTTATGTAGACGAGTCTAAGGCTCTTCCTCAAAGCCCCAAAGAAGTGCATTTAGCAGCAATAGAGCCAAAGAAGGTAAAAAGAACTAAAGTTGATATGAATTCTTTGATTGTGGGTTTTCCTAGACTTAATTTTAGAGGAATTCTAGATCCGCATGATGACCCTTTGGTTATCAGCAATCTTGTGCATAGTTATGCAGTTTTGAGAACTTTGGTGGGCAGCAGAATTTTAGCTGATGTTATGTTTTGGGACTATTACAAATGCTTAGGTATTAGTAACAAGAGTCTAGTGTCGTATCATCAACCTTTCATCAGGTTCAGTGGAGAGAAAGTACACCCTTTGAAGATTTATTAAATAGAGGTCAGAATGGGAAATTGCTATTCGAAGTGCCTTACGAAGAATATTAATTTCTTCGTCATGGATGAGAATGTCTATTCGACTTACAACAAAATTCTAGGAAGAGTATCCCTAAAAGAATTTATGGTCGTGCCTTCAACAGTTCACTAAATGATTAAATTCCAGGCTCCATATGGGGTAAGGCAAGTCCAGGGTGATCAGGTTGAGGCACGCAAATGATACTTCAATTCAGTCAAGGAGAGAGAGGCATACAAAAGGGCTACTACAATGTATAACATTGATACCCGGGATCCTAGAGATAAGACTACAATAAAAAGGGAGGGTTCATTGAGGAGGTAGAATCCATCCTCCTCAACGAGGACGAACGAAAAAAACCTATCCAAATAGGCAAAACCTTGAGGAAGGAAGTCAAGGAAGAATTGATCAAGTTGTTGAAAAAGAGGCAAAGTATTTTTTCCTGGAGGCATGAAGATATGCCTGGCATCGATCCGGAGATCCTCTCCCATAAGCTTAATGTGGCCGAGTATGCAAACTTGATCGGATAGAGAATGAGAGTCTACTCCGGATAGAAATATGATGTCATTAGAGAAGAGGTGAAGAAGCTAGAAAAGGATAACTTCATTAGGGAGGTCATCTCCCTGAGTGGTTGGCCAATGTTGTCATCGCCCCTAAGGCCAATGATAAATGGAGGATCTATGTTGATTTTACAGACTTAAATAAAGCTTGTCCGAAAGATAAGTTCCCTTTGTTAAGAATAGACCAGATGGTGGATGCTACTACTGTTCATGAACTAGTGAGTTTCATGGATGCCTACTCTAGGTATAATCAAATAGTCAGGGACCCGATCGATGCAGAGAAGACGTCCTTTATAACTGATAAAGGGACCTAGTTACAAGGTCATGCCCTTCGGTTTGAAGAATGCCGAAGGTTGGTCAACATAATGTTTAAGGATCAGAGAGGGAAGATGATGGATGTTTATGTCGAAGATATGTTGATAAAAAGTCTCAAGGATGATACTCATGTGGCGAACCTTGAGAGGACCTTTGATACTATGGACGAGTTCAGGATGAAACTAAAACCCGCCAAGTGTGTCTTTAGCATGGGAGGAAGCACGTTTCTGGGCTTTATTATGAACCATAGGGGAATTAAAGAAAACCCCGAGAAGATCAAAGATTTTTTGGACATTAAGACTCCGACAATAATCAAATATGTGCAGTGGTTAACTAGGTGAGTGGCAGCGTTAAACATGTTTGTGTCTAAATCTACTGACAAGTGCCTTCCTTTTTTCAAAGTACTTATAAAGGATTTTAAGTGGAATGAGGAGTGAGATAGGTACTTTCAAGAATTCAAGGCCTACCTCAGCTCCCCATTATACTATCAAGACCAATTCAATGAGATAATTTATACTTATATCTGGCTGTGTCAAAGTCAACTATAAGTGTTGCTATAGTTAGAGATAAAGATGGAGTATGGAAGCTAGTGTATTTTAACAACAAAGATATCCCAAATGGAGAAGTTAGCTTATGCTCTAATCCATTCTTCAAGAAAGATGAAGCCTTACTTCCAAGCACATACCATGGTCATTCTCACTGATTCTCCCCTCAGACAGGTCAACCATAAACCTGAGAAATCGGGTAGCTTGATGGTCTGGGAAATGGAGTTAGGGGAATTCGATATCATCTACCAGCTGAGAAAGGCCATTAAGGGCATACCTTAGTAGACTTTGTTGTCTAGTTCACATGGGATGAGGCAAATACAGAGAAATTGAGGTTCCATCTTGTGAAATAGTATGTCTTCCCTCGGATAAGGCCAAGTCGAGTTCAACCATAAGTAAGGTTCCTGAGAATGAAGAAGGGAGATACCTATTCAAGACTGGGTCCCTATAATAGGTAATTTTTCAAAATATGGTGCAATATGGAACTTATATGTTAATGGCTCCTCGGGCGAGGCTGGGAGTGGAGAAAGGTTAATTGTGTCAGCCCCTGATGAGACCGATATTGAATATGCACTAAGATTCATCTTCAAATCTTATAATAATGAGTTAGAGTATGAATCCCTCCTAGAAGGTCTTTCTCTTGCCCGGGCAATGAACGTTGGACAGCTTCTGGTCCATAGTGATTCCAGGTTAGAGTGAATCATATTTTGGGGGTATATGAGGACAAAGATAATATAATGGCCAAAGACATAAAAAGGGTGAAAGCAACACCGAAGAATTTAAAAAAAGTGAAGTTGAAGATGATACCTCGTCTAGATAATAGCCGAGCTGATGTTTTGGCAAGTTTAGCTTTCGTTATAAGATCGGAAATCCAAAGGTCAGTGCGGGTAGAGATTTTACATTGGTCGACCATTGAAGAGGAAGACAGTACAATGGAATTTTATTTGAACTTAAATTTTAGAGCTTCTTAGATGGATACCATCATCTGGTAGAGTATATTGTGAAAGATGTGCACAAGGGATACATTTTATATAAGAAAGGATTCCTACTCCCTCTACTCAGATGTGTTCAACCATCTGAGGTAGATTATATTGTGAAAGATGTGCACAAGAGATCTTGTTCCAGCCATATTGGAGGGAGGTCATTAGTAAACATGATCATTACTCAGGGATATTGGTGGTCTGCGTTGACCAAAAATGCAGTTGCATATGTGAATAGATGCGACAAATTCCAAAGGTTTTCCACCATTACCTATCAACCTCATCAACCCTTTACCTTTATCACATCCCCATAGCCATTTACGGTCTGGGGGATCAATCTACTAGGACCCTTGCCAAGGGCTGTGAATAATTACTCTACCTGATCGTAGCTATTGAAAACTTCTCAAAATCGGTAGAGGCAAAGGTGATGATCACAATCACAGAGAAGAAGGGCTTTCAGTTCATCTAGAAAAATATTATCTGCAGATACGACCTACCTAACACCCTGATTTCTAATAACGGGAAGCAGCTCAAGAACATCTCCCACGTAAAGTACTATGAGCGGGTTAGTATAAAATAATTATTTTCCACTCTAGGCTGACCATAGGCTAGTGGGGAGACAGAGGTTACGAATAGAATAATTCTTGATGGAATCAAGAAAAAGTTAAAAGATTCTAAAGGGAGATGGATTAATGAGGTTCATGCCGTCCTATGGGAATATAGGGCGATGGAGAGGACCCCACTAGTGGAAACTCCATTCATGCTAGCCTATGTCTCAGAGGCTGGAGTGCCGACATAGATAGGTCTCCCTACCCATAGAGTCCAAACATACGACCCAAAAAAGAATGTGGTAGAAATGAGAATGGATTTGGAACTTATAGAGGAACGAAAAGAGGATGCTGAGGTTAGGAAAGCTGCCTATCAGTAAAGAACAATAAAGTTTTATAATAATAGGGTAAAGGCCCGACCACTAGCAGTAGGAGACCTCTTCCTGAAGAAGACTTAGTAGAAGCCCAACAAGCTTCATCCTAACTAGTATGGTCCTTATAGGGTGGTTGAAGAAGTTATTCCAGGAACGTATTGGCTGGAAAATTTAGATGGCGAGCCATTCTCTAATTCATGGAACACTGATCCTCTCAAGAAATACTATCAGTAAGAAGTTTTGTGTTAACGTTTAATTTTACTTTTGATTGTCTCTTATCAATTTCATTTCAGAATCATTTGTCTATGTATATGAGAATCATATTATGAATGAAAATTTTCAAGTGTTCTCTCCTACCTTGTCTATTGTTTGAATACTTGTTGCTTGTATGTATCAACTCATATTTACCTATAAAACATCATTTGTGGTGAAGTAGCGTTGCTCTCGATTACATGACAGTCCCGATGGGGTTGACCTCGTCCATGGACCCTTAATAATATTGATAGGGGTAAAAACCACTTAATTAGTTCATTTTAAACATCATTAACTTGGTGGATAAACTCTCTCAGTTGAGACGATAGTTCATGGATAAGACGACTCTCATCTATACACTCTCAAAATGATGAGAGGGGACTTATGATATAACACCATAATTTGGTGGATTCAAATTAAAAATCACTTAATTGTGGCTCATTTTAAACATCATTAACTTGGTGGATAAATTCTCTCGATCGAGACGACAGTTCATGGACGAGACGACTCTCCTACATACACTCTCAAAGTGATGAGAGGAGACTTGTGATATAACACCAAAATTTGGTGGATTCAAATTAAATATCAGTGAAATGTGGTTCATTTTAAACATCATTAACTTGATGGATAAACTCTCTCGACCAAGATGACAGTGCATGGACGAGACGAGTCTCATCCATACACTCTCAAAATGACGAGAGGGGACTTGTCATATAACATCCTAATTTGGTCTGATTCAAACTAAAAACCACTTAAATGTGGTTCATTTTAAACATCATTAATTTGGTGGATAAACCCTATCGGACGAGATGATAGTGCATGGAGGAGACAACTCTCATCCATACACTCTCAAACAATGCAACGTCTCATCTAAGAAAGAGACAATCTTCAAAATATGAAACATGTTACCTATATCACGCTTGTCTAAAAATAGGATGAGGTTGGCATTATCTAGCTAGTTGGTGATATTAAGGTTGTAAACCATCTTATGGTTATTTGATTTAACATCGTAAGGAGGCATGCATGAAAAGTATATGTAAGAAAATCATAAATGATATTCATCCATTCAGAGTACGATTGTAAATGATCAAAGGCATTTCCCATTCAAAAACATAAGATGATGAGTGTTCAAGAACAAATACGATGTTACTAGTAAGCTACAAATAGTTTTCAAGAAGTCAGAAGATTTTACAATCAAGAGAGGGCATCAGACCACAGGTGGCCACCCATAAAGGAGAAAAGTAAATAAGGGTTCATCCCTTAAACATTTGGGTCCTCTGCTTTTTTGAGAGCCAACACATCCCCAATAGGCTGTCTCTCATCAATAATATTGACTTCGTTATCATAAATAGGCTGTCTCTCGTCAAAAAAGTTTGTAGTCTAAACTGTGGGCTCATTATCCGGTGTCGACCCCTCTACCTGAGCCAAAACTATCATAGTAAGACAATTATCTAGTCTTAAAGACTTCAGTTGGTCAGATAAGTGAGCAATATTTGGAAACTTCATAGTTGCTTACAGGAAACCAATGTGAGCACCTCTTTCAAGGTACTGCTCACTGTAGCCCAAGAATTCTTCAGAGGACTTGAAGGTCTCAACTTCCTGCATCTGAGCCTAAGAGATTTAACTGTCAACAACTTCCTTTACTTTCCTAGCAATAATTGTTGAGTGGATGTTGTTCACAGTCTTGACAGCCTCCTCATAACTCTTATCCATATATAAAGTTGCCTCAGAATGCTACTTCTTTAAGTTCTCCATTTGGGTCTCAATCTCTTTAATACGGCTCTTCTGAGCCTCATCATCCTTGATGGCTTGATGGGCTACACGGATCATAGGAACATTCTTCTTGATACATTGGTGGATCTTTTGAAGGTAGATAGTAGTCTACATTAATCAATGAAGGTCAGTATGAGACGATCCTAAGAGACAACCTTACAGTTTAGATAAAAATGGAAATAATAGCCTAGAAAGTGCAGTCACTTACTTGAACAACCTTATGAAGGGAAAAGTCGTTCATTAATAAGATATTTATTGCCTCCAAAAATCTGATATCAGACTTTGAAGTATTAGAGTTAAGGAACTCAGCAGCCTGATCCTTACTCCCCAGGGAAGAGTCAGGGTAAAGTTTGAAGATCTCCAGTCGTGCAGACAGAGTGTCCTCAAATGAGATTGTAATATCCCTACTCATCCATATCTTGGTAATGAAAATTATATCAAGGTTGAATTTCTTTCCTCTCCATTTCCATTCACCGTTATCTAACCATTACAAGTCCCGTAAGAATCAGATGGAAATCTTGAGTACTTTGATCCAATTCTTATTAAGGAATGCTTTCTTTAAATGATTACAATGATGGGACTTTCCCTTGAATGTGTCCCACCTCCCATTCCATTTGAAAAACCTTTGGGAATTTGTTTTACTTTCTTAGGAACCATTATATCCAAATCATTCATCACCCAAAAAAATATTCATTCAAAAATTTATGATGGATCATTTCCTCCGTCCAAGGTATGCCCCCCGTTGCATAAATAAAACTCCAATTTTTGGGGAGGCATGAATGCTCATGGGAATCCACCATTAATCCCGCAAACTTAAAATGTTTTATAGGTGGACCCTCAAATATTTTTTCTTATCATTTATAGTAAATTAGAGGCTGATATTTATAACTTGTACATATATTAAAAAATCTATTTTTTTTTTGTATTTTTTTTAAGTTCTAAGATATTTTACAATATCATTAAACTTGATATTCGTGTATCGCCTCATACTGGTTAGCATCTCCTTATCACTTTAATTGAATATTCTTCTTAATTAACACTGAGGACGATATAATGTTGTAGTTATGGGGTCATTATATATTTGCACACATCATGTTCGTTAGCCAATGTGTAACATATTATCACCAACCATGTTGTTATAAAAAAATAAAAAAATATTTCTAAATGATTATTGACGAATTTTTTTTGTGTAACCAGCTCTAATCATTTAAGTCATTATTTTATTTTATAAAACACGAAAAATAAAATATATTTTCTTTTTTTCTTTCTTTTAGGTTATTTTTACCTAATGCTTTTATTTTTCAAAGATTTAACTCCCCAGTTACCACATTTTTTAGCATAAAGCAATGGCACATATCTAAAAGTTTACATGTGTTAATATCTCTTTAGTTCATTTATCATCCTCATCATGCTTCATTAATTCATATTATTTATGAATTGACACCCTATGCATAACCGAAATATTACTTACGTAATTGTTAAAAGCTAAAATGCTAGATAAATTTAAAGATATATAGGTATACTTTCCATGTGAGTTTGTGTTCTCTCTCCTATTCTGAGTGATATATACACTTCTTCATTATTGTTTTAATAAATATGCTAAGTTGTTGGTAATATTAATATATTTTGTCTTGATTGTTGGCTAAATGGTGATGATATGATCTTTATGAAACAAAGTTCTAAAATTATACTTTACCCTCACTTTTAATTAAGGCAATTAATTTTCACCATTACATCCACTTCACCAGTACCTTGAAAATTAATTCAAAAATAAATTAAAAGTGAAATAGGGACTGAACAAAAACAAAATAAAGGTGAAAATAAAAAGAAAAAATAAGGAAGTAAAAAAGATCAAAAAAATCCAAAAAAAATAAAAGAAAAAGAAATATCTCTTCAAGTTCACCATTTTTAAAATAAAAATTATTTTAAGGTGTTACTTTATCACCCATGAACACATTTTCCATCCTGAAAAGTCCTCAAAAGATCTCAAATATTAATATGTTTCAACACATCGAAAATATTACATTTTCACATCTCTTAGAAAACGGTCTCCTATCATGAGTTTACATTTTATCATTTTATATAAACGTCTTTCATCACCGACATGTGCAAGGATTTTCTTCTAATTACATTTTCTCTTTACACCTACATATCCCCCATGACTTTCACCGATTTAGAGTGTCTTTATTTTTAAGTGTAAATACAGTTGAAAATTGAACCAGTTCGCTTGATTATAAACATAGAGTCGTTAAAAGATTAATTTAATAGTTCTCGTAATTTTGTGACGTACACCAGACACTTAGTCAATATATGAATCTCATGAACTGCTTTAATATAATGTTTATAGTAAATAAACTATTAGAGATATTTACTAATCATTGTTATTTTCTTGTTCAAATCTTAGAATGTATTTGAGATTTTTGTTAAGAAAATTAGAAATTATTCTAAGAAAAATATGATGTTTGTGAGTATCATTACTATAAACTCTCACGAGACAAAACTCGTCTACTAGGGTAACTTAAGGGTTTAACAATTTGTTGCATAAACTAAATTCAACCATGTATCCCACGAAACAAGATCTCTATCTTTTCAATAGTTTATGAGTAAAATATTTTTACTTTTTTAGTAGGGACTAGAAACACGTTAGATAGGGGGTGTAATTAGTGTCAAATATTGCATTTTTTCTCCACTTTTATATCCAATACTACAGTATCATGTGTGTTATATCGCACTATTTATACTCATTTACTATATCAACTTAACATTCATGATTAATCGAATTTTCAAGGCTTATTAGAGTATTTACAGGGTTTGGGAAGATAATGGTGAAGCTTGGAAGCATAGAGAAGAAGAAATGTCCATAAATTCTTTTTAAGGGCAATTTAGTCTTTTCCAACTCTATATTTTGAATGATATAAAAGTACCACCATGTATAAAATTTAATTATCTTTATGTGGCTTTTGATTTTGCATCATTTCGTATCCGAACGAAGAAGTTATTGGTGTTTCAGTCGAATTGAAGCAGAAATAGTATACTACTTCAGAGGAGGAGTATATTATAATATGGTCGGATTGATCCGAATCCCAGGGGATATCTAATTAGGTGAGATCAAATTTCTACAAAAGCATGCACATGCAGACCGTTTGAAAGATACCAAAACATGTTTTAAAACTAGTTTTCCTTCAATTTTAGTAGTTTTCTTAGAGTCACATTAGTATAGGATTAAAAGCTTTATTATTTTAGTATTTCTCAAAATATTTAAGAGGTTATAATATGAAGATTGAGTTACACATTCAAATATTGAATCTTAATTCTTCTCATTTTTGTTCAAGTGTTATTATTTTTACCGCTTTCTCTCATACACTATTTTATCTAATTATTTAAACATAATTTATAATTAAGTAAATTAGGTTGAGATTAATGAACTCATGTTGCGTATATATTACTTCATGAATCGAACTTAAACCCATGAACACATGCACTTTTCTTATTTAATTGATTTGATTTAAGGCTTTTATAACTCGATAATATTTTCTTGCATTTTTATAGACTTACACCAAGTGAGAATTGATCTTTTCTTCATTTTTAGTGTTATACACTACTCTATAATCCTTTAAGTTGTTAAAGTCATTGGTAATCTCACTATTATTTCATTGATCACTCATTAATTGAGTTCATTTTGAAATTTGTTACTTGAGCATGATTTTCAACGTTGTTCTGACTCAATAATTGTGTAAGCCTTACAAAATAATCATATCCATATTTGAAATTTATTCCATATTGAACTTGAGCTCAGCCTAATACTTCCCCTAGTCAAACCCTTTGAGCATATATATTAGCCATTCGTTTCATTAACCAAAATCCTATAACCAACACCACATTAGAGTTTTAAACCATATACACACCTTTCATACCTTTGTTTGGAATGATACTTGTAATTTTATGATATTCTTGTTATTTTATTACAATTAATCATTTGAGGGTGACAATAAAAAGAAAAGAAAAAGTGAAAAAGACAAGAAAAGGTGAAAAAAATAAAAAGAAAAAAGAAAAGAGAAAAAGAAATAGAAATAGAAATAGAAACTTTCCTTGATATACATTGTGTCCTATAATCTTTTTCACTCTCTAATGTCATATTCGTTGCTTTTATGGAAGGTGTATTGTAAGTTTTAAATTACTTACAATTTTCCATTCACTCTAAGTATTCTCCCCCAAACACCCTTGAATCCGTAAATATCCTGTCATTTTATAACCTTAACCAAAAACCTACTTTAGAACCTTATAAAATCCTTTGTGATCCTAAGTCGAGTGTGATCCAAAAGTCATAATAATTGTGATAAAGTGTGAAAATGAGTTTCACCTCATTTAATAAATAATATCCTTTCTCTAAGATTGAAATTTTTTATTTTATATATAAAGTTCTTCATTGATTATATGTGCACGACCTAGTTTCCATTTAAATTTACTCTTTATGTCTTGTATGTCATGTGTGTATTACACCCAATTTCATAGTGATTCATTTGTTTAGTGTTAACACCGGAGATGATTGACATAATGCATGTTTTTAATGCTTATATGAGGTACCAATGTTTTGTCAAATCAAAAGGTTTTCATGTGCTCGTTCTTCCTCCCACTTTTATGGTTTCAATTCTATGAAGTTATAATAATTTTAAGGTAAGTAACATGTTAAAATTCTTTTTGTATTTTCGATTTTGTTGCATTGGTTTGTTGGCTATACTTTTTTAAGACACTTGATGATTGTGAGTTTCATCCATGAAAACCTATATGAGACAATAATCATTCATTAGGGTAACGTAGGGGTTTAACAACTCGTTGCATATGCTAAATGTAATCATGCACATATGAAAGTGTCATTTCAATCTTTTATGATAATATATTTTTTCTATCGCTTTATTGAGATGTCTTTTGCTTTGTTTCATCACTAGGGACTAGTATTGGGTAAGTTAGGAAGTGTGATTCATCTCGAATATTGCATTTTAGAGCTCCTTAATCTTACGTATTCTATCATAATTGTGTTTGTATTTCCTACTTTTATTCTCTTATATTGGTTAACCATGGTTTTTAATATATTTATGTGTTGTGCAAGGTTTATTTAAGCTTTTTATAAGTATTGGAATGAATAATAAAGGAATTGGTTGTGTTTCGAGAAAGTTTGTCATTTGATGAAAATTCAAGGGCATTTTAGTCATTTCATACTTCTTGAACTTGTTCACGGATCTCCATGAAAGAGTATATTGTTGTGTCAGTTTTGTATGGCCATTAATGGCACAACATTCCGAGTCCGGATGATGAAGTTAGAGATAATTCCGTAATGCAACTTTTCTCCTTTTGAAGAAGAAAATTTGGCTAAGAAAAACAGAGTATTGATCGATCAACCAAGGTGGGTCAATTGATCAATATAACACAATTTTCCTTAAACTGAGTTCAATACGTAATTTTTCCACCCATTGATCCAGTGATGATTTGATCGATTGATCGACGAATTCAATTATTTGGCAATTTTAAGATAAGTGCACATTTTTCAGGATCATCAAACGATTGATGATTTGATTGATCGATTGATCGTCTCAAATATTTGGCAATTTGGGACACTTATTTCATTTTCCCTTTTATTTTATTTCAACTTACAATATATATATATATATATATATATATATATAACTTAGAGATATTATTCAATAACTTTCTTTTGACATTAGTTTAGGTTAGGGTTTGGATGGTGTTGGGAGTTTTCCTCTATTCTCTCTCCAAGGGTTTTTGTGTAAAGTTACTATTCATCATTCTCAACATTAATTAAAGCCTTATTTCTTAGTTCTTTACATAATTTACTTCTTTTTTATAATTTCTTTATCATTTAACATGCTTCTACATAATTTGAATTAGGTTGAGAAGATGGAACTCACCATGGATTATTTTGTTGTTTTGCTTTGGTGATTGATTATACTAGTTTAAATAGGTTAGATTGTTCTTTATTTTATTCATACTATATTTAACGTTATATATCATATATGCGCTATATTTATGACCTTACTTGTGTCATCTCATGGGGATATTTGTTGACATCAAAATCAATTAAGATTTTATGAAAACTTAGGTGCTGACAACTCTAGATTCTATTAATTATGAAAATGAGATTTAATCTTGATAAGATTTTCTTACCATGTAACCATTTTATGCTAAATAATCCTGGGTGAGGGATATCATTCTCAATCTATAGTTTTTATTATTGTTGATGAAACTAGTTTTAATATTTGTCTAGTTTAAAAGTTGCATAATACGTTTCAAAACAAAAGATCGTCTTTTACAACTTTATTTAAGAAGTAATAAATCAATACAATTCTACCAACATTCTCTACGGATTTAATACTCTAACAAGCCACTATAATCCCCTAAGAGTATAGTTATAGTTTAGGTTTTTACATTGCGACGGGAACCGAGAACAACAACCAGTGTATTTACACGATGATTGGTTTTCACCTTATTATCGTGCAACACTAAAGATCAAACCATATTTTCTTTTACCATTTTCAACTTGTCATAACAATAGAAGACTACAACTTACCTACTTGTTTACCAAGATTCTCTTGCAAGCTTGAGTTTATATGTATGTGAGTTTAGACTTCATTTTATAAGTGAATGAGAGAAGTGTGATTTTGCGATTTCTGCGTGAGGGAAAATATTTTGATAAAACCTTCTTTCCATAATAATCATTTTCAAAAGGAAAAATGTTTATAAGACAAACAACTCATTTTGTGTTAAATCTTGTATTTTTCCATGTTTTACGTCTTGTTGTTCTCCTCTTTAGATTTTTGAAATATTTTAGTTTAACAATTGTAAAATCTAAAACATTTTGAAGTAAATTTATTTGCTTTAAAATATTTTTAAACGTGAACAAATACCTTTTTATTTTGTTCTTTAGTTGTTTTTATATTTTACATATCTCAAAAATATATTTATGATTTCAGCCAACATTCAAAATACACTTTCACTTTAGTTTTTTCACACACCTAGAAAGTGGTACTGTACTCATTGGAGGCTTTACAACCTTATTTCAAGATTTGGAGAACAAATATTTTTTCCATTTCAAAAGGAGGATTATTGATCGTGGGTTGAAGAAGACATTGATTGTGACGAAAACTGATCCATATGTCGTCATCTTCCCATGGTGGAAGATATTGGGGTCAATTATTTAATAGTCCCTACTATAAATATATATTTTTTAAAAAGGACACATATTTTTAGTTTAACCCATTTAGTCCCTCAAGCACTCAATATTCTCTTATTTTTAGAGGTCCGCGCCAGCGGCACTCCCTTTCCAAAATATGTGGCAAAGGACTTTTTGAGGCAAAATAAAAAGGCTTGGACTAAATGAGTATTAAAAAATGTTTGAGGGACTATTTGGTATATGTCACAAGATATTGTGTTAAAGAGATTCTACTCGGCCATAGCATTGTGATAATGTAAGTTTGTGTCTTCTAGGTGTAAACCTCTACCATAGTTCATTTCTCATCCTATCGGCCCAAGGTTTTTACCTTTTATGGTTTTTCCTCGTATGTCTTTATGTTGTGATATATTTTTTACCTTTCTACACTTTGATCATGTCACCTAATACTGAAGATAAAGTTTTATGTAATCTACTTGGTTAATAAGTTTTCATATAGACCTTGTCTTTGCTACACTAAAACTTGAATTAAAGGAAAACATTCTCTCTTTATTAACAACAGATTTTAATTACTTATCCTCCATACATATTCATTTTTAGCACCCTCAATTTCCAATGGTATTAGATATTCAACTCATTTGGTTAGGTTTAATCACCTAGAGGTAGATCAAGTGTGTGTGAACAGGGAATTTTATGTTAATAACTAAATGTGTGAGACCATCGGTATTGAAAAGGACCATACATCTCCTCAATCTATCACATTGTTCCATACTTTGAATCAATCTAGCACCAACATTTCAACCTCCTGTGTTAGTGATTTTGAAGATGATGGTCTCTGTTCTTCTATTGATACGATTTTTTAAAAAAATAAGATTTTATCTAAAACCAATGTCAAACTTTCAATGAGAGTGAAACATTTGGAAAAAAATAAAAAGCCCCCTAGAAAATGAAGACCATGAATATCTTACTTAATAGATTCAAAGCCCTAGAAAATGAGGGAAAAAATACTTTCTAATGAGCTTACTTGTACTAAAGAATAAAATGAATTCTTTCAATCTATAAATGTTCATACTCATTCCCTATATCCTAAAGTTAAAGCACTAGATTTAAACATTAATGACTAATTAGAATGTATTTATGAATTAATATATGATAAGGAGTTACCTTTAGTTGAGGATGAACTCTTATACATTTTGAAAAAAGGAAGCAAGCGATTTGACCATCTTAATGGACATTTTGAAAAAGGAATTTCCAAATAGTATTGATTTTAGTGTCAAATGTTTAAAGAAAGTTGGAGATCAATCTTTGGAACCAGATTATAACTGTTGAGATTGGTTTAGATGGGAGACCTTACTTGTCAAACATTCAACATCAAATCATTCATTTACTTTTGATCATGGATTGAAAAACCTTCACAAACAAAGGAAATGGGATAAGATGAACAATTTGAAAGTAATGTGTAATATATCTCCTACCATTTGCAAAAAATCATAAGTTTCATGATAAAAGACCTACTAGAGATCTCACTTAAACTTATTGTAATAAGAAATGTCATCATAAGGATATTTGTTTTATTTTAAAAAGGTTGAACATTTTGAAAGGGTTATTCCTTAAATTATTTCTCCCATGCCTCAACCTAGAATTTATAGATGTAATCACTGTAATTGTAAAGGCCATTCGAGAGAATTTTGTAATTTTCTTAGGTTAATATTCCACTTTCGTAATGCTAAGTAGAATAACATCTTTGTTAAGAGTAATGTTATCGTAAAATCGAGTGAATCTGTTTGCCGTGTTCAAATTAAAAGGGCAAGAAGATAGCTAATACGCCCAAATGTCCAACCTATTCGCAATTTTGCCTCGTGCCAATCCATTTTAGATTAAGAAGGATAGCGTAGATAAGATATATTTAAAGACTAAATTTAATCATTAATTGGTTCCTTCGATTTCTACTTGTTTAAAAGGTTTTTTGTTTTTCCCAAGACTCTTTAGCATGCTTATCTTATTCCTTGACTCATTCTAATTTTGTGATGCTCTGTTTAATTAAATTCTAGATACTTTTGTTGTTTATGTGCTTACTGGTTAACGTGCTAAACTGCTAGATTAATTTATTGACTTTTTTGCACATGTTATATGTATCTTGGTTGTGTATATGACTATGAAATCTAATCCTAGAATTTAAATGATTTAAAAGCTTATGATCTTTAAAGCTTAATTCATCTTGAGTATATGCCATAACTCGTTGTACATACACAACACTACATTTTGAGCACCATCTTATAAACTAATAAACAAAACACGTTTCAGTAATTCTATATGGATCTTTAAAAATGTATGTGAATTGAAAAATGGTGTCATCGTAGACTTAATGCTTGTAAGATTTTATTTGACCATGATTTGGTTTAGAAATTCTATATTTCAAAATCATGACAGATGATGTGATAAGGGTTACATTTATTTGACCAAATTTTCCCACCTTTAATAATGAATGTGTGAAATCCACCATATGCAAGATTTTGTGTTAAAGCGACGTCTCAAATAATTCTATCTATCCCAAAAATAACTAACATCAAGAATATGAGACCTTTATGGTTTTAACCATAATTTCTTGACGAGGAAGAAAAAATACTGATTGGAGATTTTTCTTTTCAAGGAAATGAGACTATTTCAAAGAAAATCATTTAAACTTTGAAATTTCATAGTAAAGACTTCTCTTTTTATGTATGTTTTGATTTCATTGGACAAATGCTCATACTTTTACTTTTATCTCTTTCACATGAGTTATGTCCTATGTGATCTTATGAATTATCTAAAATCTTATTATAAAACTTTTACTAGTTAATCTATTCTTTATTTAAAGTACATGGAATAACCATTTACCTTGATTATTGTTATTAATATCACAAACATGTTTAAATTTATTAATCAAAGTATTTACACGATGGATCTTTTGTATATGATCATTTTATGTCTTTGAGTGGTTCCTTTTTATTATGAACTAGTTTTGTGGGATAAAAAGTTCCTGGTTAAACAAACATAACGAAGCATTTCATTGTCGGACCAATGTTCTTGCTCCAATGAAGTTTTTCCTAGCTTTAGCAAAGGACGCAACCAACAAAGTTCTTTTCTCCAACGAACAAAAAGTTTAGATCATGTAAGAATAGTCACTTTTGGCACTTTTTTCGTTCTCTTTCTCTAATTCTTACATTAACACGAAACCCACTTCATACAAGACTCCATTTTAATTGCTTGTGAGAGTTTTTTTGGATGTTTCTATTAGATTTCAACTTTTAAAAGCTATTTGGCAAGATTATTTTCATCATTTTATTCTAGAATTGTTCCATTAGATCATTTTTTACATTCTTTCATGGATTTGAAAAATGTCTTGTTATTTTGTATAGTTATACCTCACCTCCAACTTTATGTTTTAGAATTTTTTAGATTTTGTTCATGTTGATTGGTTGAATATCATGGGCTTAACCTTTTTATATGTTAAAAATATATTTTAGGCTATTTTCTAAGTTCCCGATCCCTTTGTCGTGTTGCACCTAGGATTGAAACTCACCCCCATTTTAGTATTTATTCTTGTTGGGTTTATTTTACTCTTAGACCTAATTTTTGTACTTATGAATGATTTTAGTCAGTTACAATGCAAGAATCTTCTGTCCTCATAAGGATACGTCATTCCATTACGGACCCCTCTTCGTCAGATCCTTAAGCTCCTCTGTCTCTTCCCCCTTCACCTCCATGATCTATTTGTTATGCTCACGTTGTGATATTTCAAGTAAGGTCTTCTTCTATATGAACGTCACATTGACTGGAAATATTTTTATGATAATCACTTTAATACCTTAGAAGTTTTTGAGAGACATTCTTCTCTTGGTGTTGGTAACCAAGGACGTATTGGGAAGATATATATCTGGATATGGCTAGAGAGCTCTATACTTCTTATGAATTCCTTTCTAGTCGTACTTCTTTCATCTCTATTGTTGGAAATAATAATTGCAGACTATATGAAAAAACCCAAATACGAAATAGATAAAATCGGAAGGACTTATCGATCGAGGTTTGTGTTTGACACAAAGTCCTAAAGGTGAAATTGCTCGCTGATATTTGTAGTTGTCAGCCTTGTGAACATACACCTCCTAGGATTCAACGATCTTATTTAAACACCAGCTTTGTGTTAAATCTTTGAACTCTCAGGATACTCCAACACTCCTAAAAGAATAACGAACAAAAGTGTATAGTAGAAAATAGAAAAATTATTTTTGCAGAGAAAGTGAGAGAGATTGATTTTTTCTTTGTGTTTCTCAAAGATGTAGCCTATGTTTTATATAAAAAATGGTCAAAAACGGGAGTAGTGGTTTTAGGAAACTAACCCACTAACCTCTCCACTAACACCTATATTTTAACAGATGGAAGAAATAGTCAAAGTCTTAAAAATTAGTGTGCCTCCTAGGGATTGAACCCATGACCTCAAGCACACACCCCTACTAACTTACCACTTGGACACTTAGCCTAACTTCTTTACTTCATTCAAAATAAATATATATACTTATACCCAATAATCCCCCACATGAATGAAATAAATAAATAGAAAAAGACGCTCTGGAGTATTATAATGAGTGACGTAAATAGCGAAGGTGTCATTCAACTTGAACCTTTGCTTTGTGTTAATCTATTGAGTTTACCGATTGATAGTGAACTGATGTCTTGAACTATTTCACTGTTGTTGTAAACTTAGGTGAATAGAATACACATGTGACTCACAAAAATCATCATTGAGTTCCCACAGTTGTGCTTTTTTCGGCCTTGAGCAAGCCCAGGTTTCTTGAGTGCTCTAGAGAATCAACCTTAATTCTCATAGGAAGCGGCCCCACTACCACACTCATATAGGTGATTCTATCAAGAGTGTGCTATATCTCACACCCTACTTAATAATAGCTATAGAAATCATTAAGAGATTAAATATCATCATCCATCGATACAGAGGTACTACATCATCGGAATGGGTTTTAAGTAAAACTTAAATTTGTACCCCCACAAATCACTTGTATAACTTTGTTATCCCATTGAACCCAAATCTTGGGATCTCCAGTCATATGGGTTGGGTTTCCATTATAGGTGATTTAGATTTAATACACTTTAGGCCCATTCCCCTCGATGTTTGATAAATTAGCTCTCTAGCTAGACCTTTAGTCAATGGATCTGCCAGGTATTTCTTTGACTTGACATAGTCAACTGCTATAACTCCATCTTTTAATAGTTGTCTCACTGTGTTGTGTCTCCTCCTGATATGTCTAGACTTTCTGTTGTAGGAGTTATTATGTTCTCTTGCGATCGCCGCTTGACTGGACAAGGCTGGAACTGGTTTAGGCCACAAATGAATATCTAATATGAAGTTCCTTAACCATTCAGCCTCTTTGCTTGCTTTATCCAGCTCTATGAACTCTGAATCCATAGTGGATCTATCTATGCACATTTTCTTGGTAGATTTCCAAGATATAACACCTCTTGCCAAGGAAAAAACATAGTCACTCGTAGACTTACATTCATCATTATCTGAAATCCAATTAGCATCACAAAAACCTTCTATTACAGCAGGATATATAATATAATGAATGACATAATTTATTGTGTATTTTAGATATCTCAAAACTCAAATCAAAGCATCACAATGTTCATTATTAGGATTACAAGTATATCTATTAAGTCTACCCACAACATATGTAATATCAGGACTAGTATAGTTCACAAGATACATTAGACTACCAATAACTCTAGAATATTTTAATAATGATACACCAGGACCAGAATGTTTCCTTAAGTGACAACTAGGGTCATAAGGTGTCTTAGCAATAACACAATTAAATTGTTCAAATTTTCTAAGAACTTTCTCTACATAATGAGATTGGGTTAAAACAATTCTTTCAGAATTTTTAATGATTTTAATTCCATGTATAACATTAGTAACACCCAAATCTTTCATATCAAATTTCTTATTAAGGAAACTTTTAGTTTTATTAACTACATCCATATCACTTCCAAAAATAAGCATATCATCCACATATAAGCAAATAATCACGCCAGAAGTATCCTTGAATTTTCTATAAATACATTTTATCCGCTTCATTAAAGTTAAAGCCATTTGAGATCATTACTTGATCAAATTTTTCACGCCATTGTTTAGGAGATTGTTTCAGTCCATATAATGATTTTTTAAGTCTACACACTTTTTTATCTAGGCCTTGGACTACAAACCCCTCAGGTTGATCCATATAAATTTCTTCTTCAAGATCTCCATTCAAAAAAGCCGTTTCAACATACATTTGATGAATTATCAGATTATGTAATGAAGCAATAGCAATTAATAGCCTAATAGATGTAATTCTAGTAACAGGAGAGTAAGTATCAAAGAAATCAATTCCTTCCTTTTGCATATAACCTTTAGCTATCAATCTCGCCTTAAATTTATCAGTAAAACCATCATCTTTTAATTTCTTTTTAAATATCCATTTGCATCCAATAGTTTTACATCTTTTATGCAAGTCAACTAACTCCCACATGTTGTTAGAAATAATAGAATCATATTCACTATTAGTAGCTTCTTTCCAAAAAATAGAATCGGGTGAGGACATTGCCTCACTAAAAGCGACGAGGTCATTTTCCATTAAGTACATTAAAATTCAGGACCAAAAGAAATAGTTATCCTAGGTCTTTTACTTTTCCTAATTTCAGTTTCTTATGAATTTGGAGATTCATTTCTAACACTGGACCCACTAGAACAGAACTACTAGTTTTTACACTTCTCACATTAAAAGGAAATTTGTCCTCATAAAATTCAGCATCTCTTGACTCAAAAATAGTGTTTTTATCTATATATTGATTTTTAGAATCAATTAAAAGAAACCTATATGCAGTATTATTTTTAGCATAACCTATAAAAACACAATCAATAGTCTTTGAGCCAAGTTTAGTTCTCTTAGGTACTGGTATTGAAACCTTAGCAAGACACCCCCACACTTTAAGGTGTTTATAAGAAGGTATTCTATTTTTTCAAATTTCATAAGGATTTTTATAATTATCTTAAAAGGTATTTTATTAAGAATATAACAAGCAGTAAGAAGTGCCTCACCCCACATATTATAAGGTAATCCCGAAGTGCTTAACATAGAATTTACCATATCCTTAAGAGTTCGATTTTTTCTTTCAGCTACACCATTAGTTTGGGGTGAATAGGGAGGAGTAACTTGATGAATTATTTCATTTTCTTTACAATATTTATTAAGATCACACGTGTATTCTCCTCCCCTATCGGATCTTAATGTTTTAATGGATTTTTCCAATTGTTTTTCAACTTCTAATTTATAAGAAATAAATTTTGAGAAACTCTCATCTTTACTCGTAAGGAGATAAATATAACAATAATGAGAGTAATCATCAATAAAAGTAACAAAATATTTATTTTCGCCACGTGTCACATAAACTTTTAAATCACAAATATCAGAATGTATTAAACTTAAAACATTTGAACTTCTTTTGACACTTGGAAAAAAAAATTAGCATAGTTTGATTCAACACATATTTCACATTTAGAGTTGGTAGAAATATCAGATTTTGGTATGTTTCCCAAAAATATTATTTTTTTAATAGATGCCTTATTTACATGACCAAGTCTAAAATGCCACTTATCACAAGGCTCAATCAAATAAGCAGAACAATAAGATGTTTTATTATTATCATCCACGGTTAGATTTAGTTTTAAAAGACCCTCATGAACATAACATTTCCCCATAAAAGCACCACCCTTAGTCATAACTACCTTATCACTCTCTAGAGCAATTTTAAAACCTTTCTAAACTAAGACAAAATCGGACACCAGATTCTTCCTAACCTCAGGGACATACAAAACATCTTTCAATGTGAGAACATTTCCCGAAGTGAACATTAAAACTATGGTTCCCTTGCCCTCAACCTTAGATGAAGAGGATTTTCCCATGTACACACGTTCATCCTGACCCGCAGCAGTGAAGGTAGTGAAGGCACCTCTCGTGCCGCAAATATGTTTGGTGGCGCCAGAATCAAGCCACCAGTCTGTCATGTTACTCACAATGTTTGCCTCGATTACAACAGCAGAAAAATTACCCTCCTCAATTACATTTGCTTGAGTCTTCACATTCTAACTCTTCCTAAACTTGCAATATTTAGCTTAATGACCTGGTTTTCCACACACAAAGCCTTGACCTGCAAGTTTAGATTTAAACTGAGGTTTAGAATTTTTATTCTGATCATTAGGTTTGAATTTATGATTGGACTTCGAATTCTGGTTTGTTTTATGGTGCCAATTTTTCTGGTTTGAATCGTTAGGCCTAAAATGGTTATGTTTTTAGTTTCCATTTGATTTCCCCTCGGCCAAATTAGCCTTAAAACTGAATGCAGAAATTTTCTCCTTAAGTTTTGCATTCCTATTGTCTTCCTCAATTCTCAAACGAACTATCAAATCTTCTAGTGTCATCTCCTTTTTCTTATGCTTAAGACCGTTTTTATAATATATCCAAGAATGTGGCAGTTTTTCAATTATACACGACACTTGAAATCCCTCACATATACTATAACCCTTGGCCAGAATTTCATGAATAATAATTTGTAGTTCTTCAAGTTGCGACACAACAAATTTATTATCTTCCATTTTGAAATCTAAAAATTTTCCAACCACAAATTTTTTAGACCCAGCATCTTCAGTTGCATATTTTTTATCCAGTGTGCTCCATAATTCGTTAGCAGTAGGACATGACCAATAAACATCATACAGTTCAAGGAAGAGAAAATTCAGAATATAATTCCTACACATATAATCTCTTTGTTTCCAAACAACTAGTTCTTCAGGTACAGAAGGTCCATCAGATTCAATAACGCCAACGGCCTTAAGAGTTGTTAGGTAAAATTACAGTTTCATTTTCCATCACTTAAAATTCTTTCCATCAAACAATTCAATTTTTTCAGAGTATTTTGCATTAGGATTTTCCATAGCAGATTATAGAATAACAAAAAAAAATCACCTTTAGATTGTTGGAAATAATAATTGCAGAATATATGAAAAAATCCAAATATGAAATAGATAAAATTGGAAGGACTTACCGATCGAGGTTTTTTGTTTGACAGAAAGTTCTAAAGGTGAAATTGCTCGCTGATATTTGTAAATGTCAGCCTCGTGAACATACACCTCCCATGATTCAACGATCAGATTTAAACACCAGCTTTGTGTTAAATATTTGAACTCTCATGATACTCCAGCACTCCCAAAAGAATAACGAACATAAGTTTATAGTAGAAAATAGCAAAATTATTTTTAGAGAGAAAGTGAGAGAAATTAATTATTTTTGTGTGTTTCTCAAAGGTGTGGACTATGTTTTATATAAAAAAAAGGTCAAAAACGTGGGTAGTGGTTTTAGGCAACTAACCCACTAACCTCTCCACCAACAACTATATTTTAATAGATGGAAGAAACAGTCAAGGTCTTAAAAATTAGTGTGCCTACTAAGGATTGAACTCATGACCTCAAGCACACACCCCACTAACTTTCCACTTGGCCACTTAGCCTAACTTATTTACTTCATTCAATATATATATATATATATATATATATATATATATATATATATATATACCCAACATAATATACATAGCATTCTAGCCACTATAAACTCTGCTCTCATCAGCAAGACTTTTAGACTACCTGGTGTGGCCACCCTCCTGGATCCTCGCGGCGGGTGGGCGCGCGATGGGTGGATCCTTAGGTCCCGCGCGTCCCTCTCGGGAGCGCTTCGACCGGCATTATTTGGGTGAGGTGTAAAAATGTATAGAGATTAGAGTCGCTAATATATTTTACTCAAAACAGACAAAAGAAAGGGGGAATCCATCCGGAAGGACAGAATCCAAAGACATACTGATGCATACGAAACCAAAAATCATTTGAAAAGGGTCCGGAGGGTAAGTTACGAAATGGGAAGGTGTTAGGCACCCATTTCTCCCTTTCGATCTCTCATGGATTTTTGTTATTTTCCTTAATTTTCCCCGTGATATGTGTGCATGTGTATATATAGTGGATATAGGAATCCTCGACTTGTATCATGGAAGAGATAAACCGAGTTATCTGTAGGAAGGTATAAAAATATTAAAAAATAGGATTTATGCGATTATCCTTACGTTTACCATTATGATGGAATGATAACGCATGTGGAATAATACTCCACTAAGAACAAATATATATATATGTATAATATAAGAGAGTGGAGTTTAGAGAAGATAGAAAATGAGAGAAAAAGTAAAAATAGGACTCGAGTCTCGGGTATTACCCCGAGACGCCTACGTAGACTATAGAAGCATCAAAGTCCACATAGTTCGCATGCAAAACGAGGGGTGGGGTTTATCCCATAAATCCAACTGAGGGATTCTCCTATTTGTGTGTGTGTGTGTGTAGAAAAAGTGCTTTAGTTGTGAGAAAAGTGTAAGAAAAGTATGACAATTCCCACTTGGAATTTATGAGCAAACCCTATTTTTCTTGTTTTTGGGTTTTTATTTATATGAAAATAAGAGATGTGCAATAATACTAAATAAAAATTATATTCGGATGTGTGAGATGAGATAATAAAAGTGCTAAGTAATAAAATAAGTTATTGCGAATTTATGAGAATTTAAGGAGAGAGTTGGGAAAATTGGACCTTCTTGGAGATCTTGAGCATGATCTTGATCTTGAATGTTGGAGAGCAGCCCTAAGACTTGGATAATGATGGAGGGTAGTGAATTCACCAAGATTGATGAAAATAATGATGAAAAGTGAAGGTTGGAAAAGGATTTAGGTGTGAAAATCACGCTGACTTCGAGAGAGCTTTTTGGATTTGCTGAGAGTGATATGTTCCTGATTTGGGATCCTTTTGCAAGTGAGGTCAAGTCCTCATTTTTATACACCTAGGGCATTGGCGATCGACATATCCCTATTCCTTCCAATCGGCATGTGCGTTTAGGCACACTGCCGATAGGCAGTGTCTGGGACCTACCGTTTGGCAGTGTCTTTCAGGCCTTTTTGGAAAATCAGTTGCAGAACACAAATCGTTGATCAGAATTGTGCGCGGAGTGGACCGTTGGAAAGGTAATTCAGAGACCTTCTAAAGTCCTTTGGACTTCTCCCGGGTTAAGGAGTTTACTTTGGGTCAAATATGGCTCGAAAGTATTTATCAGTCCATTAGACGGAGAATCGTCGGACGTAAACGGATCGTTCATCCGCATGGTAAGTCTGAATCGCGCACGGGGTGGACCGTTGGAAATTTTAGGAGATGTACTTAGACATTACAAAGAGTTTGATCCGGTTTGGGGAGTTAATTTCAGTCAACTGGGCCCTGGAAGCATTCGGTGACCTCTCGGAGTAAAATGGATCGTTCGTCCGTACCGTAAGTCAGAATCATGCACGGGATAGACCGTTGGAAAGGGGTTTTAGTGCCCTTTGAAGATTCATTCAGTCTCAATCGAGATGAAGAGTTGACTTTGGTTAAATGCAGCCCGAGAGCGCTCGGTGGCCTCCTGATTGAGTTTTGGGGGAAAGAAGGTCGTTCGTCCGCATGGTAAGTCAGAATTATGCACGGGATGGACCGTTGGAAAGGGGTTTCAGTGAAATTTGAAGATTCATTCAGTCTCAGTCGAGATGAAGACTTTAACTTTTGGTCAAACGAAGCCTGTGAGTGCCCGATAGCTTCTAGGTCAGTACTCAAGGTATGACCTGGGTTTATAGTGATGAAGGGAGGTACTAGGGACCTAAGGAGAGTTCAGGGATAACAGAATGGGGTGTCTATAGAGCCCCTCGATGGGTGAGTTTGGAACAAATGATAGCCATCGAATAGACACCGCATGATGCTTTTGAGGAAGGATGACCAATTCAGAGGGTCGAGGCCAATTCTGAGGACCTACGGAGTGTGTTGGGGATGACTAATTTTGCTGGTCGAAGCCAATTCTATGGGCTTAAGGATGAGATGATCGATTCTAGGAGTCAAAGCCAATTCTGCAAGCTTAAGGTGAAGATGACCAATTCTGCGAGTCGAAGCTAATTCTGCAGGCTTAAGGTGAGGTGACCAATTCTGTGGGTCGAAGCCAATTCTGCGAGCTTGAAGATGAGATGACCAATTCTGCAGGTCGAACCCAATTCTATGGGCTTAAGGTGGAGGTGACCAATTCTGTGGGTCGAAGCCAATTCTGCGGGATTGAAGATGAGATGACCTATTCTGCGAGTCGAATCCAATTCTATGAGCTTAAGGTGAGATGACCAATTCTACGGGTCAAAGACAATTCTGTGAGCTTAATGTGGTGATCCAAGATTGAGGTCAATTTTGACCTAAGAGAGGTGATGAACGAGGACCGGGGTCAATTCTAACCTAAGAGAGGTGACGACCAAGGACCGAGGTCAATTATAGCCTAAGAGAGGTGACGATCGAGGACCAAAGTCAATTCTGACCTAACTAAGGTGACGATCCAAGATCGAGATCAATTCTGACCAAAGAGAGGTGACGACCGAGGATCAAGGTCAATTTTGACCTAACTAAGGTGACTATCCAAGATCGAGGTCAATTCTGACCTAAGAGAGGTGATGACCGAGGACCGGGGTCAATTCTGACCTAACTAAGGTGACGATCCAAGACTGAGGTCAATTTTGGCCTAAGAAAGGTGATGACCAAGAACTGAGGTCAATTCAGACCTAACTAAGGTGGAGATACAAAACTGAGGTCAATTCTGACCTAAGAGAGGTGACGATCGAGGACCGAGGTTAATTATGACCTAACTAAGGTGACGATCCAAGACCGAGGTCAATTCTGACCTAAGAGAGGTGACAACCGAGGACCGAGGCTAATTCTGACCTAACTAAGGTGACGATCCAAGACCGAGGTCAATTTTGACCTAAATGAGGTGATGACCGAGGACCGAGGTCAATTCTGACCTAACTAAGGTAACGATCCAAGACTGAGGTCAATTATGACCTAAGAGAGGTGACGACCGAGGACCGAAGTCAGTTCTGACCTAACTAAGGTGACGATCGAAGATCGAGGTCAATTCTGACCTAAGAGAAGATAAAGATTGGATTTTGGATTCCACTGGGGATAAAGATTAGACTTTGGATTCCGACGGGGAATAAAAAATGAGTTGGGGAACATGTAGTGTCCTCTGGAGTTCCACTGGGGAAATCCTTGTGATTTTGGTGATTTGGCAAAGGAAAGGCAAATTTGATGCCTTAAACTGCACTGGGGGGGTGATTCGGTGGTCTAAGTATTAGACGTATTTCTCGAGGAGGTTTGAGACCTTTGGGGGATAGGAAGTGATCCTTATAGATCCTCCGGGGATGTTTTCGGGAGGATTTTTACTTGGTTTTTTTTTAGTTTTCCTGGGGAGATGGGGGTTTCGCTTGAGGGAGTGTGAAATTTTCATAGTGAAAATGTTCTGAATCCTTCCTGGAATTTTTAGGAATTTTTTGAGGATTTTTCAGGGCATTCTGGTATTCTTTGGGAATTTTTGTATGAAATTTTAAGGTGGTGTCAGTCGGCATGGTTCAGAGGGTGCCATACGGCAGTGGCATGGACTGCCTCGGGAAGGTAAAGGGTCAATGCCGATCGGTGGGGGGGTCAATGACGATCGGCATGACCCTTGGCATCCTATATAAAGGGGGAATTCCCCTCATTTTTCACAACTTCTTGCCCTCTTCCTTTTTGTGATTTTCCTCTGCAAATCATTCTAGTATTCCGATATCTAAGAAATGGCTGCCTTTGTGAGCACTGCAGGGCATAGAGAATGGTTAATTGTTGATGACTGGGGGAACGTGGAGTGGAGGGCCAGGGTGCCTCTTGCTTTGTGGAGTGAGAACTCCTTTGATGCATTCGAGCAGGTTGTCGATGAGCAGACCTTGCTACGAGAGCCATCGCATCATCGGTCTTCTAAGGTGGAGAGCCCTAACGGTTATGTAAGTAACCTAACTTTTGGCATTCTTCTCTTTTTTGACGAGTTTTCCTTCCTTCTTGAATTTTGACAAAGTTTTTTCTTTTGACAGTCAGATATATTTTTGAAGAACATACGTGGCCACAGGACGACGGGGCTTAAGGACGTCTAAGAGCATCTTCCACTTGTGGTGTGTTAGGTGGTATCATCAGCGGGTTTTGGGAGGTTGGTGTCTTCACTGGATGAGATGCCTCGGTCGACAGCGGTCCTGTGCACTTTGAGGGAGAGATGGTGGGATACTACCCACACCTTCCGTTTCTATTTTGGGGAGATGACCGTGACTCCCAGAGATGTGCAGCAGCTGCTGGGGATGGATTGCGATGGGGAGAAGATAGAGGTGGATCTCTCTATGAGGGTGAGGGCAGAGGCGGTGAGGGCGGCGCTTAGTGACGTAGGGAGGATAGTCTTTGGGGATTCCATCCGATTGTCCTTCCTGGAGGATGTTCTACTGAGTAGGGTGGTTGATGTGGAGGATGGGCTGCAGGTGAGGCAGATGGCCCGGTTGTTTATTTTCCTGAAGCTGGGAGGTTTCATGGTGGCGTCAAGCGGCGACGTCGTCCATTTTTCGTTCTTGACGTATTTGAGGATGTTTTCGAACATCCCTCTCTATGATTGGGGGAGCCCGACTTTGGCAACCGTCTATTTTTCATTAGATGCATTCAGCCAGTGCCGCAGGTAAACTTTTACTAGAGCCACGTATCTCCTCGAGGTATCCTTTAATTTTGTGCATTTTCCTTTCATGCATTCGCATTTTCCTTATGCGCCTCTTTTTTATTGTGAGTTCCTGTCTTTGGCAGACATGGTTCTATGAGGTGATTGGGTGTAATACCCAGCTGATCGCTCTGAAGGACGATATCGTTGGGGACTTCTGCCAATTGTGGCCTGACCAGTGGTAGGGTAAGACTTTCCTTTTCAGTATTGGTTTTTTACATGTTCTAATTTTGAATTGACTTATGCCTGCTGGGGATTTTTAGGTGACTTTTTACCCTTGGGGGAAAACCATTCAGAATACGGGGGCGATCGGGGTGAATAAGCAAATGAGGCATTTGTTGGAGCATAAGTTCGGTTATTCCTGGTATCTCGGGGAACGGGTGGTTCGGCATATTGCTAAAGAGGATGTGGTAGTTCCACCTGTGCAACCTCCTATGTCTATGATTTGGGAGGGGCTGCTGTCGGAGAATGTGAGGATCGCGAGGATGATCGGAGAGTCCTACCTGTTGTATACTGATACGGATGCACCGTATGATTATATGGACTTTGTGACGAGCTGGTTAATGGCGCCCAGTATATATGATGCCTTGCCTTTCCCTCTTACGGGTTCGAGTTGGGCGGTGGGATCTTCCCACAACGGCGACAGTCCGGCGACATTTGCGGCGGTAGCGACTTCAGAGGTTCCCTTCGTGCGGTTGCATACCTCTTTGTACAACATTCGGCGAGCTGATGGAGGGATGGTGCCTAGGCTGCACTGTCCTCATGCGATGGATCCGGAGGAGTTGGGTTTGACAGAGGAGGTTCTTCGTCTTGTAGTATACCTTCTTCCTCTTTTTGGTTCCTTTTCTATTTTGATCCCTTTTTTATACTGATTTTTCCTTTTCTTTGCAGCAAGTCCGGGTGTCGACCACTTGGCTGAGGAACATCAGAGACTAGATATCTTCGACAACTACCCATATTCGGGAAGCGGTTCGGTTTCCTTCTTATTTGGTGTCATTTGCTACGTTCGAGGAAGACCTTGGCTTGGGTAGCGGTGGTGCGTCATCTCGCCGTAGGGGAAAGAGCGCGTGTCACAGGGATGGAAGCTCTTAAGGGTAAAGGGTAGGTGAGAGAGAGAGAGAATGTGGGTTCGGGATCAGTCCCGTTATTTTTTTTATTTTCTTTTATTCCTTACAAAATTTGATGTAACATAGAAGAATATATATATATGCAATGCAATGGGATTTTTTTTATTATCTTTTGTTAATGGTGAATGCATGCACATGCAGTTTTACTTTGCTGCTGAGATCGTAAAAAGAGACATTTTTGGGATTTTGAGGAAAGTTTTAAAAATGAGAAATTATATAGGGGTGGAAGAGGATTTTTGAAATTCTATTTGAGAATATCAATATATTTTTTATTGGGTTTTTTTTATTTTAACAAAAAAGGAAAAAGGAAAATTTTCAAAAATGGGAGGTTCCCGATCGACAAGCCCCTTGCCCTGCCTATCGGTAGTCAAGTCCAGTCCCATCAATTCAAAGATTTTGATTAGTGACATTTTCAACTTTTTAGTACTTTGTGGGTTAGGATTCCCTCCGATTTATGCAGGGATTATGTCTTTTGTGAGGGTTCTCAAGTATAAAAAGGGCTAGGGGTGGAGTGTTTTCATCACACCTTCACATTCTTACTTACTTGTCTACTATCTCTTAGTCCTGCAAGATGGCTCTCCCTAGTAACATTGAGTTTGCTAACTACCTCGAAGCCTTGGAAGCGATGTGCTCTTATAACGTTGACTACGATGCTTTTAACATGCATCGAGTCTCTTGTGGCGTAATCAATCCATTGAGTGGAGCAAGCTCATGGCGGGGGTACAATTTTGGTACCTCGAAGACCATGTATTCCTCATTGGGTTGGATGAAGTTTTTCCTACCTATGAGGAATTTTCTTCCATGCTGGGGATAAATCCCAGTGTTGTTATGAATGAAATCTAGGGCGTATGGATGTGAATTACAAAGTGAGAGTCTGGCTCCCGTGCGGGAACCCCGGATAAATCCCAGTGTTACTGCGGCTTTACTCGAATTCTCCCATGCTCTCAGGGATTTTCTAATTGGGCTTATTCATATTTTTCCTTCGGTGACTAGATCATTGGTTGCTGGAGGAATGATCTCCCTCCCGGTAGTGTTGCAGTCCATACATTTACGGGAAGTAGGTGATGTTGGCTATGTTGGAGCCGTTGCTCTGGGCCTGGTTTCAAAATTACTACTGGTGACTGGGGAACTGCTGGTGGATACGCAACTTACATCGATTACTTCATGGATGTCCTACCATTGCAATTCTATGGCGGTGATACTGGTGGAGACCCTGAACGGTTTGGATGCCTGGCGAGAAGGTCGTTCTGACTTCCTGTGGGGTAGCCCCGTGATGCTATTCATGTTATTGTCTGAAAGACTCCACCTGGTGACTCTTACAGAATATCCTTTATTGGATGTACCCAACTTATTTTTGCATCACTTCTTCAGTGTTGGACTGAATATTGAGAGCTAGGAGAATTGGCTAGTGGAGCATGGGGCTCGAAATTTGTATTGGTCAGTGCCTTGGTGGGGACAGTTTTTTGCCTATTCTTGAGCTAGGAGATTACCTGTATGTGCGATTGGTTGGTCTCAGACAGACCTCTTTTTATTTCCCTTAGAGGCTTCTGTACAAATTTGGCTGGGCACAGTTCGTGCCACCTCGGACACTAAATTTCTTTTCGATAGAGTATTTAACCGAGCGTCTGCGCATGCGGCTTATCTCTCTGCGGGAGAGTCGGCTTCCATCGACCCATCCCTCTCAGTCTGTTGGGAAAGTTTATCATATACCTGGGGATTATATGAAGTGGTTATAGAGGAGAGTAGTTAGCAATATATTGGCAGTGGAGACTGAACAAAAGTGGCTTGTCTCTTTTAACACCATGGAAGGAGGTGTTGTGGTTTCTTCGAAGCTGGTTCGAGCTTATCGGTCCATGGAGTGTCTGCGACACTCTGTTCAGGCAGGGGAAACTTGGAGACCCCAGGATGAAGATGATGATGACGGAGTCGAATCCTCTAGTAGTTGTGGATAGGTCTCCTGGAGAGTTTATTGTGTAATGTGGAGATTTTATTTTGTCTTTTTTAGGAAGGTAGGGGAAGGGAGTTATCCGTTCCTTTTCTTATGTAATCTGTACCATAATTTCTTATCAGTGAAATAAAAAATCTTCTGATCATCCAGCTGTGCCCTTTGATAGTTTAGTGTTGTTTAAATTATCTATATTAATCGCTAAGGTATACATAATCCTTTTGTTCAAGTATATGTTAGAATGAACTGTCGTTCTCGGAGGTAAGAAAAGAATAGTATTTTGTAAAAAAGAAAGGGTCATGCTTATGTAAGGTGTATGACCTGCCTATGTACCAGTGGGGTTTTTATAAAATTTATACTTTGTTTGAAAATGGTTTTTGAAGAGGATTAGGCCCACGTAGTTCTAGGTAGAAGTAAATGAAGAGATTTTTTTTAGAATAGAAGGGAGATGAGAAGAGTCGTAGCATTCTGAGATTTCGGACTAGGGGTAGAATTTCTTGAGACGGTCCAGGTTGACTGGATAAAATCTCTTCTCCATCTAAGTCGGTAAGCATGGCGACACCATCGGACAAGATCTTCTTGATAATGTAGGGGTCTCTCCAATTGGGCTAGAATTTCCCTCTGGGGTCCCACATGGGTTCTATAATTTCTATGAGAGCTAGGTCCCCTTCTTGGACATCGCGATCCTTGACTCTCTTGATGAATGAATGTGCTATTCGGCGATGGTACCCTTGTATGTGCTATAGTTCTTTTAATCTCCTTTCGTCGAGGAAGGTCAGCTTGTCAAGACGTCTTTGGCACCAGTCTTCTTCGCTGACCTTGCTTTCAAGCATGACGCACAACGAGGGTATTTCTATCTCCATGGGTAGGACTGCTTCCATACCATAAACTAGATGGTAAGGGGTATCCACATTAGAGGTTTGAATTGGGGTTAGGTAGATCCAAAAGGCATACGGGATTCGATCATCCTAATCCCGACAGCTTTCGGTCATCTTACTGTAATGGCTTTGAGGTTCTTATTGGCAGCTTCAACTTTACCGTTGGTCTGAGGTCGGTAGGGAGAAGATTTGTGTCTCTGAATCCCGTATTCGTTGACCACCTCTATGACTTCTACCTCGAAATGTAACCCATTATCTGATACTATCTCGTGCGGTACCCCATACCGACAGATGATATTTTTCCTGATGAATTTAGCCACTTTCTTGGCATTCAGCACTGCATTTGACTCAGCTTCGACCCATTTGGTGAAGTAATCAATGGAAACTAGGATAAACTCATGCGCATTGAAAGCCTTCAGTGTAACCTTCCCTATGATGTCGATGCCCTAGGTGGAGAATGACCAGGGAGAGGTCATATTGTATAATTTACGTGGAGGCAAATGCTGAAGGTTGGAGAATTATTGGCATTTAAGGCATCTCTGGACATAGGCAGTGCAATCAGGGGTCATGGTGGTCTAATAGTAGCCTTATTGGATGATCTTTTTGGCAAGTATATGACCATTAATTTGGGGTCTGCATTCCCCGCTGTTGATCTTCTGTATTATCTTTTCAATGTCAGTCCCTGCGATGCAGTGCAGATGAGTTCCATCGAAGTTTCTTTTGAGCAGTGCTTTATGATGGATGATGTACTGGGCGGCCAGTCTTCAGAAGGTTGCTCAGTCTTTTTTGTTGGAACCCTCGAGATACCTACCATGCTTGAGGAGGCGCTAGATATCATAATATCAATAATTGTCTAGCTCAGGATCTTCTGTAGTGACGAGCTTAATATGGTAGCAGTGGGTTGGTTTGTCTTGCTTTTGAATAAGGAAGGGGGTCATTGTGATTCCTTCGGGCGTGTCGACTATGGAAGTCAGGATAGAAAGGGCATTGTCTAGGTTATTATTTTCTCGAGGTAGGTAATGGAAGGTGATATCTTGGAATTGGGAGGCTAATTCTTCTATGTGGGCATGGAAGGGTTGGATTTTCCCATCCTTGACTTTCCACTTTCTGAGAACTTGCTCGATGATGAGGGCAAAATTGCCGTAGACATATAGGCATTGAATACCTTTCTTGAGAGAAACTTTGAGGCCTACTATGCATGCCTCATACTCAGTCATGTTATTGGTGAAGGGGAAATCTAGCTTAATGGCGATGGGAGTGTGGGAGTCATCTAGGGCGATCAGAAGTATCCCAATGCCATATCCCTTTTTGTTGGTAGCGCCGTCAAAGAACATTTTCCATCGAAGGGATTCTTGAGCAGTGTAAAGGATGTTTTTATCTGGGAATTCAGATACCCAGACATCAGCTTCTTTTACAGGGTAATCAGCGAGGTAGTTAGAGATGGCTCTTCCTTTCATGGCTTTTTGTGTGACGTACACGATATCAAACTCGGCTAAGATCATCAACCATCGGTCCATTCGGCTAGATAAGGCGGGTTTCTCAAGCAGGTATTGGATGGGGTCCATTCGGAATATAAGTTTGATGGGGAAGACGAGCATGTAGTGCCGCAACTTTTGGGTAACCCAGACCAGTGCGATACACGCTTTTTCCAAAGTGGTGTAGTTAACCTCATACCCGACCAATTTGTGACTGGCATAATAGATGGCTCTTTTTTTGCGTGAATCTTTAAGGTATTGGGCAAGCAAAGTCCCAGTTGCAGTGTCGGTTTTGGTTAGGTATAGGAGAAAACCAATTGATGTATTGCAATTTTCCAAGGAAACCTCGTACTTCTTTCTCTATTTGGGGAGGTGGCATCTCAAGTATGGCTTTCAGCTTGGTGGGATCTGATTCTACCCCTTTCTCACTAACCATGAATCCCAAGAGTTTTCCCTTTGTAATGCCGAAGACGCATTTCTGAGGATTGAGTCTTATTTGATATTGTCGCAGTCGTTCGAAGAACTTTCGAAGAGCAGGAACATGACCTTATCTAGTTTTAGACTTGATAATCATATCATCCACATTGACCTCAACTTCTTTATGAATCATATCATGCAGGAAGGTTGTGGCATCCCTCTGGTAGGTAGCCCCAGCGTTCTTGAGACCAAATTGCATAACGGTGTAGCAAAAGGTTCCCTTTGGGTTGATGAATACGATTTTTTCTTGGTGGTTTAGGTGCATTTTGATTTGGTTATATCCGACAAACCCATCAACTAATGACTTAAGAGCATGACTGGCTATATTGTCCACGGTTATGTCGATATTGGGTAACGAATAATCATCCTTTGGAGAGGCTTTGTTCAAATCTCGATAGTCTACACACATCCAAACTTTTCCTCTTGATTTTGGCATGGACACTGTGTTGGCTAGCCATGTGGGATATTCGATCACACGAATGAAGCCTACGTTCAACTGTTTGACCACCTCCTTTTTAACTTTAAGAGACCATTCGGTGCAGAGTTTTCTCAACTTTTGTATGACCGGCTTGTAATCTGGGAGAGTGGGAATCTCGTGTTGATCTATTTCAGGATCAATGCCGAGCATATCGTGGTAGGACCATGCAAAGACATCCACGAATTCCTTTAGCAATTCTTTGAGTTGTTCACGCTCATGCTCGTCGAGGGTGGCCCCTATCCTAATCTCGCACAGTTTGCTACTAGAACGAGGTTAACAACAACAGTCTCCTCTTCATTAACTTGAACACGATTATGTTGTTTATTATTAACCTTATTTAGATTAGTTAAGAATTGTTCATTTACAAAATCATCATTATCAAAAGTATGATTAGAATCTAGACGGTTAATGTAAGGCACAACAAGATACTCAAAATCTTCGTTTATTTCATTGATAAGAAAAACAGCATTGAGAACCTCATCAAAGGAGGTCTCGATTACATTTGAGCAAAGATAGACAACAGAAGAAGAAATAGGGTAAGCATTAGGATTTGGGGAGGTTTTAGAAGGTAGAACTGGCATAGCATGCCAGTTTAGGAGAGGTATATCAGTATCTCTAATCAGGTGGGATGGATCCAGTGATGTAGTGCCTGAATGAACCATGAAGAGTGTCATCCCCAGTGTTTGTAAGTTGAAGGAATCTTCGGAGTCACTTTCCTCAGTCTCTTCGGTATCTTTGATGAGCGGTTGTACATGGTGTTGGGAACTCTTGGCCCATGGGTAGCTGTCTTGGAAAAAGATCTCCATTTCAGGCTTCATATTCTTGTTTGTTTGGCCATACCATTATTTTGGAAAGCCGCAAAAGGGAAAGTGCTCACCCTCTTTGATGAATCATCCATTCAAGAAGTCACCAGGGATAGTTTAGATGTAGTCTAGTCTTCTCTTTGGTCGAGATTGGGAGATCCATTATCGATAAGAGAGAGTGGTACGACCTTCCCCATAACTTCGACGAAGATGTTGAATGCATGATTGTTGATTGGCCCAATCTTGGGGATTTCTTCTTCAAAAAAGGATAGCGTTCGGGTAGAGGTCAAGGATCCCATCAAATTTACCGCTTCTTCTGGTGTGGTAGAAGGATGAACTGTGGGTCCAATTAGCAACTTGATCAAAGCGTTTCTGTGCAGTTGAGAAGACATGAAAATCCCCTATAGAGTGATGTTAGCTTGAGTTTTCTTTAGTTGATCGAGGATCTTACGCTCCTCGAGGGTCATCTCCGGCATAGGAAGGTTTTCAATGCCCTTCCCTTTGTCATTGGCTGGTAGTGAGCTTGGGATCTGTTAATGCTTCCCTGATCTGGTCATGTGATTTACTCAAGAAGGGAAGAACTTGAATCCCGGGACCTCATCAACCTTGAGGTGTTTTTCCACCTTATTTATTTCTCCGAGGAGTTCCTCAAATGATATCATTCCACACATGTCATCTATCGGTCCAGTTTTCTCTGAAGCTTTCTCTTTATTTAATTCTTCAAATTCTCCCCCCCATTCGATGGAAATAATTATGTCTTTCCATATAAAGTTGATACATTCCATAACTTCAACGGCTTCTTCATACAAGTTATCCGATTCTATTGGGATGTGTAAGGGTGAAGGGACCAGTCACCCCTGTAGCTTCAAAACATCGAATAACTCGATAATACTGCAAATGTTCTTAGTTTGCCTGAATAATTCTGCCATGATATGGGTGACATCATACAGGCTGACTTCATCGGTTGGTACTACCCAACTATCTGACTCTCGAGCCCATTTTTGTGCTTCCAAGAACAGCGTACTGAATCTCTAGAAATCAATGATCATCTGTAGGGGAAATTTCAGCCCGAACTCTAGGAGTTGGTTTAACACTTATGACAATTATGTGCTTCCATTTTCAGAACGGGTACGGACATCAATTCATGCTCTGGTAAAGAGTGACAGTACCTGATCACCGAGGCTAGTAGGGTGTAGGAGGAAATAAGGGAAAATTTAGAGAGGTTTAGGAGAGTATATGGGTGTGATTTTAGTTGAGGGATCAAATTATGGGTTCTCTTTTAGAAATATGGCATTGGTATGATTTGGAAGTGGGTTGTGAGTAGTGTTTTGCTTAGGATTGGCTGGTGGGGTGATGGTACCCCGATCAATTAGACCTTGGATTATGTTTCGGAGGTGAAGGCATTGGTGGGTGGTATGTCTAACAGTTTGGTGAAAGGCGCAATGGGAATCTGCCTTGAAGTTTCTTGGGAGTGGATTTGGCAATGGACGGGGATCCAAAGGTTTGATAAGGTTTCGAATTAACAAGGCTTGATAAACTTTGGAGAGGGGAGCATGGAGATTGGTGTATTCCTTTCAGATCGGGACAGGGTGAATTTCTGGTGCCCATGATGTGGTTGGTTTAGAGATGTTGTTGATGGTTGAGACTGCAGCACTGGAAGGCTTATCATATTTTTTGGAGGTGAACTGTCCGGACACCTTCTTTGGTTCAACATCTATTTTATTAAGACCTTCCTCGATTTCTACTCCTGCTTCTCTGAGAGCTCGGAAATGTGGATAGTATTGTCCTCCCATCGTTGCTCAGAATGGGGTAAGAAGTTCTTCTTCACTATGCTGACTTGTTCTTCCTCAGATGGCCAATTGGTCATGGTAGCTGCTCTTTCCCTCCATCGGCCTATGAAATTGCTGACTGATTCTCCAGAGTTCTATTTGAGAAGCTCTAAATCACGATGGGTGACCTCAAGATCTTCATTGTATTTGTACTGTGACATGAATTCTCGAGCTACATCCTCCCAACTATGAATTTTGGACTTTTCGAGAGACAAAAACCATCGGAGGGCGTTATCCTTCAATGTTTGCTGAAATAATTGGGCCATCACTTCTTTAGAAGCCCCTAGTAGAGTAATGGAATGGTGATAACTTCGGAGATGAACAATCGGGGGTTCACTTCCTCTGAATTTCTCAATATTCGGCATCTTGAACTTCTCGAGTAACCTCGCTTTCGGATAAGAAAACATGTGGGTGAAGTCCATGTAATTTCTTGAGATTCTGACTTGGTCAAACTTCTTGGTGAGCATCTTAAGGTCTTCTTTGACTTTATTCAACTCTTATTCCTTTGGATCAATGATCATAGGCAAGTTATCCCCAGGCTGGACAAGGTTCGGCATTGTTAACTAGGCAGGCGACGACCCATTAACAGGAGGGACACATGGAGCGTGTTGATACTCTTCGGGAACCCAAATAGGGTCGGGTGGAACCATAGCAAGAGGGAATAGGTCCTCGGGCTCTTAAGGAACGAGAACCTTGTTTCGTTGCATCTCTCGATCCTTCGGACCTCAGTTTGGAGGTTGTCAATCTTGGACACAAGCTGCGCTAGAACTACCATCAGATCCAGCTGCACAACGGGTACTTGATCTGTGTTTTCCATGGAAGGCGGATGGATTTAGAACTCGGAAGGAGTAATAGGGGAACGAGAGGAACTCCAGGGTGACTTGGCTGAAGACCGAAGCCAATAAAGAGCCAGGGCGAGGGTTTGCGATCGACCTGAGAAGGCGTAAAATGAGATTTATTTTTGAGAAAAAGGGATGAAATTTTTTTTTTGACATTTTTTTTCAAGATTGAAAAATAAAATATTTTTGTATTTTTTATAAAGAGAGGAGAAATGTTTTTGGATGTTTGATAAGGAAAGGAAAAATGTTTTTGGATTTTGGATAAAGAAAAAGGAGAATTTTCCCTCTGGAGACGGTCCCAGTATGATTATTATGATTATTATATTTTCACTTGTATTAATTCTCCTAAATGCAAAGTGAAATGCCGGATGGGACTCGAGCCTGGAAAAATTGGGTTTGTAATATATGCAAAGCTATGGCTAGACTTGTGACTGGGCTCACGGATAGGGTCCCATTTTAAAAATGCGCGAAAATTCGGGTGGCAGGCTGACCTGGAATTTTGGCAGAGTTTCGAGTTGAAATCGGAAATCTAACATGTGTGTCATAGGTTTGACACCTATATGCGGGTATGCAGTTGGTTGGGTGAATCGGAAAGGGTTCCCCCCTTTGGCCTGACTTCCACAATATACATCTTGACCTTACGGGTAATCTGTATGTGTGAAAAAGCCATTTGATATACCTGAGTGTACATGAATTGCCTCACCATATACCTCGTGGGGATGGTATGTGTGAGTGAGAATTCGATATACTCGGCGTACGTGAATGAGTTCCCTGCGATATACCTCCCGTCATGACTTCAGTCAAGCGGTAAAATGCGGGGGAACCATTTGATATACGTTGAAGGTACTTGGCCAATGAAAAGTGAGAGTCATATCACTTCGGCTAACTGCGCCCTGCCGTACCAGCTCCCATCACAAAGTGACCCTCCAGTTACTGGGTAGAATTTGGTCAATAATAATGCTCTTTGGTGACGTCGTATGAATCATGCATGATTCTCTTATTAGTATCTTATGAGAATATCTCTTCCGATTATGCCAAACAGGGATCAAAGTGCAAGTACCAATGGTTCACCAAGTATGGATGGGTGATGCGTCCAACATAAGGATATATGTGATCCTAGGTGCACGTGGTGTGAAGTGTACATGGAGAATTTTCTACAAGTGTGTGAATAGACGCATAAGCATGGGATATACATGAAAAAGGGAAACATGCAAAATTGGGGGAGAATAGAAACAAACATAACACCCATGTAAATAGAGTCTAGCCCTCAAAATAAAGTTTCCCCAGCGGAGTCGCCACTATAGCCATCCCTCCCGGATCCTCGCAGCGGGCGGGCGCGCGATGGGTGGATCCTTAGGTCCCGCGGGTCCCACTCGAGATCGCTTCGACCGTCGTCATTTGGGTGAGGTGTAAAAATGTAGAGAGCTTAGAGTCGATAGTCTATTTTACTCAAAACAGATAAAAGAAAGGGGGAAGCCATCCCGAAGGACAGCATCCAAAGACATACTAATGCATACGAAACCAAAAATGATTTCAAAAGGGTCCGGAGGCTAAGTTACGAAATAGGAAGGTGTTAGGCACCCATTCCGCCCTTTCGGTCTCTCATGGATTTTTGTTATTTTCCTTTATTTTCCCCGTGATATGTGTGCATGTGTATATATAGTGGAGATAGGAATCCTCGACTTGTATCATGGAAGAGATAAAGCGAGTTATACGTAGGAAGGTATAAAAATATTAAAAAATAGGATTTAGGCGATTATCCTTACGTTGACCGTTATGATGGAATGATAACTCATGTGGAATAATACACCACTAAGAACAAATATATGTATAGGTATAATATAAGAGAGTGGAGTTTAGAGAAGATAGAAAATGAGAGAAAAAGTAAAAATAGGACTCGAGTCTTGGGTTTTACCCCGAGATGCCTACGTAGCCTATAGAGGAATCAAAGTCCACATAGTTCACATGCAAAACGAGGGGGGGTTTATCCCATAATCCAACCGGGGGATTATCTTTTTTTTTTTTTGTGTGTGTGTAGAAAAAGTGCTTTAGTTGTGAGAAAAGTGTAAGAAATGTATGAGAATTCCCGTTTGGAATTTATGAGAAAACCCTCTTTTTCTTGTTTTGAGGGTTTTTTATTTATATGAAAATAAGGGATGTACAATAATACTAAATAAAAAGTATATTAGGATGTGTGAGATGAGATAATAAAAGTGCTAAGAAATAAAACAAGTTATTGCGAATTTATGAGAATTTAAGGAGAGAGTTGGGAAAATTGGACCTTCTTGAAGATCTTGAGCTTGATCTTGATCTTGAATGTTGGAGAGAAGCCCTTAGACTTATATGATGATAGAGGGTAGTGAATTCACCCAATTTGATGAAAATGATGATGAAAAGTGAAGGTGGGAAAGGGATTTGGGTGTGGAAATCACGCCGACTTCGAGAGAGGTTTTCTGGATTTGTTGAGAGTGATATGTTTCTGATAGGGGCTCCTTTTGCAAGTGAGGTTTGGGCCTCATTTTTATAGGCCTGGGGCATTGTCGATCGGCATAGCCCTGTTCCTTCCAATGGTAGGTGTGTTTAGGCACACTGCCAATAGGTGGGACCTTTGGTTTGGTAGTGTCTTTCAGGACTTTTCAGAAAATTAGTTGCAGAACCCAAACTGTTGATTAGAATTGTGCATGGGGAAGACCATTGGAAAGATAATTTAGAGACTTTTGAAAGTCCTTTGGACTACTCCCGGGTTCGGTAGTTGACTTTGGGTCAAATATGGATCGGAAGAATTCATCGGTCCATTGGACGGGGAATCATCGGACGGAAATGGATTGTTCATATGCATGGTGAGTCTGAATCGCTCACGGGGTGGACCGTTGGAAAGGTTAGGAGATGTAATTCAACATTCCAAAGAGTTTGATCCGGTTCGGGGTGTTAATTTTGTTCAAGCGGGCCCTGGAAGGGTTCGGTGACCTCTCGGAGTAAAACGGATCGTTCATCCATACCGTAAGATGGAATCACCCGCGGGATAGATCGTTGCAAAGGGGTTTCAGTACCCTTAGAAGATTCATTCAGTCTCAGTCGAGCTGACGAGTTGACTTTGGTCAAATGGGGCCTGGGAGCACCCGGTGGCCTCCTGATTGAGTTTCGGGGGAAAATAGGTCGTTCGTCCACATGGTAAGTCGAAATCATGCACGGGATGGATCGTTGGAAAGGGGTTTCAGTGCCCTTTTAATATTCATTCAGTCTCGATTGAGATGAAGACTTTGACTTTTGGTCAAATAGAGCTTGGGAGTGCTCGGTGGCTTCTAAGTCACTACTCGGGGTATGAACTGGGTTTATAGTGATGAAGGGAGGTTCTAGGGACCTAAAGAGTGTTCCTAGCAAAGTTAGTATGCCAGGAACCCTTCCTTAAAGCAAATATTTTTTTTCTATCTTCTATATTTTTCACATGATGTTTTTTGCCAACGCTACCTAAACATTAATCACTACGCCATCCTATCATTTAACTACTAATTCTTGTATGCCATTGGTACATGTTTGTCTTTGGATATAGGACATTTGATGTACCGTATGATGGCGATGATTAGTGTGTTGGCTATTTCTCTAATGTTGGTATATTTTGGTGGTGGTAATATCATTTTGTGATTCTTTTTGTGTTGATGACATTTATTTGTTATCTTTTGTTGGTACTTTGGTTTTGGTGACTTTGTTTTTGTCACTTTTGGTGATTATGTATTTTGAATGTTGCTTTTGTACCTTTTAGTAAATCTTGATCGATTTTTATGTCTTCATGCTACATCTTTGTGACATTTTATATGTCACTTTATGCTATGGGTATGTGGATCATATATCTTTTTTATCTATTAGTTATCTTTAGCTCGTTTATTTATGTTTCTTTTCTTGCCACATTAGGGATCTTTTAGGTATGGCTATTTATTATCCCATATTTGTTTCCCATTATTCCATGTTTTGTACTAAGTTGATTAGCATTGGCTACTCATTATAATATCCTATGACGTTATAGACCTTGTATATTCACATGTATGTTAGTTTTTTGCTCTTTTGCTATTGCCTTGTTGTGAATTGGATGACGTTCCTTGAATTGTATATCCTATCTTAATTACTTTCAAGTAAAATAACTTGTTATGTGATTTTTTATAGCACAATAACTTAACTTAATGCTTCTTTATGTTTTTCAATTTCATGACAAAAATGGTGAGAAAGATTAGACTAAGGGGGAGTTATATTAATGAACATATATTAATTTATTTCACAAGAAACTAAAAGAAGATGGAATATATATTCAATAAATAAAGTGGATTTCTCAATTTTGTTATAACATTGAAATATTTTCGTGTTGAACTTTAATTATATGTATTTAGATAATTAATGAACTGTTATATCTTATTCATCACTTGTAGTCCTTTAAACCGTTTATATACATTGGTATCATCAATTCTATTGTTTAGAATGTATGATAGTTTAACAAGTTCAAGAGTTTGAAGATTTGTAGTATATGTTGATCTTTTGTCTTTGTCTAGGCTCGTTTCTTTATGTCATAATTTGTTATATTTTCTTATAATTCTTGTAATCTTCTTTTTGTATATTTTGTCAGGTAATAGACAAAGGGGTAGATTATAAGAATACTCATGTGCCCTATAGGACCATATTTTCTTATCATGTTACCAAAATATATTTTTAGTCGTGTCCTTAAGGTCATTCCAATAAAGCTTCGTTCATATTACTTAATGAACACCCTCAAAGACACGTATATTTTTCATACCAGCCTTAGGAAGGTAAAAGTATTTAGAGACTCTTATGCATGCTTTGTCATAAAAACTATATTTTTATAAAATAATTTTTTTGGGTATGGGCTTTGGTATGGCTTCCTTGATTGTAGCTAATATATATAATGCAATTTTTTTTTAAAACTCTGAATTTCATTCAATATATTTTGGTTGAGTTAGAATTTAGACTTCTGTCAAAATCCAACTCAATGGCCCTTCTTTGTTGATATTGAATTTGTCGCCCTATCCTTATCGCAATGACGCTTTTCTTCGATTCAGTGAACTCTCTTCGTGGGACGAATACTCTTCCGGGGATTTTTTTTTAGTTTTCCATGGCTTGTTTTGTTAAGGCATCAACACCGTGAGGAATATATTTGTTGCAACAAAGCTCTAGCGATGGTTTCAGTCTGGAAAATATTTTGTTTATTTAAATTTTATATATGTTTTTTGGTACTCGTGCAACACTAAATATCCATCCATATGTTTTTACGTTTTACATCTTGTCACTTCAATGTACGACTACAACTTACATGTTTGTCCCCCCAATCTTCTCTTGCAAGCTTGAATGTATATGTTTGTGAATTTTGACTTTTATAAGAGTGTGATAGAAGTGTGATTTTTTTATTTCTTTGTGAGGAAATATATTTTTATAAAACTTTCTTTCCATAGAAAAATTATCAATAGGGAAAAATCTTTGTAAGACAAAGACATTATTATGTACTAATCTTATTTATTGGGTCAAAGATGCATATAAAATACCAATGCCTTTTCTTTAATGCATCAAGTCCTATTTCATTATAGAGCCTGTATATTTAGATAAATGTACCGCCCCCCATACTCATTTTAAACTCATATTCTCTTACTCTAAAAATAAATACATAACCATAACATATTTGTTCCTAATAGTCCCACACCCACCCCACCCCATCCTACCCGAGACTCACTTGGACAGTCCGCCATAGAAGCTCACCAGAGTATTTCTACCTTCTCGTTTCTCTTTCTCTCTCTCGCCTCGATTTTTATTCCTCTCTTCGTATATTCTTTTTCTTCTTTCTGATCTGCGGCAACTACACTATAACCGAAACTAGGGAAGGAGGTTTTTATAGAAATAAATGGAGTTTTTGCTGGGAAAAATGAAGGTTTTGTAGATACAGTAAATTTATCTCTTTTGATTTTTTTGTAAAAAAATATCGAATATGGGTGTTTTTATATAGATCTTGATGAGTAGATTTCAAATATATAAATTTTCGGCATTTTGAATTTATAGATTTGAAGTTATGGAGTTTTAAAGATTATAAGGGTTTTTTCGAGAAAAGACAAGATCGTTAGCTGTCAAAGACATTTTATGGGTATGTTGGTCATTTTAATTCTCCCAGTTGAAAAATAGGACCTTTGACACCATTGATCCAATCAAAGGGTCTCTTTCATCATTGACCAAGTCAATGGGATGGGATTTGTTAGCTATTACCCCTAAGATAAAATAACTTATATTTTGTTGATTCATAGATTATTTTTTTTTTAATCTTGTATTCTTTCAAGATTTAAATCTTGTTTTTCTCCTCTTTATATTCTTAAGATAATTTAGTTTAACACTTGTGAAATCTAAAACATTTTGAAGGCAATTTATTTTCTTTAAATCTTTTAAACCATGTACAAATGTCTTTCTAAATTGTTCTCGAGTTATTTTTAGATTTTGCTTCTCACAAAAATATATTTATGAGTTTAGCCAATTTTTAAAATACATTTTCACTTTAGGTTTTTCACACACCTAGAAAGTGGTACTATACTCGTTGGACGCTTCTAAACCTTATTCCAAGATTTGAAGGAAAAAATGGGTGACATTTGTGATGCGTTGTCTAGCTTTTGACTCCTTTCCACGATGTAAGATATGGTGTAAAAGAGTTTCTAGTTTCTAACAGCTTGTAGCATTGTGTGATTGTAACTCTTTGTCTTCCAGATGTAATCATATACCATAGTCCATATGTCATTCTGTCGGCTTTAAATTTTTTCCTCTTGTAGTTTTTTCCTCCTACGCCTTGGTGTTGTGCTATATTATTTTCCTTTTTGTACTTAGATTAAGGTACCTAATATTGAAGATAAAATTTGGTGTAATATACTTGGTTAATAATTTGTCACATCGACCTTAGGCCTTATCTTTGTTACCTTAAAAATTGAATTAAAGGAAGACCTTGTCTCTTTATTAACAAGTGATTTTAATTAAATATCCTCCGTCCATCTTGGATTTGAGGAAACACACTCTCATATCCTAAGGTAGACTTCAAGGAATCCTTATCTAAATGAAAATCCAAGTTCATGTATCCTAAAGATATAAGACCACCCACCGAGTGAACCAATACATATTCTCTAGTGATCTACACGTAATTGAGAATGTGATTGATGGCAATCTAATGTTCCACACTGATAGAAATAACTTTTTGGCATATTTCGTCGTTTCTTGAAAATCTCCTCTAATCAAAATCCTCAAAATACCTACAAAAATAATACAAACTCAAGTGTAGCGGTAAGTAAGGATGTCCATCCCCATCAATGGGGTAAGCTAGAGACAAACTCAATTGTAATTCAATTTTTTATTTTCTTTTTGGGATTTTTCTTTTCTATTTTTTTTAGCTTTTTCAATATTAAAACAATTGGGTGAGGTGAGGTGAAATAACACTAAACTAAATAGAAGACTAAAAAATGACTAAAATGAAAAAAAATAAAGTCTAACACAAAAATAAGAAATAAAGTGAGGTAAATAGATGTGAGAACAATCAAAGAGTGGGACTACACCACAAATTCTAGCTATTCTAATTAATTAATTTAATTATTGGAATTCTCCCAAATTAATATCAAAATTGCAAGTGTAATTTTAATAGTAATCTTTTAGAAAATTAAGTTTAACACCCCACAACTCGAGAAAATAGATCTGCACTCTTTTTTAATTAATCACCCGCTAGGATCGATCGATTAAAATCTGTATAAATCATAGAAAATAAAATTAGAGTTGAAATTTAAGGAATAATACCCACACTTAAGAAACCCATATCTCTAGTTAGAATCTAAAATGGGTATTATAACTTACAATTTCGATTTTCTCTCGAAAATCATTTACCCTCTCTCGAGGCGTAAATTTAAGGATGAGGGATCAAAACTAACATTTAAAGAGAATTTTAAATTAATCAAACTAATTAAATCAAAATAACATCAAATAAGGGTTTACCCCACCCCTTGAAAGTGGATTTAGCCTAACATAATATCAAACATGATAAACAAATAATCAAAGGCATATATAATAAAATAGTAGAGAAAGAGAACAAATCTTCAACAAGTCTCCTTGAAATTGGCAATTTTGAACTCTATCATCTTCCATACAATTCAATTACTCACAATTAAATCTCACCAAATCTCTATAAAAAAAATTAAAAACTATTTACAAAAATAATTTCCTAATTTATTTTCTAATCTAACCTATCTCTCTACTTTTCTTTATAAATTTCTCTCTCTATTTACATATTCTTAGATAATAATGTATGAATTCAACTACATCAATCTATAATGAAATAACTGCTAAAAATGCAACAATTCATTATAGATGGGTGGGGTGAAATTCATCCTAGAGATAAATTTCACTACACACCTCTATATTGAAATATTTGCTAAATATGCAAATACTCTTTAAAGAGGCGTGTAGAGAAATTTTTCACACAAGAGTTTTAAAAAACTAAATTGAGATACTCTTCAAAATGGTCTTCTTCATCCTTAAATAGTAGACATGGACATGAGGGGTGTGAGGATGAGTTGGGGTTAAAATAGGGAAATGCACAAATGTGCATGGGTTGTTTAAGGTCATGTGGGAAGTGGGGTAATAAGGTAATGGGGATAAAAATAAATCAGATTTGTTAAAATGGGGTTGGGGGTAAAATGGGTATAAGTGGGTTAAAAGAGTTTTAAAGACATGTGGACATTTATTGGCTTTTATTTTGGTGTTTGGCTTTGGTTGACTTATGGTTTTTTTTAGCAGGTGGAAAAAAATTGTGGAAGACTTGAAGGGAAATGGGTTGAGGTTGGCTCAGGTTTCCAGGCTCGGGTTTGGGGTTCCTCTATTGGGGCGTCGATCGGACGGTGGGGAGGATTGGGTTGCTGTTGGGGGTCAGGGGCTACTGGTTTGGGATTGAAGGTAACCCGGGTTTGCGGTTGGGGTTCGGATTAGTGACGAGATGGGGTAATGGGTTGGGTTAAGTTGGAAGGTGAATTGGGTTTCAGAGGTTAAGGCGCCATAGGGTTCTGTTTAACTCGCTGATGCGGGTTTGGGGGTTATGGGCTGGTGGTAGGTGGTTCCGGAAGCTTGGTTTTTCTGGCCGGCGAGGTTGGTGACGAGATGGGGTAATGGGTTGGGTCAAGTTGGAAGGTGATTCAGGTTTTAGAGGTTAGGAGATGAGAGTTTGGTTGGTTAATGTTTGTAATAACCCTCTCTTCCGATAGCCCATTTTATCCTTAATTACCATGTGTAGTAATTAGTTATTATCTGGTAAGATGCTGAGTAAATATTAATTTGATATGTCAAGTCAATATTTACTAATATGTTGTGTAGTTACCTCGTGAGTAGATAAAACTTGCATGTGGTAATTTTAATGTCATAAAGATTTAAAATGACATTTTGGTTTATTATGAAACCGGAAGTAAATGAGTTATAAAACTTTCAAATGATAATTCGGATAGTGTAGTTAGTCCCGGTAGGTGTGAGACAGTCAAAATAAGTGCCATATTGTATTTTGGCATTTTGGGGACTTTTGACTGGTTTTGGCTTAAATAGTGTAGTCGCGTATTAGTATAGCGCGTATTAGCATTTTAAGTTGGGCTTTTAGACTTAAGCCCCGTTTTAATTCCCCACCCCTATTCCCATTCTTCCATTTTACACAATTGAGCCCTAGAGAGAGTAGAGAGGGGAAGAAAAACTAGGGAGAAAAAGAGAGATTGGAGCTTGGATTGTTGCCTCCTTCTTCATCAAATCAGATTCTTACCTTGAGGCAAGTAATCTACTTGCAAATTTATGGTTTAAGTAGAATAAATTTCATTGGTATTTATGATTTAGAAATGTTAGGGTTTTTGTTGGATTTTTGGGTATTAACCCTTAGAAATGGATTTGGATGATAAATGATGTTTAAGGTTGGTAGGTAGATGGATTTAGAAGGTAGAAATTGCAGCCAATGAATTCGATTGGGGTTGGTTTTGGTGTTGGTCAAATTTTGGAGTTCAAGACTCCATAGCCATTCTTGGCATTTTCGCAGGGGCGAATCGATTCGGCCCCTTGGGCGAATCGATTCGCATAGATGCAGAATCCCAGGTCGTGTGGTCCGAATCGATTCGGATTTGGACCGAATCGATTCGGCAATTGCAGAAACCAAGTTTTATCGTCCGAACCGATTCGCTGTGGCGAATCGATTCGGCCCCTAGGGCGAATCGATTCGGTTTCAGCAGTTTTGGGGTCTTTTTCCTTTTGATTTTTATCCTTATTCTTTAGGATTAGGGCCTAGGAAACTTCTTTAATGAAGTAAACTTAGAGTCCTAGAGTAGCTATGGAGTTTGGTCGTTACCCTGGACTGGAAATGGGTTCATCTGGGGTTTGTTTCGGGGAGGTTTAAAGTAATGCTAAGGCATTTCTTCTTTTATTCAAACTCTTAGAAGTTTGGAAGTTAGGTACCCTCACTTGGAGACTAGAAGGGCTTGTCAAGTTACATAGGCCTTGGAGATTTGTAGGATCATTATGATCATTTGGAGAATTAAATCGGGGATTGTAATTTGAGGAATAAATGAAAAAATTCGATGGGAATTAGGTTCGCATAAAATGAACCCATAGGTGTTCAAAGAGAATAGGTTCAATTTAGAATGAACCCCGTTGTTTAATGATATTAGGTTTAATAATAAAGAACCAATCACATGATTAATGAAAATGGATTTTTGGAAATAAAATGATAATAAATGTAAATGTTAATTTACTGTTACACACCTCTCTAAATGACATCATAAGGGAAGTTCGCTCGTGAGGTGAAGCCCCCTGGCTAATGAATGCAGGGTGGATATAGTCCTAGGCCATGGGAGCGTTTATGGTTGTGTATTGTTTCTGCGGGGGTAGGGAGATTACGGGTGTGGTCTTGGCTACCACGCAGGCTCATGGCCGCTTCCCGACGTGTTTCGTTAGGTGCCCAGGTTGTCTTATGTTAGGCCCTGGAAGATGATGGTCATTTAGGGGCGCGCACAGCGGGGAAACCCGAACTGGCGGTCTTAGATATCATTATATGTATATGTACATAACTATATTTTCATCAAGTTGGACTTGATGGTTGTTTAATGCCATAAAGAGCATAAATATGTGCCAGGAAGAGCACGGGAATAATATATGTGCCATAAAGAGCACTTGATGTAAATGATATTCCTAATAAGGAATGGAAAGATAAAATGGGAAGTTTTAATTAATGAAAAGAAATTATAACTTCTCGACCTAACCAAATATATGGTTTTATTCCTAATAAGGAATGTCTGAAGGAAATGGGAAATTGTATTAATAAGGAAGGGTTGTAAATTAAAATGCTCTACCTTCTATCTTTGCTTGATATTGTAGCTAGCATGTCATTTGATCATCCTCATTATTCATGCATAACTGTTCATATCTATCATGCTTTTTATTCTTCTAGAAATCATATAGAACCCGGCCCTGACCGGTTTACTCTCTTGTTGTATATATATAATTGTATCCGCTCAGGTGCTCCACCGCAAGGACGCCCGACTTGACTTTCCAAGTTCCTTGCACCTTTGACGAGCTGTAAGACTTTGTGGGTTATTACAGGATGTTGTATTAGACGCTATCATTCTTGTTATTCTAGTTATGATCGGGTCTTGTCCCTCGGGCGTGTGGCCCAAACTATTGTATTTTATTAATGGTTGTACTATGTAAGAGATTTTATATTGTGTACGTTGTCTTATGTAGCTGTGGACCGACAGCTTATTCGGTCCATTTGTGTACCTTCGTTTTAGTTATATTATATGTTAATCTTTTGGAATTCCACTTGCTCGTCAGACTGGGTTGTTAGTTTAAATTCTCATAACCGTATTTTTAAAATTTTACACTTTTTGGCAACCCGTTTTCTGATTTATTGGGTGGTTTTACCGTATACTCAGTTTATATTTGTGATGCTGAGAATGATATCCATCCATGATCCCTGTTACGTTTGAGTATCGGGCTGGCCACCCCTTATCTCGGATTGCGGGTTGTCACAGATGGTATCAGAGCATCAGGTTCTAGAGTACTAGGATCTGTGTGGACTTGTCTCGTTCTACCGTAGCGTTCTTTGATGTAGAGCCTAATGTTAGGATTTCTTTGATGCTTATGTTTACGATCTTCTGCAAGATAGATTGTTTTAATTAGCATTCTAATACTATTGTTCTTCCATCTCAGATGCCGTCTAAGAGAGGCCGCTCGGCGAGACGTGTTAAGGTCGTAGAGAGGGAAGTAGGTCCTCCACCGCCACTACAAGGGACGGTTAATGTTGCGGATGTAGCAAGCATAGTGGCTGGAGCGGTTCATGCCGCCATGTCCATAGTGATCCAACAATTGCCATGGGCCCCAGGTGTTCAAGCTCCTACGGGACTTACTCCGTGGGAAAGGGTTAGGGAGTCCTTTCTAAGGGGCAATCCCCCGGAATTCGAGGGAGGTGCGGATGTTATTAAAGCCAATCAATGGAAGAAAGACATGCAACGCCACCTTCGAATGATAGAATGCAGTGAGGATAAGAAACAAGTCCTTACCACCTTTAAACTTGTCGGATCTGCGTTACACTGGTGGGAGACGATGACCACCCCAGAGCAAAGAGACACCATGTCAATCACTGAGTTCTGGACTTTGTTTGATCTTAAGTATTTTCCTCCCGCTGTTCAGAGGGAGATGAAGAGGAAGTTGCAAGATGTAGTGCAAGGGGAGAGGTCTGTAGCGGAGTATGAAGAGGAGTTCACCCGCTTAGCAAATTTTGTACCAGATGAGGTGACTCCGGAAGAGAGGAAGATCTCGAAGTTTATGGGAGGTCTGAACTGGAGAATCCGAAAACACTTATTGGGTAACCCAGCTTTCCATACTTTTGGCGAGGTTATGAATGCGGCCTTACTCCATTGCCAGGAGCATCGAGTATATACGCAGGGTAGCAAGAAAGCTACTGAGATGAGGCAAGTAAGGAAGCTTGGAGAGTTTATTGCGAGGGGCAATAATAGGCACGAGCAAGGTGCTTTGCATCAGGCAGATCGGAGTGGCCCTGGAGATAGAGGTCATCCGGGCCGAGGCTCTTCTCGATTTCGAAATAACAGGGGTAGAGGTCAGGAGGAGATGAAGGGACGGTGCTTCCAATGTGGGGAGGCAGGTCATTACAAGAAGGAGTGTCCTCAGATGATTGAGGGTCAGTTTCCTCGGGCTCCGCAGCAGCCATGTGTTCTGTTTCCACCTCCGGTACCTATTATGGTTGTTCCTCCGCAGCAGGGGCAACTACAGTATGGACGTGTTTGTCATGATCGGTAGGCTATGTTTCCTCCAGCCCTACCGGCACCGCCTGTTACTAAGGGTAAGTTTTTCTCTGAGATGCGTGAGTTATATGTTATTCGATGCGGGGGTTATGCGCTCATTTGTTTTACGAGTTTTTCTCAGATTTCAGATTTCATAATATCTGCTGAGAGTATTTTCATTTGTATCGAGTCCTATGCGAAATGGTTCGCTCTTTTCTTTTGTTGGTATGTATATAGGAAGTTCTCTTATTAGATTGTGCTTGAGGCCGATTTGCTCGTCCTTAACATGGTCGAGTATGATGTGATATTGGTATGTGATTGCTATGCCTTATATCCACGACCAACAAGTTGAGTGGTAGCGTATAGGAGGGGTTCCTTGTTTGGATTCCGCTTCTGCGGGACGCTCCACGCGCGAACCTTAACGACGTTGGGAGTGGGGACATACTACCTTTCCTTTCTTTTACCTTGTGTGTATTACGCTCTATCTCCATGATCAACTAGTTAAGTAGGCATGTGACGGAGGGGTTCCTTGTTTGGATTTCTCTTTGCGAGAAACTCCGCCGCATGAACACTTAACGATGTTGTGAATGAAGATATGCTATTCTTCCCTTTTATTTTATTTTATTTTGTTTTATTAAATTATGGTCAAGAGTGGGATTTGATAGTTTAGCCGAGGGTCACGTACTAGAGTGATTGATGGCTATTAAAGTGCGACATAGGAGCACTTCACATAGTTCTCTCCTCTGATGGATATGAGGGAGACCGAGGTACGAAGTCGAATTGAGACTTCGGGTTATGCCTTTAAATAGAAGGTTATTTATTGAGATGCATATGTTATAGGGTATATAACCCTAGGGTTTCACGAAGGGTCAGCTTTGGATTGTTAATATTCTCTTGTTAGTTAATTAGATAGTGCGTAGCTGTAGAATCTTTTGGTCCCGAACATGTGTCTTAGACCTGTACCCCTCGATGACTGAAAACGCGAGGTAGTAGTGTAACGGGAGGGTTCCTTGTTTGGATTTCGCTTCGGCGAGACGTCCCACGCACGAAACTGAGCAATGTCGGAAGTTGAGAAAGGCCTTGGACACTAGGGATATACTTAGCATTAGGTGTGTACGACTTAGATAGGGTATAGGTAGATAGACTTTAGGATTGCTTAGGCGTAGGGCTTTTAGTATGGGACGTAAGTTTCGGAATGCTGTTGGGAGTTGACCATGAATAAGTCATGCGTAAACTCTAAGAGGGGTTGGTTTCATGTTATATGAAGTGGGAGGATTTCAAGAAGTTGGTGGTTAAGGCCGAAGGTGATGAGGCCTCTCGTAATGGAGTGTTACGGAGGTAATGAAAGGGTGAATTAACTCTTACCCCTGAGCCACGTGGTTAAGCTCGAAGGTAGATTCTATTAGCAAAGCTCTGTCATGACGGGGAGTGATGACACTGGAGTGTCGATTTATTGTGGATGCGCCGCACAAGTTTAAACTTGTAAAGAGTATTATCCCCTATTTAAATTAAAGTCCATCTTGAGGGTGGGGTGCGTTCCCTTAAGAAAATTTTGTTCCGAACGGGAGGGACTTAAGTTAAGCAGATATGGAGAATCACGCAGTTCTAACGTTTCGGTGCATCAAGGTAATGACGATTCGTGCCAAGTTATACGTCGCTAGTACTATTGGCTGGGCCTGGGAAGGTTGTTGTATTGAATCAAGACTCCCGTTTCTCATTCGTGGCAAGTTTCCAAGAAGCCATGGGATTTGAATTGTGGTTAATTACTTCTTATCATTTTCCACAGTTGACCAAACCAATAGAATAAACCATATGCCAAGGCATATACTCCTTACCTGCGTGCCTAACTTTAAGAGTAGTTGGGAACAATGCTTTCCACTCGTTCAAATTCGCCTATATAGAATTTATGGTTGGGACGGCGCTTTAGAAGAAGCCTTGTATAGTAGGCTTTTTAGATCTCCCGCTTGATTGGTTAGAAGTGCGAGATGATGAGTCTCTCGTATAACCGAGACCGATAAAAGAGCTCATGCGATGCGAGAAGAAGGCATCTGGAGTTGAGGTCATTAAACCAAAGGTTGTGGTGAGTATCGCCTGAGAAGGGCGTTATGCGTTTCGAGGAGAAAAGGAAGACTTGCACCGCATGACGTTGTACCTTTTCTACAAATGTCGCGGTGGGTCCGGTAAACTATTTGCTCGCTTTATCGAAACATTTAGCGGCAAGTTCATAATTTGTTCCTTGTCTCTCATGCAAGGGAGTACGAGAGATAGGACGGTGCCATTAGGCACATTCCTTTCGAGGTAGAGGCAACTTGACGGTTCTTATTAGATGTAGTCGGTTGCTATCTTAGAGCGTAGAGTTACGTGGGTGTCGATGGTAGTACTTTGGGGATAAGTTCTATATAGTCAGCTTAGGTCGAGAAATCGACATCGGGGCGCGAGGATGACTTGCAGGAATAGTATCCGCACCTCTCCTTGCGACGTATATCCGAATTTTGGGGGCAAAATTCCCTCTTAAGGGGGGGAGTATGTAATAACCCTCTCTTCCGATAGCCCATTTTATCCTTAATTACCATGTGTAGTAATTAGTTATTATCTGGTAAGATGCTGAGTAAATATTAATTTGATATGTCAAGTCAATATTTACTAATATGTTGTGTAGTTACCTCGTGAGTAGATAAAACTTGCATGTGGTAATTTTAATGTCATAAAGATTTAAAATGACATTTTGGTTTATTATGAAACCGGAAGTAAAATGAGTTATAAAACTTTCAAATGATAATTCGGATAGTGTAGTTAGTGCCGGTAGGTGTGAGACAGTCAAAATAAGTGCCATATTGTATTTTGGCATTTTGGGGACTTTTGACTGGTTTTGGCTTAAATAGTGTAGTCGCGTATTAGTATAGCGCGTATTAGCATTTTAAGTTGGGCTTTTAGACTTAAGCCCCGTTTTAATTCCCCACCCCTATTCCCATTCTTCCATTTTACACAATTGAGCCCTAGAGAGAGTAGAGAGGGGAAGAAAAACTAGGGAGAAAAAGAGAGATTGGAGCTTGGATTGTTGCCTCCTTCTTCATCAAATCAGATTCTTACCTTGAGGCAAGTAATCTACTTGCAAATTTATGGTTTAAGTAGAATAAATTTCATTGGTATTTATGATTTAGAAATGTTAGGGTTTTTGTTGGATTTTTGGGTATTAACCCTTAGAAATGGATTTGGATGATAAATGATGTTTAAGGTTGGTAGGTAGATGGATTTAGAAGGTAGAAATTGCAGCCAATGAATTCGATTGGGGTTGGTTTTGGTGTTGGTCAAATTTTGGAGTTCAAGACTCCATAGCCATTCTTGGCATTTTCGCAGGGGCGAATCGATTCGGCCCCTTGGGCGAATCGATTCGCATAGATGCAGAATCCCAGGTCGTGTGGTCCGAATCGATTCGGATTTGGACCGAATCGATTCGGCAATTGCAGAAACCAAGTTTTATCGTCCGAACCGATTCGCTTTCAGAGCGAATCGATTCGCTGTGGCGAATCGATTCGGCCCCTAGGGCGAATCGATTCGGTTTCAGCAGTTTTGGGGTCTTTTTCCTTTTGATTTTTATCCTTATTCTTTAGGATTAGGGCCTAGGAAACTTCTTTAATGAAGTAAACTTAGAGTCCTAGAGTAGCTATGGAGTTTGGTCGTTACCCTGGACTGGAAATGGGTTCATCTGGGGTTTGTTTCGGGGAGGTTTAAAGTAATGCTAAGGCATTTCTTCTTTTATTCAAACTCTTAGAAGTTTGGAAGTTAGGTACCCTCACTTGGAGACTAGAAGGGCTTGTCAAGTTACATAGGCCTTGGAGATTTGTAGGATCATTATGATCATTTGGAGAATTAAATCGGGGATTGTAATTTGAGGAATAAATGATAAAATTCGATGGGAATTAGGTTCGCATAAAATGAACCCATAGGTGTTCAAAGAGAATAGGTTCAATTTAGAATGAACCCCGTTGTTTAATGATATTAGGTTTAATAATAAAGAACCAATCACATGATTAATAAAAATGGATTTTTGGAAATAAAATGATAATAAATGTAAATGTTAATTTACTATTACACACCTCTCTAAATGACATCATAAGGGAAGTTCGCTCGTGAGATGAAGCCCCCTGGCTAATGAATGCAGGGTGGATATAGTCCTAGGCCATGGGAGCGTTTATGGTTGTGTATTGTTTCTGCGGGGGTAGGGAGATTACGGGTGTGGTCTTGGCTACCACGCAGGCTCATGGCCGCTTTCCGACGTGTTTCGTTAGGTGCCCAGGTTGTCTTATGTTAGGCCCTGGAAGATGATGGTCATTTAGGGGCGCGCACAGCGGGGAAACCCGGACTGGCGGTCTTAGATATCGTTATATGTATATGTACATAACTATATTTTCATCAAGTTGGACTTGATGGTTGTTTAATGCCATAAAGAGCATAAATATGTGCCAGGAAGAGCACGGGAATAATATATGTGCCATAAAGAGCACTTGATGTAAATGATATTCCTAATAAGGAATGGAAAGATAAAATGGGAAGTTTTAATTAATGAAAAGAAATTATAACTTCTCGACCTAACCAAATATATGGTTTTATTCCTAATAAGGAATGTCTGAAGGAAATGGGAAATTGTATTAATAAGGAAGGGTTGTAAATTAAAATGCTCTACCTTCTATCTTTGCTTGATATTGTAGCTAGCATGTCATTTGATCATCCTCATTATTCATGCATAACTGTTCATATCTATCATGATTTTTATTCTTCTAGAAATCATATAGAACCCGGCCCTGACCGGTTTACTCTCTTGTTGTATATATATAATTGTATCCGCTCAGGTGCTCCACCGCAAGGACGCCCGACTTGACTTTCCAAGTTCCTTGCACCTTTGACGAGCTGTAAGACATTGCGGGTTATTACAGGATGTTGTATTAGGCGCTATCATTCTTGTTATTCTAGTTATGATCGGGTCTTGTCCCTCGGGCGTGTGGCCCAAACTATTGTATTTGATTAATGGTTGTACTATGTAAGAGATTTTATATTGTGTACGTTGTCTTATGTAGCTGTGGACCGACAGCTTATTCGGTCCATTTGTGTACCTTCGTTTTAGTTATATTATATGTTAATCTTTTGGAATTCCACTTGCTCGTCAGACTGGGTTGTTAGTTTAAATTCTCATAACCGCATTTTTAAAATTTTACACTTTTTGGCAACCCGTTTTCTGATTTATTGGGTGGTTTTCCCGTATACTCAGTTTATATTTGTGATGCTGAGAATGATATCCATCCATGATCCCTGTTACGTTTGAGTATCGGGCTGGCCACCCCTTATCTCGGATTGCGGGTTGTCACAATGTTAATGGTCGATGAGGGACAAAGAGTGTTTGAGGTTGAAGATGAGTTGGGTGGCGTCAGTGTGCAGGTGGGTGTACGGGAATGTGGGCGTCAATGAGTGTGAGTTGTCTAGGTGTGTGTAATGTGTATGGTATTAGAGTGTGAGTGAGTTATGTGTGTGTTTAATTTGGACACCTAAAAATAACACTAATTAACTAAAAAAATAAAATAATATAAAATTAATAAAATAAAATCCTATTCTAAAATAAAACAAAAACTCCAATTAAAAAAAATGAAACTAAAATGAAAATAAAAATAAAAATAGAAACCTATTAAACTAAAAATTAAAAGCCTAAAAAATGCAAAATCTAATAAATCTAAAAATAAAATAAAATCCTAAAAAAACTAATTCTAATCAAATAAAACTAATAACTAATAAAAATATACAAATAAAAATAAAATATAAAAATAGCAAATAAAACCTAAAAATTCTAAATAAATATAAAATAAAACTTAAAAATAAATGACTCCCTAAAAATATAAAAAAATATAAAAGGGCACAAACTAAACACACACTTGCTTCGGGGAAGGTTTAGGCTAGGTTTGGGGTATGCTAGGGTTACGGGACAACGGAATTAGCTCCATTTTAACTGCAAATTGCCTCGAAATATATCTTTTGACACCGCAACTGCAATTAAGCCTGCATATTGAACATTTACACATATAAGACCCCAATTATCGAGAATTAGCAACTAAGATACGTCTATTCGGGGTATAAAATGTACACTTTTGGGTTCTTATCACACCACCCCCAAACAGAGCATTGCTAGTCCTCGAGAAATAAGATAAAGAGAAAGAAAGATAAGAAATCAAAAGTTTATCACTTTTGCAGGGACTTGTGATTGCACTTAGCACGTGCAATAAGCCTTTAAGACTATAGGTTACCCTACAGGACGAGTTGTGTCTCGTGAGGGTTTGCATAAAATTTACCCACAAATTTCTTTATTTAAAATGATTTATTGAAAGGCACTCAATGTCTTATTAGACGTAGAATAATCGCACAATCCATCATGAGAAAAATATTGTGAGAAATTCAAGCTAGAATATGTAAAAAGTTTAGCTAAGTAAATACACAAGGCACATCCTTCCTAGAAATCAACGTGTGTAGTGTGAATTAGTCAAAACGGTTCGAGTGTCACAAGAGTAATTCTTAGATTGCCTTTTCGGAATCAACGCTTCAACTTCAAAATATCACTGGATATATCTCTCTCAAACGAACTCTCAAGATTAGGGTACGTGTATCTCTCTTGTGTGTGCAGAGGTGAGTAAATGTATGCAAGGTCAAACGTCTCACACACATATAAGAAAGAATGAATATTAAGAAAGAAAATGATCTCATGAAATAATGATAATCACTATAGTGAGAACGTCGAGTTATTCACCACGTTAACTTTCATTTTCCCAAACACCTAGGGGAGAATATGTATGCATATGGGTGAGGGAAAAAAGAAATGGGATATGTGAGATGAGGTGAGGTAAGATAAGATGGATTTGTGAAATGATGGATGTAAAATGGATGCGAAATGGATGGATATGCGATGTGAGAGAGTGCGTAGCACTTTTAAGCACAAATGTCTTTATTATACAAGAACTAACTACAAAGCTCTCTTCTTCTTTTTTTCTTTTATCTCTTTTTTTTTATTTTTCTCTTTTTTTTTCTTTTTTTTCTATTTTTGCTAATTTTCTATTTTTCTTTCCTTTTTCTTTTCTTTTTTTTATACTCTCAACACTAGAGACATTTAACATTTGGAATCAACACTCTTTTTTTTTCAAAAATGAAGGATGATATATGAAATGAGTGGGGAATGTATATGGATGGTGAGGGGAATATATAGAAATGTGGAATAATAATGGATGAAATGAATGGGTGAAACCTAGTGATCGGGACAAATTTCAAGACACGCGTTTCTTTCAACTCAAAAGAGATGTCGTTCTTAGTGATAAAGACAAAAATTATTATGAAAAATAATGAGATCATACAACGATTAAGTGCAGACCCAAAGAAAGTTAAATCAACTTGTGACTCGGAGTTTGCGTAAAACACCCTGAAAGGGTGAAAGGCACAAATCTCATAAGCTAAAGTCTCTATTAGTGATCCTTAAGGGTTTATTGGGAATTGTAGTACTCTTCAACTCTAAATCGTAGTGAAGTTATAGACACACCATTCTATTACCCCCTAAACTCTCACTAGGTCCCTAGCACCTTCCTTCATCACTACAAACCCTGGTCATACCCCGAGTATTGACCTAAAAGCCATCAGGCACTCCCAAGCTCCGTTTGAGAAAAAAAGTCAAACTCTTCATCTCGACTGAGACTGAATGAATCTTCAAAGGGCACTAAATCCCATTTTCAACGGTCCATCCCGTACGCGATTCTGACTTACCATGCGGACGAACGACCCATTTTCCCCCGAAACTCGATCAGGAGGCCATCGGACGCTCTCGAGCTCCGTTCGACCTAAGTCAACTATTCAAATTGACTAATACTGAATGAATATCCTAAAGGAACTAAATCCCCTTTCCAATGGTCCATCCCGTGCGTGATTCTGACTTATAGTACGGACGAACTATCAATTTTACTCCGAGAGGTCATCGAATGCTTTCAGGGCCCGGTTGACCAAAGTCAACTCCCCAAACTGGATCAAAATCTTTGGAATGTCAAAGTACATCTTCTAACCTTTCCAACTGTCTGCACCATATGCGATTCTGACTTACCATGAGGACGAACGATCCGTTTGCGTCCGACGATTCTCAATCCAAAGGACCAACGAGCGCTTCCTAGCCACATTTGACCCAAAGTAAACTCCTAAACTCGAGATAAGTCCAAAGGAATTTCTAAGGTCTTTGAATTAACTTTCCCACGGTCTACCACATCCGCAATTCAGATCAACGGTTTGCGCTTTGCAGTCGATATTCCAAAAAGGTCTGAAAGACACTGCCAAATGGTTGGTCCCAGACCTTGCCTATCGGTAGTATGCCTAAACACACCTGCCGATTTGCAGGACCAAGGCTATGCCGATTGGCAATTCCCTAGGCCTACAAAAAGGAGGCCATGTCCTCATTGCAAGGGGAGCCCAGATCTAAAAGATATCACTCTAAAAAAATCCAGAAAACCTCTCTCGAAGTTAGTGTGATTTCCACATCCGAAACCCTTTCTAATTTTCAATTCTCATCATCCTTTTCATCAAACTTGGTGAATTCACTACCCTCCATCATCATCAAAGTGCAAGGACTGCTCTCCAACATTCAAGATCAAGCTCAAGATCTTCAAGAAGGTCCAATTTTCTCAATTCTCTCATTAAATTCCCATAAATTCATATTAACTTGTTTTATTATTTAGCACTTTTATTCCCTCATCTCACATATCTTAATATACTTTTTATCTACTATTAATTCTCATCTCTTATTTTTATATAAATAAAACCCAAAAAATAAGAAAAAGAGGGTTTGCTCATAAATTCCAAAAGAGAATTCTCACACTTTTCTCACAACTAAAACACTTTTTTACACACGCACACACAAATAAGAGAAGTCCCCGATTACGTTTATGGGATAAACCCCACCCCTAATTTTTCCATACGAACTACGTGGACTTTGATGCCTCTATAGTCTACGTAGGCGTCTCGGGGTAAAATTCGAGACTCGAGTCTATTTTTACTTTTTCTCTCCTTTTCTATTTTACTCTAAACTCAATTATTTTATGTTCTATATATTTGTTCTTAGTA